>JBAIZL010000005.1:218043906-218126406 GCA_036971475.1 Prosapia bicincta
TTTATTTAGAAATTCCGTCAGTGCACCGCCCCACAGACCTTGAAAACCCCTTTACCGCTCAATTTTCCATACATTTATATTTAACTTGACTTATCAGTTGATAGTAATTGTTGTGATCGTTTGTTATTCAACTTTTGAGTTAAGTTATAAGTTACTTTACAAATGTTGTGTTACATTGTTTTTCCCTCCCTTGGTTTTCAAGACAATAATAAGTAAGTTTATAGTTTGAAACGTTTGTTGGGAACTGATTTATACTATTATATTAAAATCCAATGGTGTCTGTCTGTGTCTGTATTACTCAATCACTTACAAAAATACTGGACTCATTGAGCTGAAATTTTACATTGCCATTCTTAGGGTCCTTGGTTAACACATAGGCCATTTTTATTTAGAAATTCCGCCAGGGCACCGCCCCACAGACCTTGAAATCCTTTTTACCGCTCAATTTTCTATACATTTATACTTAACTTGACTTATCAGTTGATAGTAATTGTTGTGATTCTTTGTTATTCAACTTTCGAGGTTAGTTATAAGTTACTTTACAAATGTTGTGTTACATTGTTTTTCCTTCCCTTGGCTTTCAAGACAATAATAAGTAAGTTTATAGTTCGATATGTTTATTGGGGACTGATCTATACTATTATATTAAAATCCAATGGTGTCTGTATTACTCGATCACGTAAAAAATACTAAACCCATTGAGATGAAATTTGGTAATAATTTCCCGTTCCCACGTGTTTGATTTTAGCGAATATCAGAGATACAAAAAAAACATTATTAAAACTCACGCTCACGCCCTAAATGTTTACAAATTTTAAAAAATGTAATTCCCCAAATGTAGTCTCAACAGTGCTGGTAAAAATACACGTCGCCCACCCCCAATACAATGGATATAAAATGAATCAAAAACATGTTCTGAAGCTATATTGACAATTATTGTTTGTTATTGCCATGGAAGATTGATTTTATATACCTGTGAAGTATCCAGTCAGGATAGATTTGGTTGTAATTCTATACGTTTAAGCAAATGTACACATGTAAGACTAGAAAGTCTTACGAGTATTACTCCACGGTAGTAGATGTTTAATTAGGTAATGTTGTATACAATTACAACCAAATATCCTGACTGGATATTCTTCAGGTATATTTTAATATAGGAATATAATATTGTATAAAATTACAACCAAATCTATAGTAACTGGATACTTTATAAATAGGCCTATATTTAGACATATGCATACGTAGCACGGCGCACCGTTCCTACGCGAACGTACTACTTCTTATTACTCCGTAATTAATGTTTTACCCAGCTTTAATTAGATAAAAATGGTATTTATTTCCCTGAGATAGATTTTTAATTATTTTTTATGTATCCCAGATGACTTTCTGTGTCACCCGGTATAATGTTTCCCCTATCGAACACTTGGAAACGGGAAATAAATACTTGAAATTTTACATTGGCATTCATAGGGTCGTTGGTTTTCATACAGACCTATTGTATTTAGAAAATCCGCCAGGGTACCGCCCCACTGGCCTTGGAAACTCCCTTAACGGTAGGCTTATAAACTATGGTTTGATATATTTATTGATTTCAGTATAATAAATTCAACCCAAAAATATATAATTATATATATACAAATTAGCTCAATACAAATGTTCGTCAACCCCGTACGAAAGATGGGTAGTCTGCTAGCCTTGTATACGTAAAAAAGCTTAGAACCGTCTGTCTATGCCACTGTCTCGACAATATTAAGCGTGGCAGAAACATTTAATTACATCAATAAGCTTGTATAAGTAAACCTGTCTAGACCCATTCGTCTCTGCCACTATCTCGACTATATTAAGCTGGCTGAAACATATGATTCAGTCAATAATCTTATATTACAACAGTTCATCTCTGCCAATGCTAAGTGCAGAAACATATGATTCAGTCAATAGTCTTGTATAAGTAAACTTGTGTAGAACCGTTCGTCTCTACCACTGTCTCGACAACATTAGGCGTGACAGAAACATATGATTCAGTCAATAATCTTGTATTAGAACCGTTCATCTCTGCCACTGTATTGACAATGTGAAGTGTGTGCAGGTGTGTGCAGAAACATATGATTCAGTCAATAATCTTGTATAAGTAACCTAACTTACAACCGTTCGTCTCTGGCACTGTTTCGACTACATTAAGCGTGGCAGAAACATATGATTCAGTCAATAATCTTACAAAGTAAACCTATCTAGAACCGTTCGTCTCTATCACTGTTTCGACTATATAAAGCATGGCAGAAACATATGATTCAGTCAATAATCTTGTAAAAGTGAACCTATCTACTACCGTTCGCCTCTGCCACTGTCTCGACTATATAAAGCATGGCAGAAACATATGATTCAGTCAATAATCTTGTAAAAGTGAACCTGTCTACTACCGTTCGCCTCTGCCACTGTCTCGACTATATTAAGCGTAGCAGAAACATATGATTAAGTCAATAATCATATATAAGAAACCTGTTTAGTACCTTACGTCTCTGCTATTGTCCATATGAATAAGTCAATAATCATATATAAGAAACCTGTTTAGTACCGTACGTCTCTGTTATTGTCCATATGAATAAGTCAATAATCATATATAAGAAACCTGTTTAGTACCTTACGTCTCTGCTATTGTCCATATGATTAAGTCAATAATCATATATAAGAAACCTGTTTAGTACCTTACGTCTCTGCTATTGTCCATATGAATAAGTCAATAATCATATATAAGAAACCTGTTTAGTACCGTACGTCTCTGTTATTGTCCATATGAATAAGTCAATAATCATATATAAGAAACCTGTTTAGTACCTTACGTCTCTGCTATTGTCCATATGAATAAGTCAATAATCATATATAAGAAACCTGTTTAGTACCTTACGTCTCTGTTATTGTCCATATGAATAAGTCAATAATCATATATAAGAAACCTGTTTAGTACCTTACGTCTCTGCTATTGTCCATATGAATAAGTCAATAATCATATATAAGAAACCTGTTTAGTACCTTACGTCTCTGTTATTGTCCATATGAATAAGTCAATAATCATATATAAGAAACCTGTTTAGTACCGTACGTCTCTGTTATTGTCCATATGAATAAGTCAATAATCATATATAAGAAACCTGTTTAGTACCTTACGTCTCTGCTATTGTCCATATGAATAAGTCAATAATCATATATAAGAAACCTGTTTAGTACCGTATGTCTCTGCTATTGTCCATATGATTAAGTCAATAATCATATATAAGAAACCTGTTTAGTACCTTACGTCTCTGCTATTGTCCATATGAATAAGTCAATAATCATATATAAGAAACCTGTTTAGTACCGTACGTCTCTGTTATTGTCTTGACAATGCTAAGTGTGTGCAGAAACATATGATTCAGTCAATAATCTTGTATAAGTAAACTTGTTTAGAACTGTTCGTTTCTGCCTCTGTCTCGACCATATTAAGCGTGACAGAAACATATGATTCAGTCAATAATCTTCTATAAGTAAACCTGTCTACACCCGTTCGTCTCTGCCACTGTCTCGGCTACATTAGACTCGACAGAAATGATTCAGTCAATAATATTGTATAAGTAAACCTGTATAGAACCGTTCGTCTCTGCTACGGTCTCGACTATATTAGACGTTGCAGAAACATATGATTCAGTCAATAATCATGTATAAGAAATCTGTTTAGTACCGTTTATCTCTGCCACTGTCTTGACAACGCTGAACGAGCAAAAACATATGATGCAATCAATAGTCTTGTATAAGTAAACCTATCTAGAACCGTTCGTCGCTATCACTGTTTCGACTATATAAAGCGTGGCAGAAACATATGATTCAGTCAATAAGCTTGTATAAGTGAACCTGTCTATTACCGTTCGTCTCTGCCACTGTCTCGACTATGTTAAGCATGTCAGAAACATATGATTCAGTCAATAATCTTGTAAAGGTAAACCTGTCTAGAAACATTTGCCTCTGACACTGCCTCGACAATATTTAGCGTGAATGAAACATATGATTCAGTCAATAATCTTGTATACGTACACCTGTTTAGAACCGTTCGTCTCTGCCACTCTCTCGACTATATTAAGCGTGGCAGAAATACATGATTCAGTCAATAATCTTGTATTCGAACCGTTCGTCTCTGCCACTGTCTTGACAATGCCAAGTGTGTGCAGAAATATATAATTGAGTCAATAATCTTGTATAAGTAAACCTGTCTAAGACCGTTAGACTCTGCCAATGTTTCTTCTATATTAGGCATGGCAGAAACATATGATTCAGTCATTAATCTTATATATGTAAACCTGTTTAGAACCGTTCGTCTCTGCCACTGTCTTGACAATGCTAAGCATGCAAAAACGTATGATGCAATCAATAGTTTTGTATAAGTAAACCAGTTTAGAACCATCCGTCTCTATCACTGTCTTGATAGTGTTTTGAGTGACAGACACATATGGGTCTGTCAATAATCTTGTATAAGTAAATACCACTACAATGCTTAGAATGGCAGCTATATATGATTCTGACAATAATCTTGCATAAGTAAATCTGTTGAGTACTGCCCACTTGTGCCACTACCACGACAATGCTTAGAGTAGCAGCTATATATGATTCTGTCAATATTCTCGTAGAAGTAGATATACGTAGGATCGTCCGTCTCTGTTACTGGCTGGACAATGCTAAGAGCGGCAGACACGTAAGATACTGTCAATAATCTCGTATAGGTAAATCTATTGAAGGCCATACGTCTCTGCCACTAGCATGACAACCCTAAGCGTGGCAGAAACGTATGATTCTGTCAATATCCTCGTATAAGTAAATCTTTTGAGGACCGCTCATTTCAAGTTGAGTGAATAATTTCAATTTTTTGTCCTTTATTGATACAGAAAAATACTCCTTTATTAAAATACAAAAAATACGTGAAATTTTAAAAGAAAGTCAAGAAATATTGTATCTGAAAATTCACACTGTAATTTAAAAAAATAAACGTTAAATAACTGATGCTTAAAACATACGTTAAAGTCTTATCCTAACATACACTTAAATCTCTTCACTGACTGAACACTGTGTTGCGTACTTATAACAATCTAATGTTGTTCCATAGGTAAAGTTGTGTTAAATAGTATCTCTCAGTCTATTCAGAGAAGGATGAGGTTTCGACTCAAAGAGCTCATACAGCGTATGTCTGCGGGTAGATGGCTTTGCCATGAGGGCTAGGTCTATAAAGGGATTCAGGCTATGGGATATTATTCCCAATATTCCTTGGTGGGATGGAGAAGAAAGGAGTTTTTGTGCTGTCGTACATAACCTGAGGGTTCTGGCTATTTCTAACAGTATATATACACTACGATTAATGAGTACGTCTGGTTTGTCGCACTCTGCTTCTTGTGTTCTTTCACTCAATAAAATCTTCGTGATCTTAAGACCCTAAATGCCCCTTGTTGTGAAAAAGCTGGAAGCCTTTGTATTCCCTTCATAGTTACTGGGATATGTAAAGTAATTTTGGATCCGTAATATCAATCCCCAGACCTCTGGAAATATTATCCTTTAGAGTTTGCAAGGAATGCTAACGATGCCTCATTCTGGAAGCGTTGAACTAAAACAATACTGCTTTCACTGGCACGACCGCAAAGTTGTAAAGAAACACTCCACCAGGCTTGACGATTTGATTGTACAATATTTTGTTATGAATGAATGAACTTGAAGTCACGTCCAAACAACAAACGCATTTTTATGCCTAATTCCACGTTCAGGATTTTATTTTTATTCGTGCTTGCCTATACAGTCAGGCTCCTAATGCAATGCCAGCTATGTTGCAGTGTTATCTTAAGGAACCTGATCGTACATTATTTTAACTAAATATTGTCACTATTTAAAACTAAACAAAAAACGTATGACCGTGATTTTAATTGTTACATTTACGAGTCGACTTTCAAGAGCTACAGTGCTCTCATGTATGGGCATTAGATGACTGTGTATCGACTTGAAAATATACCAAGTAATATTTTTGTTCAAGTAATATATATATACATACATATATATATATATATATATATATATATATATATATATATATAATTAATAAATTAAAAATATTTCAAAAACAAGAATACTTTTAATGCATATATTATTAAAAGCTTTTCGACGATAAAACAGTATCAGCATTTTCAGGAAAATAATTATCTAACAAAATATTTTTACAAAAATTAAATCATTTGATATAATATATGATTTAATTTTTGTAAAAATATTTTGTTAGATAATTATTTTGCTGAAGATACTGATGATACTGTTTTATCGGCGAAAAGCTTTGAATAATATATGCATTAAAAGTATTCTTGGTTTTGAAATATTTTTAATTTATTAACTATATTACAAGGAAACACATCACCATATTAATATATATGTATATATATATACAGAGAGAGAGAGAGAGAGAGAGAGAGAGAGTATGTTTTCTTGTATAATAATCAAAAACAACTAAGGTTATTGAAAAATTACAAGTCAGTTATATATATATATATATATATATATATATATATATATATATATATATATATATATATATATATATATAGAGAGAGAGAGAGAGAGAGAGAGAGAGAGAGTATTTCAATTTTTTGTTTTAGGTGCTAATGTTTTGATTAATGGATAAAAATCACTGTAGTAATGGGGTATATTATAATTATTAATTATTTTTAATATTAAGTGAGCTTTAAGTTCCAGACAATATTTTAACCTGGCACATTTTGCTGAGACTGATATCAAATGAAATATAGTGATGAAGTTAATCACATTACATAACTGTTAAAATAAAATTAGAACTTTTCAAGAACCTACAGCCAGTATATTCAATAAACCTAGCCAAGTAAAAACAGCGATAATTCGACTGTTTATTTTGAATTTCGTTTTAAGATTAGATCCAAGCTTGTGAATTGGAATATATTGTTTGATATTTAGGCTATCAGAAAGTATTTTCTCAGATATATAAGACTTACAAAACCATTGTTTCTTAAACTTTGTGTTTAAGAATCGACACCTTTTTATATAGTTTCAACTCCTTTCAATAAAAAAACGTCCACTCAATTGTAGAGAAACTAATGTAACATAATGTGAGATCTAGAACTGGCAAGTCATGGCAACACCTAAGATACACAGTACTGGCTGTGGTAAGCTTTCACTAGAGCATATAGACATTACGTGAAAGTATTGTGAGTTTGCAAATTAGTAATTAGAAAAAATATTTATTGATTAGTACTGCTTTCGTGACAAGTCGAATTGCACTCGAGATTAAAAAATCCACCTGCTACGGTCGAATGAACCTTTACATAGCTAGAGAAGATAAAGGATAATGGCTTCACTGGAAGCCTGTGCATCCGTGGACAACTGCGAGTTGTTACATTTAAAAGTAGTTCAAAGCAAAACAGCTATACGCAAAAAGCGAAATAAGTAAAGAATACAAACCCTAAAAGCGTGTTTACTTATTGGTATTCCAGATATGATTATATCATATTCTTTTACTAAAATAGTCACATTTGTAGCAAATATAAAAAAAGAATAATTCAGTATAATAATAGTATAAATAATATTCGAGTTGACTTGTGAGTGAAAGTTATAATTAAAGAATAAAAATATGGTACAACTCACAAATATAAAATGTTTTATTTCATACGCGTTTCAACGACTAATTTGTCGCTATCCTCAGTGAAGAGACACAAATCAAATTACCTAAAACATATCAAACATAACCTATAAAGTTTTAACAAAAGTAAACAACAAGTTTTTACTTATATAGAATTATATATCAAACTTTAAAGTATTTGAACAAGAATCATACTTGATACATGGTGTATGGTATATATGCGAGTTGACTTTCCAGAACTTTAATTATATGTCCTCTTTCTCCAGGATCTGATGAAACTCCAGTGTAAGTGATAAGTGAATACAGTCAAACTACCAGATCCTGATGCAGAGAAACCACACAAACTTCCTCATGGCTCCTTCCCATGCAATAGACCTAGATGCAAGACGTGTCCAATACACCCCTCAGCAAATAGTTTCAACAGCCAAACTAAGGCTCTGCTCCAGAGGCGTAGATGGGTTCAGAAACCGATGTTCATATGTATGTGTGTATGTATGTATCTTATGGACGTCTAAAGAGCTGAACAGAAATAATTAGAAATTGGAAAGATTTCTTAACATATTAACAGGATGGTTTGTGAAAAGTTTGGTTCAGATCCGCCCCAGAGCCTTAGAGTGGTTCAAAAAATCATGTATGTATGTATGTATCATATGGACGCCTAAACTGCTAAACAGAAGTTAATGAAATCTAGAGGGATTGGTTGACACATACCCAGGATGGTTCTTTTGAGGAATGGTGTAAATCCATTAACAGGGCACGGCCCCAGAGACGTAGGATGGTTCAAAAAGCCGATCTATGTATGTATGTATCTTATAAACGCCTAAACCACTGAAGATTTGAATGACATTTGGAGAGATTGATTAACATATTTTCAGGATGGTTTTTGTGAAGTTTGGTGAAGATGCATCTACACGGCTCCCCCAAGAGGCTAAGTATGCTTAAAAATTGATGTATGTATGCGAGTATGTATGTATCTTATGGAAGCCTAAACCGCTGAACAAGAAGTAATGTAATTTGGAAAGATTTTTTCAACATATTCCCAGGACGGTTCGTTTGAAATTTGGTGCAGATCAATCCACAAGGCTTTGCCCCAGAGGCATAGGATGGTTCAAAAACTAATGTATGTGTGTATGTATATGTCTTATGAACGCCTAAACCACTAAACATAAGTTAATAAAATTTGAAGGGTTTGTTAACATAGTCCCAGGATGGTTGTGTGAAGTCTGGTGTTGATCCAACCACAGGGCTCCACCTTAGAGGCTTAGGATGGTTTGAAAACCGATGTATGTATATATCTTATACGCCTAAACCACTGAACATAAGTTAATGAAATTTGGAGCACATATTTCCAGCATAGTTCGTGTTACGCTTGGTGTAGATCCCTTAAACCGTTGAACTGAAGCTTATGATATCTAGATGGATTGTTTGCCATATTCCCAGGTTGGTTCATTTGAAGTTTGGTGTAGATCCCTTAAACTGTTGAACTGAAGCTTATGATATCTAGACGGATTGTTTGCCATATTCCCAGGTTGGTTCATTTGAAGTTTGGTGTAGATCCCTTAAACTGTTGAACTGAAGCTTATGATATCTAGACGGATTGTTTGCCATATTCCCACGTTGGTTCATTTGAAGTTTGGTGTAGATCCCTTAAACCGTTGAACTGAAGCTTATGATATCTAGACGGATTGTTTGCCATATTCCCAGGTTGGTTCATTTGAAGTTTGGTGTAGATCCCTTAAACCGTTGAACTGAAGCTTATGATATCTAGACGGATTGTTTGCCATATTCCCAGGTTGGTTCATTTGAAGTTTGGTGTAGATCCCTTAAACCGTTGAACTGAAGCTTATGATATCTAGACGGATTGTTTGCCATATTCACAGGTTGGTTCATTTGAAGTTTGGTGTAGATCCCTTAAACCGTTGAACTGAAGCTTATGATATCTAGACGGATTGTTTGCCATATTCCCAGGTTGGTTCATTTGAAGTTTGGTGTAGATCCCTTAAACCGTTGAACTGAAGCTTATGATATCTAGACGGATTGTTTGCCATATTCACAGGTTGGTTCATTTGAAGTTTGGTGTAGATCCCTTAAACCGTTGAACTGAAGCTTATGATATCTAGACGGATTGTTTGCCATATTCCCAGGTTGGTTCATTTGAAGTTTGGTGTAGATCCCTTAAACCGTTGAACTGAAGCTTATGATATCTAGACGGATTGTTTGCCATATTCCCAGGTTGGATCATTTGAAGTTTGGTGTAGATCCCTTAAACCGTTGAACTGAAGCTTATGATATCTAGACGGATTGTTTGCCATATTCCCAGGTTGGTTCATTTGAAGTTTGGTGTAGATCCCTTAAACCGTTGAACTGAAGCTTATGATATCTAGACGGATTGTTTGCCATATTCCCAGGTTGGTTCATTTGAAGTTTGGTGTAGATCCCTTAAACCGTTGAACTGAAGCTTATGATATCTAGACGGATTGTTTGCCATATTCCCAGGTTGGTTCATTTGAAGTTTGGTGTAGATCCCTTAAACCGTTGAACTGAAGCTTATGATATCTAGACGGATTGTTTGCCATATTCCCAGGTTGGTTCATTTGAAGTTTGGTGTAGATCCCTTAAACCGTTGAACTGAAGCTTATGATATCTAGACGGATTGTTTGCCATATTCCCAGGTTGGATCATTTGAAGTTTGGTGTAGATCCCTTAAACCGTTGAACTGAAGCTTATGATATCTAGACGGATTGTTTGCCATATTCCCAGGTTGGTTCATTTGAAGTTTGGTGTAGATCCCTTAAACCGTTGAACTGAAGCTTATGATATCTAGACGGATTGTTTGCCATATTCCCAGGTTGGTTCATTTGAAGTTTGGTGTAGATCCCTTAAACCGTTGAACTGAAGCTTATGATATCTAGACGGATTGTTTGCCATATTCCCAGGTTGGATCATTTGAAGTTTGGTGTAGATCCCTTAAACCGTTGAACTGAAGCTTATGATATCTAGACGGATTGTTTGCCATATTCCCAGGTTGGTTCATTTGAAGTTTGGTGTAGATCCCTTAAACCGTTGAACTGAAGCTTATGATATCTAGACGGATTGTTTGCCATATTCCCCGGTTGGATCATTTGAAGTTTGGTGTAGATCCCTTAAACCGTTGAACTGAAGCTTATGATATCTAGACGGATTGTTTGCCATATTCCCAGGTTGGTTCATTTGAAGTTTGGTGTAGATCCCTTAAACCGTTGAACTGAAGCTTATGATATCTAGACGGATTGTTTGCCATATTCCCAGGTTGGTTCATTTGAAGTTTGGTGTAGATCCCTTAAACCGTTGAACTGAAGCTTATGATATCTAGACGGATTGTTTGCCATATTCACAGGTTGGTTCATTTGAAGTTTGGTGTAGATCCCTTAAACCGTTGAACTGAAGCTTATGATATCTAGACGGATTGTTTGCCATATTCCCAGGTTGGTTCATTTGAAGTTTGGTGTAGATCCCTTAAACCGTTGAACTGAAGCTTATGATATCTAGACGGATTGTTTGCCATATTCCCAGGTTGGATCATTTGAAGTTTGGTGTAGATCCCTTAAACCGTTGAACTGAAGCTTATGATATCTAGACGGATTGTTTGCCATATTCCCAGGTTGGTTCATTTGAAGTTTGGTGTAGATCCCTTAAACCGTTGAACTGAAGCTTATGATATCTAGACGGATTGTTTGCCATATTCCCAGGTTGGTTCATTTGAAGTTTGGTGTAGATCCCTTAAACCGTTGAACTGAAGCTTATGATATCTAGACGGATTGTTTGCCATATTCCCAGGTTGGTTCATTTGAAGTTTGGTGTAGATCCCTTAAACCGTTGAACTGAAGCTTATGATATCTAGACGGATTGTTTGCCATATTCCCAGGTTGGTTCATTTGAAGTTTGGTGTAGATCCCTTAAACCGTTGAACTGAAGCTTATGATATCTAGACGGATTGTTTGCCATATTCCCAGGTTGGTTCATTTGAAGTTTGTTGTAGATCCCTTTAACCGTTGAACTGAAGCTTATGATATCTAGACGGATTGTTTGCCATATTCACAGGTTGGTTCATTTGAAGTTTGGTGTAGATCCCTTAAACCGTTGAACTGAAGCTTATGATATCTAGACGGATTGTTTGCCATATTCCCAGGTTGGTTCATTTGAAGTTTGGTGTAGATCCCTTAAACCGTTGAACTGAAGCTTATGATATCTAGACGGATTGTTTGCCATATTCCCAGGTTGGTTCATTTGAAGTTTGGTGTAGATCCCTTAAACCGTTGAACTGAAGCTTATGATATCTAGACGGATTGTTTGCCATATTCCCAGGTTGGTTCATTTGAAGTTTGGTGTAGATCCCTTAAACCGTTGAACTGAAGCTTATGATATCTAGACGGATTGTTTGCCATATTCCCAGGTTGGTTCATTTGAAGTTTGGTGTAGATCCCTTAAACCGTTGAACTGAAGCTTATGATATCTAGACGGATTGTTTGCCATATTCCCAGGACGGTTCGTTTGAAATTTGGTGCAGATCAATCCACAAGGCTTTGCCCCAGAGGCATAAGATGGTTCAAAAACTAATGTATGTGTGTATGTATATGTCTTATGAACGCCTAAACCACTAAACATAAGTTAATAAAATTTGAAGGGTTTGTTAACATAGTCCCAGGATGGTTGTGTGAAGTCTGGTGTTGATCCAACCACAGGGCTCCACCTTAGAGGCTTAGGATGGTTTGAAAACCGATGTATGTATATATGTGTGTATGTATATATCATATACGCCTAAACCACTGAACATAAGTTAATGAAATTTGGAGCACATATTTCCAGCATAGTTCGTGTTACGCTTGGTGTAGATCCCTTAAACCGTTGAACTGAAGCTTATGATATCTAGATGGATTGTTTGCCATATTCCCAGGTTGGTTCATTTGAAGTTTGGTGTAGATCCCTTAAACCGTTGAACTGAAGCTTATGATATCTAGACGGATTGTTTGCCATATTCCCAGGTTGGATCATTTGAAGTTTGGTGTAGATCCCTTAAACCGTTGAACTGAAGCTTATGATATCTAGACGGATTGTTTGCCATATTCCCAGGTTGGTTCATTTGAAGTTTGGTGTAGATCCCTTAAACCGTTGAACTGAAGCTTATGATATCTAGACGGATTGTTTGCCATATTCCCAGGTTGGTTCATTTGAAGTTTGGTGTAGATCCCTTAAACCGTTGAACTGAAGCTTATGATATCTAGACGGATTGTTTGCCATATTCCCAGGTTGGTTCATTTGAAGTTAGGTGTAGATCCCTTAAACCGTTGAACTGAAGCTTATGATATCTAGACGGATTGTTTGCCATATTCCCAGGTTGGATCATTTGAAGTTTGGTGTAGATCCCTTAAACCGTTGAACTGAAGCTTATGATATCTAGACGGATTGTTTGCCATATTCCCAGGTTGGTTCATTTGAAGTTTGGTGTAGATCCCTTAAACCGTTGAACTGAAGCTTATGATATCTAGACGGATTGTTTGCCATATTCCCAGGTTGGTTCATTTGAAGTTTGGTGTAGATCCCTTAAACCGTTGAACTGAAGCTTATGATATCTAGACGGATTGTTTGCCATATTCACAGGTTGGTTCATTTGAAGTTTGGTGTAGATCCCTTAAACCGTTGAACTGAAGCTTATGATATCTAGACGGATTGTTTGCCATATTCCCAGGTTGGTTCATTTGAAGTTTGGTGTAGATCCCTTAAACCGTTGAACTGAAGCTTATGATATCTAGACGGATTGTTTGCCATATTCCCAGGTTGGATCATTTGAAGTTTGGTGTAGATCCCTTAAACCGTTGAACTGAAGCTTATGATATCTAGACGGATTGTTTGCCATATTCCCAGGTTGGTTCATTTGAAGTTTGGTGTAGATCCCTTAAACCGTTGAACTGAAGCTTATGATATCTAGACGGATTGTTTGCCATATTCCCAGGTTGGTTCATTTGAAGTTTGGTGTAGATCCCTTAAACCGTTGAACTGAAGCTTATGATATCTAGACGGATTGTTTGCCATATTCCCAGGTTGGTTCATTTGAAGTTTGGTGTAGATCCCTTAAACCGTTGAACTGAAGCTTATGATATCTAGACGGATTGTTTGCCATATTCCCAGGTTGGTTCATTTGAAGTTTGGTGTAGATCCCTTAAACCGTTGAACTGAAGCTTATGATATCTAGACGGATTGTTTGCCATATTCCCAGGTTGGATCATTTGAAGTTTGGTGTAGATCCCTTAAACCGTTGAACTGAAGCTTATGATATCTAGACGGATTGTTTGCCATATTCCCAGGTTGGTTCATTTGAAGTTTGGTGTAGATCCCTTAAACCGTTGAACTGAAGCTTATGATATCTAGACGGATTGTTTGCCATATTCCCAGGTTGGTTCATTTGAAGTTTGTTGTAGATCCCTTAAACCGTTGAACTGAAGCTTATGATATCTAGACGGATTGTTTGCCATATTCACAGGTTGGTTCATTTGAAGTTTGGTGTAGATCCCTTAAACCGTTGAACTGAAGCTTATGATATCTAGACGGATTGTTTGCCATATTCCCAGGTTGGTTCATTTGAAGTTTGGTGTAGATCCCTTAAACCGTTGAACTGAAGCTTATGATATCTAGACGGATTGTTTGCCATATTCCCAGGTTGGTTCATTTGAAATTTGGTGTAGATCCCTTAAACCGTTGAACTGAAGCTTATGATATCTAGACGGATTGTTTGCCATATTCCCAGGTTGGTTCATTTGAAGTTTGGTGTAGATCCCTTAAACCGTTGAACTGAAGCTTATGATATCTAGACGGATTGTTTGCCATATTCCCAGGACGGTTCGTTTGAAATTTGGTGCAGATCAATCCACAAGGCTTTGCCCCAGAGGCATAAGATGGTTCAAAAACTAATGTATGTGTGTATGTATATGTCTTATTAACGCCTAAACCACTAAACATAAGTTAATAAAATTTGAAGGGTTTGTTAACATAGTCCCAGGATGGTTGTGTGAAGTCTGGTGTTGATCCAACCACAGGGCTCCACCTTAGAGGCTTAGGATGGTTTGAAAACCGATGTATGTATATATGTGTGTATGTATATATCTTATACGCCTAAACCACTGAACATAAGTTAATGAAATTTGGAGCACATATTTCCAGCATAGTTCGTGTTACGCTTGGTGTAGATCCCTTAAACCGTTGAACTGAAGCTTATGATATCTAGATGGATTGTTTGCCATATTCCCAGGTTGGTTCATTTGAAGTTTGGTGTAGATCCCTTAAACTGTTGAACTGAAGCTTATGATATCTAGACGGATTGTTTGCCATATTCCCACGTTGGTTCATTTGAAGTTTGGTGTAGATCCCTTAAACCGTTGAACTGAAGCTTATATTATCTAGACGGATTGTTTGCCATATTCCCAGGTTGGTTCATTTGAAGTTTGGTGTAGATCCCTTAAACCGTTGAACTGAAGCTTATGATATCTAGACGGATTGTTTGCCATATTCCCAGGTTGGTTCATTTGAAGTTTGGTGTAGATCCCTTAAACCGTTGAACTGAAGCTTATGATATCTAGACGGATTGTTTGCCATATTCCCAGGTTGGTTCATTTGAAGTTTGGTGTAGATCCCTTAAACCGTTGAACTGAAGCTTATGATATCTAGACGGATTGTTTGCCATATTCCCAGGTTGGATCATTTGAAGTTTGGTGTAGATCCCTTAAACCGTTGAACTGAAGCTTATATTATCTAGACGGATTGTTTGCCATATTCCCAGGTTGGTTCATTTGAAGTTTGGTGTAGATCCCTTAAACCGTTGAACTGAAGCTTATGATATCTAGACGGATTGTTTGCCATATTCCCAGGTTGGTTCATTTGAAGTTTGGTGTAGATCCCTTAAACCGTTGAACTGAAGCTTATGATATCTAGACGGATTGTTTGCCATATTCCCAGGTTGGTTCATTTGAAGTTTGGTGTAGATCCCTTAAACCGTTGAACTGAAGCTTATGATATCTAGACGGATTGTTTGCCATATTCCCAGGTTGGATCATTTGAAGTTTGGTGTAGATCTCTTAAACCGTTGAACTGAAGCTTATGATATCTAGACGGATTGTTTGCCATATTCCCAGGTTGGTTCATTTGAAGTTTGGTGTAGATCCCTTAAACCGTTGAACTGAAGCTTATGATATCTAGACGGATTGTTTGCCATATTCCCAGGTTGGTTCATTTGAAGTTTGGTGTAGATCCCTTAAACCGTTGAACTGAAGCTTATGATATCTAGACGGATTGTTTGCCATATTCACAGGTTGGTTCATTTGAAGTTTGGTGTAGATCCCTTAAACCGTTGAACTGAAGCTTATGATATCTAGACGGATTGTTTGCCATATTCCCAGGTTGGTTCATTTGAAGTTTGGTGTAGATCCCTTAAACCGTTGAACTGAAGCTTATGATATCTAGACGGATTGTTTGCCATATTCCCAGGTTGGATCATTTGAAGTTTGGTGTAGAACCCTTAAACCGTTGAACTGAAGCTTATGATATCTAGACGGATTGTTTGCCATATTCCCAGGTTGGTTCATTTGATGTTTGGTGTAGATCCCTTAAACCGTTGAACTGAAGCTTATGATATATAGACGGATTGTTTGCCATATTCCCAGGTTGGTTCATTTGAAGTTTGGTGTAGATCCCTTAAACCGTTGAACTGAAGCTTATGATATCTAGACGGATTGTTTGCCATATTCCCAGGTTGGTTCATTTGAAGTTTGGTGTAGATCCCTTAAACCGTTGAACTGAAGCTTATGATATCTAGACGGATTGTTTGCCATATTCCCAGGTTGGTTCATTTGAGGTTTGGTGTAGATCCCTTAAACCGTTGAACTGAAGCTTATGATATCTAGACGGATTGTTTGCCATATTCCCAGGTTGGATCATTTGAAGTTTGGTGTAGATCCCTTAAACCGTTGAACTGAAGCTTATGATATCTAGACGGATTGTTTGCCATATTCCCAGGTTGGTTCATTTGAAGTTTGGTGTAGATCCCTTAAACCGTTGAACTGAAGCTTATGATATCTAGACGGATTGTTTGCCATATTCCCAGGTTGGTTCATTTGAAGTTTGTTGTAGATCCCTTAAACCGTTGAACTGAAGCTTATGATATCTAGACGGATTGTTTGCCATATTCACAGGTTGGTTCATTTGAAGTTTGGTGTAGATCCCTTAAACCGTTGAACTGAAGCTTATGATATCTAGACGGATTGTTTGCCATATTCCCAGGTTGGTTCATTTGAAGTTTGGTGTAGATCCCTTAAACCGTTGAACTGAAGCTTATGATATCTAGACGGATTGTTTGCCATATTCCCAGGTTGGTTCATTTGAAGTTTGGTGTAGATCCCTTAAACCGTTGAACTGAAGCTTATGATATCTAGACGGATTGTTTGCCATATTCCCAGGTTGGTTCATTTGAAGTTTGGTGTAGATCCCTTAAACCGTTGAACTGAAGCTTATGATATCTAGACGGATTGTTTGCCATATTCCCAGGTTGGTTCATTTGAAGTTTGGTGTAGATCCCTTAAACCGTTGAACTGAAGCTTATGATATCTAGACGGATTGTTTGCCATATTCCCAGGTTGGTTCATTTGAAGTTTGGTGTAGATCCCTTAAACCGTTGAACTGAAGCTTATGATATCTAGACGGATTGTTTGCCATATTCCCAGGTTGGTTCATTTGAAGTTTGGTGTAGATCCCTTAAACCGTTGAACTGAAGCTTATGATATCTAGACGGATTGTTTGCCATATTCCCAGGTTGGTTCATTTGAAGTTTGTTGTAGATCCCTTAAACCGTTGAACTGAAGCCTATGATATCTAGACGGATTGTTTGCCATATTCACAGGTTGGTTCATTTGAAGTTTGGTGTAGATCCCTTAAACCGTTGAACTGAAGCTTATCATATCTAGACGGATTGTTTGCCATATTCCCAGGTTGGTTCATTTGAAGTTTGGTGTAGATCCCTTAAACCGTTGAACTGAAGCTTATGATATCTAGACGGATTGTTTGCCATATTCCCAGGTTGGATCATTTGAAGTTTGGTGTAGATCCCTTAAACCGTTGAACTGAAGCTTATGATATCTAGACGGATTGTTTGCCATATTCCCAGGTTGGTTCATTTGAAGTTTGGTGTAGATCCCTTAAACCGTTGAACTGAAGCTTATGATATCTAGACGGATTGTTTGCCATATTCCCAGGTTGGTTCATTTGAAGTTTGGTGTAGATCCCTTAAACCGTTGAACTGAAGCTTATGATATCTAGACGGATTGTTTGCCATATTCCCAGGTTAGTTCATTTGAAGTTTGGTGTAGATCCCTTAAACCGTTGAACTGAGGCTTACGATATCTAGACGGATTGTTTGCCATATTCCCAGGTTGGATCATTTGAAGTTTGGTGTAGATCCCTTAAACCGTTGAACTGAAGCTTATGATATCTAGACGGATTGTTTGCCATATTCCCAGGTTGGTTCATTTGAAGTTTGGTGTAGATCCCTTAAACCGTTGAACTGAAGCTTATGATATCTAGACGGATTGTTTGCCATATTCCCAGGTTGGTTCATTTGAAGTTTGGTGTAGATCCCTTAAACCGTTGAACTGAAGCTTATGATATCTAGACGGATTGTTTGCCATATTCACAGGTTGGTTCATTTGAAGTTTGGTGTAGATCCCTTAAACCGTTGAACTGAAGCTTATGATATCTAGACGGATTGTTTGCCATATTCCCAGGTTGGTTCATTTGAAGTTTGGTGTAGATCCCTTAAACCGTTGAACTGAAGCTTATGATATCTAGACGGATTGTTTGCCATATTCCCAGGTTGGATCATTTGAAGTTTGGTGTAGATCCCTTAAACCGTTGAACTGAAGCTTATGATATCTAGACGGATTGTTTGCCATATTCCCAGGTTGGTTCATTTGAAGTTTGGTGTAGATCCCTTAAACCGTTGAACTGAAGCTTATGATATCTAGACGGATTGTTTGCCATATTCCCAGGTTGGTTCATTTGAAGTTTGGTGTAGATCCCTTAAACCGTTGAACTGAAGCTTATGATATCTAGACGGATTGTTTGCCATATTCCCAGGTTGGTTCATTTGAAGTTTGGTGTAGATCCCTTAAACCGTTGAACTGAAGCTTATGATATCTAGACGGATTGTTTGCCATATTCCCAGGTTGGTTCATTTGAAGTTTGGTGTAGATCCCTTAAACCGTTGAACTGAAGCTTATGATATCTAGACGGATTGTTTGCCATATTCCCAGGTTGGTTCATTTGAAGTTTGGTGGAGATCCCTTAAACCGTTGAACTGAAGCTTATGATATCTAGACGGATTGTTTGCCATATTCCCAGGTTGGTAAATTTGAAGTTTGGTGTAGATCCCTTAAACCGTTGAACTGAAGCTTATGATATCTAGACGGATTGTTTGCCATATTCCCAGGTTGGTTCATTTGAAGTTTGTTGTAGATCCCTTAAACCGTTGAACTGAAGCTTATGATATCTAGACGGATTGTTTGCCATATTCACAGGTTGGTTCATTTGAAGTTTGGTGTAGATCCCTTAAACCGTTGAACTGAAGCTTATGATATCTAGACGGATTGTTTGCCATATTCCCAGGTTGGTTCATTTGAAGTTTGGTGTAGATCCCTTAAACCGTTGAACTGAAGCTTATGATATCTAGACGGATTGTTTGCCATATTCCCAGGTTGGATCATTTGAAGTTTGGTGTAGATCCCTTAAACCGTTGAACTGAAGCTTATGATATCTAGACGGATTGTTTGCCATATTCCCAGGTTGGTTCATTTGAAGTTTGGTGTAGATCCCTTAAACCGTTGAACTGAAGCTTATGATATCTAGACGGATTGTTTGCCATATTCCCAGGTTGGTTCATTTGAAGTTTGGTGTAGATCCCTTAAACTGTTGAACTGAAGCTTATGATATCTAGACGGATTGTTTGCCATATTCCCAGGTTGGTTTATTTGAAGTTTGGTGTAGATCCCTTAAACCGTTGAACTGAAGCTTATGATATCTAGACGGATTGTTTGCCATATTCCCAGGTTGGTTCATTTGAAGTTTGGTGTAGATCCCTTAAACCGTTGAACTGAAGCTTATGATATCTAGACGGATTGTTTGCCATATTCCCAGGTTGGATCATTTGAAGTTTGGTGTAGATCCCTTAAACCGTTGAACTGAAGCTTATGATATCTAGACGGATTGTTTGGCATATTCCCAGGTTGGATCATTTGAAGTTTGGTGTAGATCCGTTAACACGGCTCTGCCCCGGAGGCTTAGGTTGGTTCAAAACCGATGTATATGTGTATGTATGTATCTTATGTAACATCCGAACAGAAGTTAATGAAATTTGGAAAGATTTTTTTAACATATTCTCAGAACGGTTCATGTGAAGACTGGTGTAGATCCATCCACAGGTCTCCACCTCAGAGGCTTAAGATGGTTACAAATTGATGATATATGTATGTATGCATTGGACGCCTAAACCGCTGTGCAGAAGTTGATGGCATTTTAAGGGTGCGTTTAACATACTCCCAGGATGGTGTGTGTGAACTTTGGTGTAGATCCATTAACAGGGCTTCGCCCCATAGGCTTGGGAGTGTTAAAAAACTAATGAATGTATATATGTGTATGTAAAGTCTTATGAACCTCTAACAACTACAATTTCCTTTGCGTCTTGCATTCGCAATAACCATAAACAAGGCACAAGGACAATCATTGACCGTTGCTGAATTAAATTTGGGACATTCGAGCTTTTATCACGGACAATTATATGTTTCGTGCTCACATGTTGGGATACCTAAAATTTATGTTTAAAAGCCTATCGAAATGAAGAAAAACATTGTCTTTCCATTACCATTGCAGTAAATTAAATATAATTGTTTAGATATTTGATTTGCTTTTATTATTGAATAAAGTATGATTGTGGACGCAGCAACGTGTGGCGGGTAACGCTAGTATACTATTAAAGTGTTTTTGTTGGCTGTAAACATTCAAGTTCTGGGTAAAGTTTGAGTTTGTCTAGTTGCAATATTTACTAAAATAAATATTTAATATACAGTAATAGTTCCTACATACACATTTTTTGATATCTTTCAACCAACACATATTGTTAGCAATATAAAGGACATGCCAACTTAGGAAACTACACACAAAAGAGAGGTTTTGGTGAAAATCTTCTATTTGTATTTTTTTTATGTTTCTGTATTATATAGAAGAGAAAACATTTTCTCTTATATATATAAACAAAATTATGATTTATATGAACATAAATAAAACATGTTTGTTTAGTTAAATAAAAAAACATATAGTAAAATATAAACATAAACTAAAACATGTCTACAATTTATAATGATGAACATATATATAACATATAAACATTTCAAATAAATTACTGGTAAATTATATAGCAATACAGAATTTATTATATAAAAAAGTTTTTAATGTATTTTTAGAAATAATTATAGTAGGAGAATAGTCAAAAACAGATTGAGCGTTTGAATTAATTACCTAAACATTTTAAAATACCATTAAACTCTGTTGAGTTTATAATTGAAACGTACGCGGGATACTACTAAACAATTTTTCAATTTAATTCCTCAATTTATAAAGTGTAATGAAAATGCGGGAATGGGTGTTGCCATTTATTGTTTTCCACAGCGGAAATTTTTCTCGCTGTTCGAAAACGACTCCTGCAATCTACGAGCCGCATTCATTCTGTACATTATGGCCAAGCGTAGCCGCCCAACGCCATTAAAGCAATAATTAACACATATTTTGTTCCCTTTCACACATCATCACTTTCGTATGGAATTCTGACGATGCATTTCAAAGGGCAAAGTGGTAAAATTTATTCGCAAAAGGTTTTTCAAAAGAATATACTGTTATACATAAATAACGCCTTTATAATGTGTTATTGCACATTGTTATGGCAGTTACGATATCGGTAATAAGATTTTTTGATATTCCTAGGAAAACTGGGGTAGTAAGTGTTACTTAAATGTAAAGTATTACACACTGTATAATTTTACAATCTTTTAAATGTAAACAACTCCAATTGTTCAAATACAATTGTATCCTTTTTTATACCTTCCACATAGAATAATAGTTGAGTATATTTTTTGCACTTAAATAATAAGAAACACCAGCACGATCAAAAATGTAATCTCCGAGAGCGTTTCAAGGAAATATTTTATTTTATTTTATTCACTGTTTGAAGTGAAAAATGTAGGCTATATAGCAACGAAGCCTACAAAAAACTTAATTAGATGAACGTAAAACATAAAATTTCGCGTCAGTATTATTTTCGTCATATTATAAGCGGCGGTGTAAATTCCATTAGGTTACGCTATGAGTCTCTCGGGGGAGCCTGTAACCCCTAGAGAGCGCATCCCCAGGTGGCGGATAGGGGAATGCCTTCAATGGTTTACCATTGGGTGGTAGGAGTGAAATAAAATAGCTCCCGCGGACCAACAGGTAGAAGTCCAACCTTTCGAGGCAATGGCACTCACCATGACTAGTGCAATGGACATATGTGATATTAATGCTACCGCGTTCGGGGCAGCCGACGCGCCGTGCCCTGCAGTCCGGGGGCACGCCGACAAATATGCTACGAGGACAGCGACTCTTAAAAAAGCAATGCTATCACGTCTGAAACAGGTGACACGTTGTGTCCTGCAACTTTAAACATCTTACAGTTGAACGTTAATGGCACACGGAGAAAGATGGACTTACTTTCATGCCTACTTCACGAAAATAATATCCACATAGCCTGCCTACAAGAAACTAAACTAAATCCAAATCTAAGCCTCAAGATCAAAGGCTACACGGTTATTAGCAAAGACAGAACAAAAAATCTCGGAGGGGGTCTTGCAATCCTAGTGAAAACTCCTATTGTCAAGTATGAAGAATTCTCACCAGCCCACAATCTACCTAATGACTCCAATACTGAAGCACGTGCTATCAATCTTCTCCTACCCAAATGCACAATAACAATTGTCAAAGTATACCATCCTGACAATTCTGTACTTGACTCGGACTTCATTAAACACCTCTTCTCCTCCTCTTCTGACATAAACTACTTCTTGGTGATTTCAATGCCAAAAGCCCCTCATGGGGATGCCCACTTGACAGCAAGGGAGAAGATGTTGAGGACCTACTATTGGACTTAGATATCTCAACTTTAAACACAGGAGAAAACACCTACCTATCAAAAACAAATGGCACGACTTCCTCCCTCGATATCACAGCAATTAACTTCTCACACCTCGACCTTGCTGAGTGGAAAGTTGTTAAAACCGGCATCAGTGATCACTACCCAGTTACCACTTCCCTCAACCTTGATGTCGATTCTGGACCCCAAAATAACAAATGGTGGAACATTCGCAAAGCTAATTGGGATAACTTCACAGAAACCCTTGAAACTCATTGCAAACAAATACCAGCCACCCAAAATGTGGACAATCTCGTTCAAATTTTCACTTGTGGTATACAGAAAGCAGCAAAGCTCTCCATCCCAAGGGGAAAGAGAAAGAACAATTGGGTGCCCTATTGGAAGGATCGTAATATTGACACCTTGATTCACGAAAGAGATATGGCCTGTAATGAACTCGAGAAGAACAACAACGTTGTAAATAGAAAAAAGCTATTAGACATCTGTAAAAAGGTTGAAGAGGAAATTTCCACCTGCAAACGCGACAAATGGGTAGATCTCTGCAACAGGCTAGATCCTAGGAAAGACCATCAACACTGGAAGGTGATCAAATCCCTTGATACAGGCAGCATCCTACAAAATAATGGCCCCACCTCTAATATTATCACAGACAATGGTAAACCGTCCAAAACTGACAAAGACGCAGCCAACATGCTGGCCACACACTAAGAGAAAGCAAGCAGACTGAGATTCCAAAACGAAGACAGAAAACAAAGGAGAAACTACAAGCAAGCCATACAAAAAAGCAAACGTTTTGAGCAAAAAGACATCTTCACTGATGAACTCATTTTGGAAGAACTCGAGTGCGCAATCCGTAACCTCGACCCCAAAAAGTCTCCAGGTATAGATCTTATCTTCGGCCAAATGGTTAAATACTTTGGAGCGTCTGCCAAGCTTACACTTCTCCAAATCTTCAACTTATCTTGGAAATCAGGCAAACTGCCCATTACATGGAAGAAGTCTGTTATTATACCGATTTTGAAACCAGGCAAAGATGCCACCAGCTATAAGAATTACCGTCCTATCTCCTTAACCAACATCCTGTGCAAACTAATGGAAAGAATCATCCACACAAGAATCATGAACTGGCTAATCGATCGTAATATTTTACACTTCTACCAAACAGCATTTAGAGCCGGGCACAGTACAGTAGACCAACCTCTTTACATGGTTCAGTCCATCATCGATGGACTTCAAGAAAAACCCCACAAAAAGACTACCGCTGTCTTCCTTGACCTCTCTGCACCGTTTGACAAGTCTGGAGGCAAAAACGTATTGTGATTTTACACAGTGCTGGCATCAATGGCAACTCATTGCTCTGGATAAACGATTTTCTCAGACATAGAAAATTTGTTGTGAGAGTTAAAGGGAAGTATTCCATGCGCACAGATCGTGGGCGGGAGTCCCACAGGGATCGGTCCTCAGCCCTCTGCTCTTCCTCATGTATATGAACACCCTCCATGAACACATATGCAATGAGGCTAAAATTGCCTGCTATGCAGACGACATCGCCATTTGGCATACACACTCTGATATCTCAGTCTCTGAACAAGCCTTAAATACCAACCTGCTTGGCAACGAAACCTGGGATAAAGACCTTAAGATCCTTATTAACCCTGATAAATCCTAATCTTGTGTTTTCTCAACAGACAGAAGGAACAGGCAGACTCACCATCCTAACATTAGGCTCCACAATATTACCGTCAAACAAGTCACGCACCCCAGGTACCTTGGTCTCACACTCGATGCGGAACTGAGATTTACTAAGCACACTGAAACAGTTTCAAAGAGAGCTCTGAAAAAACTCAGCATCCTGAGCAGACTTTGTGGTTCAAACTGGGGTTCCAAACCAAAGACACTCCTAAATACTTACACAACACTCATCAGACCAATCCTTGAATATGCAGCACCAATCTGGGCTCCAGCATCTTCATCCTCGAAAGTCGACTCCGTCCAGTACAGAGCCTCTAAAGCCATCAATGGAGCCGTCTCATCTACAAATAATTTGAAAGCTGAAACTGAATGTGGCCTAACCCCATTGGAAAATCGGAGAAAATTCGCTACAGTGAAATTCACAAACAAAATCAGGAGCAATCATGAACAACATATCTCAAAAGTCACCTTTTCGGAACTGGTCGGAAAAAACCAGGCTAAAAAGATCTTCTACTCTCCAGTACGACAAAAACATCAGACAGGACATCAACCTACAGCACACGAGCCTTGACATCTTTCAAGAACCCAGGTTCCCTGTCAAACCACCCTCCTTTGTGAATATAAACTTGAATCTCCTCGAACCCTGCTCCAAAAAAGAGCCTCAAGAAACGATCAAGAGGAAAGGAATGGAAACTATTGCCAAGATTTTAAAACCACACTTGGTCGCTGCTTACACCGATGGCTCTTCGAATTCTGACTGCGATAGAGGTGGATCCAGAATCTTTATAACCTACCCTGATGGCTCAACTTCCAGACACAAATTTGCAGCAGGCAAATACGCCTCCAACTTCAAAAGCGAACTCATCGCAATCAAAGACGCTCTGAGTATTTACCTCACTTGGACAACACTCAACCCCTCTGATGGCATAGTAATCTTCACGGACTGCAGATCTGCTCTTCAGGCCCTCCAAAAAGGAAATACAAACCTCACCCAAAAGATCAATACCCTCCTGTCCTTAATAGAGGAAAAGAAGAAGTTTTGTACGCTTCAATGGATCCCGGCACACGTTGACATCAAAGGGAACGAAGAGGCCGATTCTCTGGCCAAGGAAACGAGGACCATCGAACCAGCCCCCGTGATTACAACATCTTCCGACGTAAATGCCGTTGCAAAACAGAAGCTCTGCCATAACAACCAAAGAAAATCATCACTTCCCGAGCTTAACTTCGACAGGGAAATAACAAAAACAATTGCCAGACTGAGGACAATGCACCTCAAAGACATGAAAATCTTGCCCGATGGATCAAGAACATACCCGGAATGTAGGCACTGCCCAGGGATACAGCTTGATCCCGATCACCTCTTCAACTGCCCGTCCATCATTGCAGCACTAAAATTGACTTAAACTGTTCTAGGGAGACCCTTTATACGGACAAAGCTGCAGATGTGGCCAGTGCAGTGCTTCACGACTTTGGACCTGTGTAACTGTGCTCTCTCTACCTTTCTCTGAACACTTTTTTTCCTTTTTTTTATTGTTTTTATTGCACTTGTCTTACGACAACAACAACAACAACAACTATGAGTGACCTTAATGTTAATTAAATGATAACATATTATTTCATGCGACAGGTTATTTTGTGTTATAGTTTATGTTGTAGAAAAGCTGTTTTAGACGAAAGTTAAATTTCATTAACATATATATAAATTTTATACACAATATCAAGAGCACAGTGGTACAATATATTACAATGAAAATATTGGAAATAACCCCAATACCACAAAAAATAATAAAAAATAACAAATAAAACAAGTTACTTAAGATTAAACCCTTATGTACATTTCGATGACCATGTCATCACTTTAGTTTGTAACTTCTTGTTTGCTAGATTGTAATTTTGTAATAAGACCCTCTGTTGATGATGAGATTGTCATGGAAGGGTTTAATCTTAAGTAACTTGTTTTATTTGTTATTTTTGATTAATTTTCTTGTGGATTGGGGTTATTTCCAATAATTTCATTGTAATATAATTTTATATATATCAGCTGATTTTATGTTACAATATATGTTGTAAAAAACTGTTTTAACACGTAGGTTAAGTTGTATTATTTATTGAGTTTTGAGAAGGTAATAGGTTCAAATAGCTTTGACCCGTAATAAATATATTAACCTATTTTATCTTTGATTAATCTCAATTCAAATAATTAATAATAATAAATTGTTGTGTATTTTTATTTAAATTTTTTAGATAAAACATTCTTAGGCACATCTGATAACAAATAGTTAGAAAATTTTTCATTACACAAAATTAAATACTATTTCAATTCAAATTTTCTGTACACGTGAGTATAAAAACACTTTTCACTTCTGTTGGCACGTCCCAAGTGCCACACCCTAATTTTGTTATAAAACTACAGCACACACGAATCTGTACTGAAATTGATAAGGAAATATATAAACTGTAAAACATAAATATAAAAAAAATGTAAACTAACGACACAAACACTGCAAAATGTTTTATTCAGGGCCTACAAATACTCATGAAAGAAAGCAATATCACAGAAGTGACGAAGCATTGAAATGTGTTTCCCGTTTGTAAAACCATTCCACACCCGGGCTTTCAGAAGTCACCTGCTGAAATGGGAACAGTATTAGTTACGGGATTAAAAATCAATCGTTTGCGACAGATTGAACGCAACTCTAAAACGTAATTTAAAGCCATTTCAAAGAAATAATGAAACCCATTGCCAATACTACACAGTTTGCTGCTATATTGGAACTCCTATAAACATGTACCTCTGAGTTTACAAAATGTATGTGTAATAATTTCGTTCTTTTTATTTTATATTCGTAGTTTGTTGTGTTTTTCTTGTTAAACATTTGTTTATCAATGAATATACAATTCGGTAGCAACGACACTGGAAGCTTTCCACCAATCAAACATTTTGAAACTAGCGAAAGCTGCATCCTGCTAAAACAACACTCCTATATATATTCATGATTTGTTTTAATTTATATTATATAAATAAATAAGAAACAATTTAATTCTTGTATATGAAATATTTTTGTTAATAGTTAAATATATATATATATATATATATATATATATATATATATATATATATATATATATATATTATAACGACTTTATTTAAATTGTTTTTAGCTTTAGGTTAAAATATAATTACCTTACCTTTCTATATTCACACCTTCAGGTTTCTAAATAATTAACAATCATTATAAATTTAGCATCACTTACATTTATTCTTTTGACGTCAAATTATTATAAACAACGAGTATACCAAATTACATTAATACGATGCCGTGACAAGAGGGATTGCTTAACTACTACCACAATTACAAAAATAGTGGACTTTTGAGGCTTTAGGTTTTTAAAAACTAAGATTAACTAAAAAAAAACTAAAATAATTTTTATAAATACAATTAATTTAAATTGGTTCTGAATTTACTAATTTATAAATCTCTGTTGGCTAAATCTAATGTAAGAAATATCTTACTGATTGCTGAGTTTCTGGAATCCTGACGGTTGCGTTAACTGCTTCACTGCACCTTTTCACATAAATAACTTCCCTATTTTTCTACTATCTGCCTAATTCATTCAAGTCGCACTTTTAAATTTTTACACATAAATAACTAACAATTCCCTTAACTCTTCTAAACACATTTACCTCTTTTAAAACATTGCTTACAACTTTGTCCCCTCCCAATACGTCTGCACTCTCCCGAAGTTCACCAAAGGTAGTCTCTTTTCTCTAGTTTTTAAGAACCAGTTTAATATCCCCCTTTACGTATTTAATTTATTTTGGTGGTTCTCACGCCTTTTACAATTAGTTTAACACACGTATAGTGTTAGTCTCCCAGGTTATTCTTGGTCACTTAGAATACTAATTCTTAAAATACTTGGACTCTTTTATTGCAATAGGTTCTCACAGCACATTTATGACTACACCCGAAATAGAACAATGGTTAAGACATCTGTGTCGGTACTTTAGTAAACTATTTTACTCCTTTCTTATTATTTCTATAGATTAATATTGTTTTAGATACTAACTAAAATTATACTATATGCCTCTCTTTCTCTCTCTCTCTCTCTCTCTCTCTCTCTATATATATATATATATATATATATATATATATATATATATATATATATATATATAGATTTTTTGGCCTAGGAGACTGACAGACCTACCTTGGTAAGAGTCCACTCTGTAGTCTTTTTTGCGTTTTCTCTTTGATTGACAAAGACCACTGTGTGGTTGAAATATATCATTGGTTAAGTGCTTTTATGTACTTCTATTTCAAGACTACAGAGTGGACTCTTACCAAGGTAAGTCTGTCAGTCTCCTAGTCCAAAAAATCTAAATAATCTTTACCAACCAAAACTAAGCTAAATATATATATATATATATATATATATATATATATATATATATATATATATATATATATATATATATATTTATTTATTTATTTATTTTATACGTATATAATTGTAAATATGTGGGAAGATATGAGACTAACGAAGTCAAAATTAGTCATTCATAATAAAAATTTGAATCAAAAATATATACATATTTGTCATACAACATAATTATAACAACAACTTTTTGAAATGTTTTATAAATAATCAAATAAAGATAAAATTTTTGATATTGTAAGAGGTAATGGTTAGTCAGATTTTTATACAACTAAATAATAAATTTGCTACTTCCTAAACTTTGACTACATTTCCGATACTGGGATTTACCTCTATGATAATTACGCTTTCTATACTAGATTAATTTACGTCTATCTTAATGAGTTTCTTGTAAAATTTCTTTTTGTATTGGTAATATATTAGTGTGAGGTTATTGATGTAAATTGTTCAAGTGCCTTTTAATTAAATTACATTATAAAAGATTGAAATTTTAATAAACTAGCTCCTTTTTCAATATCTGTTTGCGCTGTTCATCAGAACTCTTTTTGAGCTAACCGAACTGACTAATAATCTATGTGGTGCAATATACCACAAACTAATTATGAACTATGTACGAGTGAGTTTTTAGTTTAGAAAAGTTGTAAACAAGTAATATAGACATTATTGTTTAAAGTAAATTCCTACTCGGATTTGAAAAAAATTGTTTAGTAAAATTTTATTAAATATTTAAAATTAATATAAATAAAATACCCATATAAACATTATATGTTTTCATAAAACATAACCCATGTTTTAAATGAAACTGTTGTTGTAACACAAAACCTATGTGATAAATCAACTGTTTTATGAAATCATATGCTACCACTAATTCTAACCCAAATAGAGGAAGTAACTATATGCAAACCGTGTTCCTTCTGTGAAAATGTTTCTCCCAAATAAAACTAAAATTAAGTAATTAAATTAAATTTATAAATTAATATTTGAAGAAGCTGCATTAACATATATTGTCATCTAATACAGGTTAAAAAATTTATTTTAACTTAAGTGTATGGCTAAAAAGTATTATAATAACTATTGAAAAATTGAAATATATATATACTATTATTATATAAGAGTAACTTTATTTTAATATCTACGGAATTCAAACTTTTTTAAAAAATTAATATTTTCCAGTAAATAAATGAAAATCAGAAAATTCTTTTAATTTAGTTGAGGAGTTTATAATGGATAATTCATTGATTTATTCACGTTTAAATAATTAATTAATTTTTATTTTCCGAAAATACTACAAAAACTATTTAAGTTTATATTTTAAAACAGATCGCTTTTAATACACGCCTATGATATTCGAATTTTTTATAAAAGCAATTCAGTTTCATTAAACAATTTCGTGGTTTTTTGAAATACAAAACACTCTAGTTATTTTCATAAAGCTTATACTCAGACTACCTTCTTGTTCCGTTGAACGCTCACAATTTACCGGTAGATGGCGTTCATATAGCTGGATCAAATGAACCGAAGCCATAAACCATCTTTGAGGTGTGCATTCTTACAAGGAGTAGTAGATGCTTTGGAGCGTCACTTCCGCATCAGCTGAGTGATTAGGAGCGCTAATTGTGTGACACAACTTTCCTTCTCTTCCAAACTGACACGTTTCTACGTTACATGTTCTTTTTTAATGAATATATATCGTATTATTATAATAAGGAGGTTGGAAATAGTTCTTTATTCAAAGCTATATATTCATGACAATACATGGATTTAATAAAGTTTTAAACAATGTTTAAAATTAAAATTTAATAAATGTAAAGTTTCACGAGCAATTGATGGTAAGATTTTCTTCTATGATGGCGATTATAGGATGATGCCTACAGGAAAATATTTTTTTATTCACTTATTTTAGAATCAACTAAAACTATTAATTTACAAAATGCGATACAAACGCCTCTAAAGCAATCATGAAAACTCTTCACAAGTAATAAAGTTTTCACGATCGGAAACAAACCAAAATCTAATTACAAATAAATTGCTGCACAGGACAGTAATTTCGACCTAACAGGTATTTAATAACCGCGGCTCCATATCGTTTCACATAATAAAAATATTTTCTCATTTGAATTGATCCTAATTAATATATTTTTCAGACCATAAATACATTGAATGGACATTTGTTCAGTGATATTCAATTAGTGAAATTGTACTTTTAAACCTGTAAATAACATGCTGTATGGGCGGCTGTAGAGCAATTCGTTATTAGTTTATCTCGTTTTAACTAAACGGGAAAAATCTATTCAAAATGACCTTCACATAACTGGTGTTTTCCTGGAATAAACGTTTTATTTTTCTAATCTCCAAATATCTCGTTTAAAGAATTGAATCCTTTACATTTGTTCATGGGTGGAAAAAGTACAAACTTGAGCATATGTTATTAAAAATTACTAAAGCATTAGCATACTTATGGGTTTTCCGGTGCTAATATATCACATGGTAAGTAAAGAATTTGAAATTAATTTATTGCATCAAACTCTAATAAAAACGAATTAATAAATTATTTCCAAAGGTTACTCCTTTTCCTTTTTTACTATTCATCTTGAATTCAGAAAAATGTATCTATGGTAGGCTAAGTAAAAAACCTCTATTACATCCTTTCTATAATTAATAAGGTAAATATTACCATTGGCAAGATTTTAAGTTTCAATGGTGATGTGACGATTCAAAAGTTGTTATACGTTGCACACTGGAAAAACAAAATGGCCACTGGATAGTGAGAAAAGAATTTTATTATTGTATTTCACTTGCTTCTACAATGACATAAAGAAATCGCGCTGAATGGTATAAAGTAGCCAATAAATTTAGATTAATAAATGTAAGAGAAGGTTGATGCTCTAAATAAATAAATAAAAGAGTAGAGTATTTGAAGAACATATATCATACTAAACAAGTAATATAAAAAAAATTAAGCTTATTCCTACCCAAGTCAAAAAAGCAAAATTTTAATTTAGTTTTTTTCTTTTTATTATATAATTACAGCTAATATTAAGTGGCAAAATACATAGCGAATATCCTTGCTAATTTCCGTTTTCCTTTCTATGTATTAAGTTGGACTATTATTTTTCTTTGTTACTATTTATTCGCTTTTTTGTCGATTGCATTGTGTTGTAGTTACTTTTCTTTTTCCTTTTGCAATGTCTGTTTGTGAATCGGGTTTGTTTATTTATTTGGTTCTTTTCATTAATTTTTAATCCTTGAGCATTATTTACGTTATTGTGTGGTAACCACGACAACGTTTTAAGGTTATACAGAGGACTTATTGATGACAACCACACACTTCTTTGAGAAATACATTTCTAGCTATGGGAAATTTCGCTCAGTGCCAAAAGCATTAGTTTTTGAATAAAATAATCAGTTCAAACCCGCCCTAGAGCACCCAAATTGTTATAAATAATTTATTTTATAAATATTTAAAAAAAAACTGTATTATTATCAATTGTTATCAACGATTGATAATTTGTGTAAAATAAATATCAGGAGAGTGTGAACTAATAGAAGGAATTGAAAAATTATAAGATAAATATAAAGGAATTATTTTGGATAAGAAAAAGCATCTGAGTGGAGAATGATCTGAGAGAACCTAAAGGGGAATGATACAGAAGATTATTAGAGATGTAATATGGAATTGTGAGAGGAAACACGTTTAGAGAAGATGAAGCTTAAAGAGAAGACCTTAAACGTTTTACGTAAAAACTATATATATATATATATATATATATATATATATATATATACAGTAAACTCCCGATTATCCGTGGAATAGGGTGGCCCGGCAACGCCGGATAACGAATTCCCCGGATAATCCGCTATGGACAAAGAATACGCAAAACGATCGTGAATCGATTATTATACCATAAGTTACACAAATAATGACCCCGGTTAATGCAATTCACAAATAATCTTCAGAGGACAAAATAAATACAGAAAATAATTTCAAATGTCGATGTATTTGACGGATTATAACATGTTCATTTATATGTCTAACTATTTACAATACGTACATAAGTATATGTCAAAAGTAAGTATGTATGTACATATGTAATTTCCTTTACACATAATACAAAAAAATCTGTCACTTTCGTTTTTTTGTGAGCATTGATTTAGCTTTATTGTGAGATCTAAGCATTTTGTCGCAAAGTGTCTACTTGTGTAACAAAGCCATAAAGATCGATAATGCATATGGCAGTAATAGATAATGCATATGTCACGTCCTAGACTATTTGTAGCCGAGATTAGCTGACATTTGTTTATAATCTTATGATACACATTAGGTTTTCGGGCGTCCAAACATTTTGTCATTGTCTCTTATACAGTAGTCTGCTCGCCCCTTTTATTTCGCTGGCCCGCGTCGGGATGGTTCCCTTTCAATGTAAAAATTAGTACGTACATATTTACATATCTATTCCATTCATCTTAACTTCTATTAAGCCTTATATGTATTTACGTCTTAATTCACCATTTGGAAATTTAAACACAAGAAACTGATTCGAATAAAAATTGGATATTTGTAAAACAATGGCAGACCCCGGATAATCCCCAAACCGGTTAATCCGCCCACGGATAATCGGGAGTTTACTGTATATATACATATATATATATATATATATATATATATATATATATATATATATATATTTGTAGATTATGCAACACTGTTTTCTTGTATACACTTATCACTTTCACTTATGTACTTAAACAAGAATCTTACTTGGTATTTATGCGAGCGCTTTCAGAGACTAGTAAGTGCCTCCATCTTCCGGCATACTGAACGTATTTTGGACTGCGAGCTGTGTGGAATCTGCTGTTGACCTTGATGTACCGTTAACTTCTATTTTTAGTTTCACTGCACTGTGCGAGTTTTTAGCGTTTGTCTTGGGGTTTATACTGTCTATTAGATTGAATAATTTGTCGTTTTTTGATTTTATTTGTATCTGTTCGTTGATGATGTTATTTTTATTTTTATAAATTTCTAGTTGTTCCCAGATTGTCATTTTGACGTTAGAAAACATACACCTAATAAAAAAAGTTCAAAAAGGCCTCAAAATGACAATCTGGGAACAACTAGAAATTTATAAAAATAAAAATAACATCATCAACGAACAGATACAAATAAAATCAAAAAACGACAAATTATTCAATCTAATAGACAGTATAAACCCCAAGACAAACGCTAAAAACTCGCACAGTGCAGTGAAACTAAAAATAGAAGTTAACGGTACATCAAGGTCAACAGCAGATTCCACACAGCTCGCAGTCCAAAATACGTTCAGTATGCCGGAAGATGGAGGCACTTACTAGTCTCTGAAAGCGCTCGCATAAATACCAAGTAAGATTCTTGTTTAAGTACATAAGTGAAAGTGATATATATATATATATATATATATATATATGCTCACAAGCCTTAGTAACAAATAAGCTGTTTACATATGAGTCGCTTTACTTTAATAAACGGAAGACGTTTCAACAGTTAGTTTCCTCATAGGGTCATGAATAAGACAACAGACGAGGTGTCGGAAAGTTGTCGGGTCACTAAAATAAAGAATTAGGTTCTTGGTCAAATGCATCCACTTCAAATCATAGAACTGTTTATTGGATGGATAAGACTTAGCCTGTTCTATCTTCAAATTTTGGGAACAAATTTAGTTTTAGTCATAACAGTGAATTTCAAAATTATGTTTCTCACAATCATGTTCTCATTGTTTAATCAAACTTAAACTTTGGCTCAGATAAAAGAATTTACATTAAAAACAACGAAAGTATAAAAGCAAACTCCTCCAATGTCAAAGCAAGTTCTTACCGGCCTTGAAAGTTTCCAAAGTCTGCAAAAACCATCGTTATTGTAGCAAAACACTTTGGAAACCTATAATCTGGCGTTGCTTTCACTCTCACTTGACTTCAAGTGATTACCTCAATCTAGGCGAGAAGAAACTCTCAGAATGACAACATATTTACTAGTGCTGTGCTGTACAAGAGGAAGTGATGTGCAAAATGCTTTTTGTAATGACTTACACTTTATACGTCACGTCTGTTTTATTACACCAGTGATATAAGCAATGTTATGTCTTAATTAAGAATCGAGCTGAGTCAATAGTTTCAATTCATATCATATGAAAAATTTTAAAATATTGACAATATTGTATCAATTCATATCATATTATAAAACATTTTAATATGGGTTGTATTTTTTTTCTGTTAACAACAAAACCAAATTATACACACATACCTATATATATATATATATATATATATATATATATATATATATATATAAAGAGAGGAAGAGAGAGAGAGAGAGAGGTGTATTTTTATTTCAGATTAATATAATAGTGTTATTTGTAAACAGCTTAATAAAAATGATTACAGTACTTAGTCGCCTACGATGCGCGTCACTGCGTATAAAAAATTAGGTCCTGAAAATATCCATGGCAACCAACAGTGTTTTTAGAGGATTGGCTATGATTTACTCTACAATCTATTCGTACTGTGATAGAGACAGTGACATACTTGAGGAATATAGTGACAGTTTTTATCCCTCGATGACTTCCATATATGTATATCTAATTTTATCCTGAATGTTGATATAAACAAAATAACTGCGTGTCTTAAATAGATTGAATTTTCACTTACGTGTAAACGAAAACGCTCATATGTTTCAATTCAATTGAGTTTAATTGCTGAAATGTTTGTATTGCATCTGCGGCTGTTGTTTGTTTGCCGATCGTTTTCAAATACAAGTTCAATAATACGTCCATCCTGACACTGTACTCACATTTTGAAATATCCATTAATTGTGACACGAATCCAATAACGTTTAATATCTATATATAGCAAGATTAATTACTTTGGAAGCACACATTAATCAAACACATATTGAAACAGCAACCTTATATTTGTTGAAGCAGTAAAAATAGTACACACACACGCGCGCGCGCGTATGTTAAGTATATATAAAACATTATCACACCCATACATACACGCACAAAAAAAATATATATATACATATACAAATATACACAAACATATACACATAGAGTTACACACACACACACACTGCACCTTTTTTTCGCCTTGATATATATATATATATATATATATATATATATATATATATATATTTATATATATATATATAAAATCTTTATATTTTATATGTAAATAATTTTTTATACTTAAAGACAGACATACACACACACACACACATACCCAGTATGTATATATATATATATATATATATATATATATATATATATATATATATATATATATATATAAATTTATTATGATGGATTATAATAATAATGAACTATGTTGGAGATTGTGAATGATTAATGTGCATGAGTGTATTATCTCTTGGCATGGGTATATTTTCTCTGGCCATGAGGGCATTATCTCTTGGCATTAGTGTATTTTCCTACGGCATGAGTGTATTATCTCTTGGAATGTGTGTATTTGTCCACGGCATGAGCTTATTATCTCTTGGCATGAGTCTATTTTCAACAGCATTGAGTGTATTATCACTTGGCATGAGTCTATTGTCTCTAGCATGAGTGTATTATCTCTTTGCATGAGTGTAAATTCTCTTTGCATGAGTGTAGTTTTCCAGGGCATGAGAGTATTATCTCATGGTATAAGTCTATTTTCTCTTGGCATGATTTTATTATTTCTTGGCAGGAGTATATTTTCTCCAGTCATGAGTGTATTATCTCTTGGCATGAGTAAATTTTTTTAATAATAAGTGTATTTACTCTTGGTATGAGTGTATTATCTCTTGGCATGAGTGTACTTTCTTTAGCAATGAATTTATTATCTCTTGGCTTGAGTCTATTTTCAACAGCCTTGAGAATATTATCTCTTGGCATGAGACTATTTTCTCTAGCAATGAGTGTATTATCTCTTGTCATGAGTGTTTTATTCCTTGGAATGAGTGTGTTTGTCCAAGGCATTAGTTTGTTATCTCTTGGCATGAGTCTATTTTCTCTAGCAATGAGTGTATTATCTCTTGTCATGAGTGTTTTATTCCTTGGAATGAGTGTGTTTGTCCAAGGCATTAGTTTATTATCTCTTGGCATGAGCCTATTTTCTCCAGCCTTGAATGTATTATCTCTTGGCATGAGTCTGTTTTTTCTAGCCATGAGTGTATTATCTCTGTCATAAGTGTATTTTCCCAAGGTGTGAGTGTATTAACTCTTGGCATGAGTCTATTTTCTCTAGGCACGACTTATGTAACTGCAATAAAACAAGGGAATTGACAGTCACAACGATGGGCGACCAATAGCGTGGAAACGTAACGGTTTGAGCACATGGCGAAACATTGCGTTTATGCTTTTGATTTTTGGCCTATTCACCATTACCTGGACATTTTGGAAATCTAGGCCTCCTACACTGGTTACCACTTTGTTTCCTGGTGTTTCACTCATATTTTTTACAAGATGTTTTCGGTTTTTTGAATGTCACGCTATGTTTAATCAGTGTTTACTTAGATAAAAAAGAACTTGAGATTTCGTATGTACTGAATTTAATTCGAAGTATATATTAAAATTATCATTATGAGTAATGGGTGGGAAACTGTTTAATAATCACCCAAGTTTAATTGTGAAGAATAATAAGTTAGATAATTATCAAATTAATTTTGCTGTTGGGATATAAAATTAATTGACTGTATTGCTTTTTCACTAGTAATTATTCTCCAACAACACCAACCTTACAAAACCAATTTAATATCGTGTTTTCAATGTTCATTTTCATTTATAACGCATTTAACAAGCAATGTTTTTTACTCAATTTCACCGTAGCGATACATAAACGTAAACTAAAAATGCAATGTTTCTAAAACATTTCCATTAAAAATTACAGTAACTTATACAAATAGACGTATTTATTACTGAGTGGGAGACTTCATTTCACACGTAATACTTGAAATATTCAGTAACACGTTAAGTGATATGAAACGCTAACGGAATTATTTCAGCTGCGAAATTGCATTTAAATCTAACAAAATAAACTAATTTAATGCGTTAAGGTTGAACGGGGGGAACTAATTCGAGGTAACGTTAATAACTACAATAATTAAAATATAATTACAGTACATGGAAGCTTTATTATATCAAAGGTTGTACATTTATTTATTAATTATTGCTCTAACTCTATTATTCTACCAAGAAGCCAGAAATATTTTCGTTTCGAGTTTGTTTTTAAAGAATCTGTATAGACTATAAGGTTATTATTACATTTAAAAAACTATAAATATAGTAGATAATAAGTGAGGAATAACACACTGCATAAAAATAAATACAACAAAAAATTGGTATTAACAATAAAAATTAAATTTCATTAGATTTTTTAAACAACGAATAATAAATAATACTTTACATTATTAACAATATTGAAAGCTCTACCTTAATAAGACAGTTATATACGTTACCATTTTAGATTCATATTGAATGAAATTTATTTAATTGTATATTATAAATCATCAATTTTATGTATTTTGGGTTGGGAATATTTGCCACTGTGTAGTATGATACGGCGACCATGGTTATCGGAAAAATTTAGACGCAGCCGATTTTTAAAGTTATGTCCAGGAGTCTCGTATTTTAACTTTATCTAATGCTTACAACTTTCTCAAAGCTGTATAAAAATAAATAATATAAACAAAAATATTTAAAGTCAATTCCTACTTTGATTAATAAAGTTTTTTTTTATTTTGTTACTTTATATTATATAAATACAATTATTATAAATAAAGTAACATAACCTAAGAGTTGAAACAAATGTTCTACCACATGGCCTATATTAGAAAATAAGTTGCTTTATGAAATTATATGTTTTCACCTATTTTAAGTTAAACTAGACGAAATAATTATATTGTATAAGGGGGAAGGCCCCCTTTTGTGCAAAGTTTTTGTTTTATATAAAACTAAAATTAATTCAATAAATATAATAATGTATTAATATTTGAAAATAACTGTATTAACATCTAGTCGATGAATAAAACGTATTTCATTATACACCTATATATATATATATATATATATATATATATGTATATATTTATATGTATGTATATGTGTGTGTGTATATATATATATGTATGTATATGTGTGTGTGTGTGTGTGTATATATATATATATATATATATATATATATATATATATATATATCGGTAATATGCTAATACAGTAATTTTTGATTTATTTTTTTTCAAATTTAAAATATAAATAAATAAATCTAAACAGATAATGTTAACTCTTAGAAATTTTCTTGAGGAACAGAAACAGACCATTTCAAGTGATATTTTTATTATAATATATGATATGATACAATTTTAATAAATTTATTGCTTTTAGACTTTTGTAGACAAACGTGTTTCTTACATTCTACTGCATCCAGTACGTTGTCCCGATTTCGATCAGTAAAAATATGGTTAACTTAAATAAACATAGATAAGTTGGGGTGTCCAGCAGTGCTTCTGTTAGGGCAAGACTCAACTTTTCCTCCTGATTGCCGCCAGTTTTTCCCCGACCTGGCCGATCACTTCACGGTCTGCGGCATTGGAGCGAAGAGAAAGAATGTACGTATAAGAGGCGCGCTCACATCTGCGAGAGAAAGACTAGACGCGACTGTATAAGAGGAAGTGGAGCAGTTCTGGACCGCAGTTTGCCTGGAATGGTGCGCTGACTGTTTTGTTAATTGCAAAAACAATGTTAACGACTGTGCTGCTTTCTAGAGCTCAGGTATGCAGACGAAGTTTTGTATATGGTTTTGTATGAGTAAAAATAGAAAACCCTACAGAAATAATCATTTTTCATTTCCTACTATTAGTTCACACTCTCTCCATGTATATAATTTTATACCTTCTTAAAATTTCAATCGTTACATTATTACCTTTTATTCCACCACTCAAATTCAAATACATTTTTTTTTTTTTGTGCTTGTAGTGGATGAGAGTAGATCTTAGTACAGTTTTATTAAAATCATTAATTAATTCATTAAATTTAATTAATTAATTTTATTAATTATTTAGCTTTCTATTTTACCACTTAATATTGTAACTCTGTCATGCAAAACACACACACACACTCGAACACAAAAAAAAAAAAAAAAAAAAAAAAAAAAAAAATATATATATATATATATATATATATATATATATATATATATATATATATAGAACTAAGTCAAAATACAAATACAAGAATTATAATTGAATTTACAATTCAAAGCTTTTCGTTGTATATATATATATATATATATATATATATATATATATATATATAGATTAATTGGAATTATTAAATAAAAAATTACTAAAATAAAATTTTACTCTGTTGTGCTAATTAAGAATTGACCTAATTTTTTTTTATATTACTCATTAATTCAAAGCTCAAGTTATTATTTCTTAAAATATTATGGCTACAATTAGTCATATGTTGTAAATATGTCGCTTTCTGTTTAAATAAATTGTCATAAATTTATTGAAAAATTGTGGTACACAAACCAAATTTGTAATAATAGTATTTTTTTAAATACGATATAATATTTATTCACATAGCAATATTTATCAAAGATACCATAGCAGATTATTTAACTTTGGCACAAAAACAATATATCTGTTTAGAGCATACACCTTTCCGGTTTTATAAAAATAAATGTTTTTCTAGCTATTTTTTTTTTAATTTGTAAGAGGGATGTTCTGTTTAACAGCCAACTTAATAATTATCATTTTTAGCTATATTTAAACTTTTATCTCTTCCTGTTTACGTTTTTTGCGCTGTTGTACTTCATGTATTTTGTTTCTATATTACTCTCTCACATTACTTCAGCTAATTCTCTCCTCTATCGAGTGATAGCATCTATGACCATGTAGACCATTTTAGTGTTGTTTCCATCGGTGGTTAGCCATTTTTGAAGTCTACATACCATTGTAGCGCTCCCAATTCCAAAGTATTGGTGAAAGTGAATTACATTCTAAATTCTCCATTCAATTTCGTTTTCCCTTGTTAATAACAGGCTTGTCTTAGTGTATTCCATTTCAACAATCCTTAATTTCAAGGTCCCGATTAAAAATTTTTTTAAATGTAAAATTTATACGATTTTATTTTCAGTAGTAAACTTGTGTTTTTTAGGCCTGTTACAGTGTTGGTATTAGGTTTATTTTCATATTATGAGCACTAAATTCTATATTCGTTGTACCCACTGGTATTATAGAAGTTTGAACCCCAATACGTAGGTTTAGTTTAAATCGTACTATAAAGATTACAATTGTTTAATATTCCTGATGATGTTGGTACTGTTAGCCAACGAAAACTTTGAATTGTAAATTCAATTATAATTCTTGTATTTGTATTTAGACTTTTGTTCTTTATTAATACACAAGAAAACATATTGCGATATATATATATATATATATATATATATATATATATATATATTAAAACAACATAGGTTATTCAAATACAAGAATATTTATTTGTATTGATTTTTCATTCCTGATGATGTTGGTACTGTTTACCAACGAAAAGCTTTGAATATAAATCAATAAATATTCTTGTATTTGAATAACCTCTGTTGTTTTAAATTATTAAACAAGAAAATATATAAATAGAATAATAGAATATATAGAATATATATATATATATATATATATATATATATATATATATATATATATTGTACAAAAATTCAATCGTTAATAAAATAGGTTCTTTTTCATCCATTCAAATTAAAATACAATTTTTTAACCTTTATTTATAACAATTGATGTGAATAGAGTTCTTTCAAATATCTATTCAGTAATTAATTTATAAAAATATGGGTGGTTTAGCCGGATTCGAACTGTGAATCTTCATGTTCAAAGTCTAGAGCGCTCTGCCACAGCTCCAGCTTTCCAATAGCGAGAAATCAGTTACTCAAAGACGTATATGATTTTTTTTTTAATATTTCTGGTTGTTGTCGAAACCATTGTACAACCTTAAACTGTTGCCATGTTTACCACAAAATATCATAAATAGTGCTCTAGAAATTAAAATGAACGTAAAGAATTAAATAAACAATAATACTGGAAATAAACAAATAATAAAAAAGAAACACGCCGGCAACGGTTAGAAAAAAAGACAAAAGCGCCGCAAAAGGTTTGCAAAAAAAACAAAAGAAGCTAAGCTCCTACACATATGCAGACGAAATAAAAGATTACAGTATGTGTCTTAATTTCAGCAAGAAACCCGAATATTAGCTGTTCGTCAAAGACATTGAGATTATTAAAAAATGAAGCTCAAGAACAACGCGAATTACGATTATTAGATCTATGACGTAGACAAGCATTAATAATAGTTCTGATGTTTGTTCGGATTCGAACTGAATAGCTACATGTAGGAAATCTTAGGCACTGAGTCAGCTTTTCCATAGCTTAAAATATATTGCTTAAAGATGTATATTAAATTATAAAAGAAAAATTTAAGCAATAATGAAGCATTATAAGAAATGTACAGCATGAGAAATTATAGACTACAATCAGCCTCATCTAATTGAAAAATAAAATTGAATAAATAGTAACAAACAAAAATGGTAGTCCAACACCATATACTGTACAAGTAGATGGAAAGTTGCAAGGAAATTCACTTTCTACATTGCCACTTAGAATTCTGATTCTGTCTTATGTATATACATATTTATATAAATTGTAAATAAATAATAAAAAGTAACAAACATTTTTCTTTGTTGACCCCTTTAGGAATTTACTTAATCTTTTAAAAATAATACTGGTTTTTCGTCTATTTTGATATAACATAAAGAATTATATAAATAATGTTATTTTGGACGATAAACTATTTCTTTTACAGTTTAAATTTCCTAAAGATTTGTGGAGGTACTCAGTCAACGCAAACAAACGGGTTCAGAACACATTTATACGATTTAAAATCAGGATTTGATCGCCAAAGGAAAACGACGTAGCAGCAACACGGTCTGTATCATTAGCGCCAAAATGCTGCAAAGCTTGAGAGATATTTATTTAGAATTTTGTGTATTCAAGAGCATAAATTACCAACCTTTCTGAAGCAATAAATTGGCTCTAAATAGACGAAAATTCGGAAAACTATTCCAAAATAAATAAGTAATAATGAAAATACACTATTAACAAATAATAAGAAATCTGAAATAAAAAATATTAATTTAAATAAACAATATTGTAAGAGTGTTAATGGGTAAAGAGAAGCAATTTGCCTAATATATTGAAAAATATTCCAACAAATTTCTAAACTTAAAAACACTTTTTTAACTCAGAAATACAAAAGGTTAACACTGAAATACATTGAATGATAGTAAAACTCTAATGTTTTCTTAAATAACTTTTTTTTTAACTATATATATATATATATGATGAATAGTTACTATCTGGAGTACATCCGTTCATTCTGCAGTCCATAAATTCGCAGTTCCGACGTTTCGCTAGAATCTCATCCAGCACTGACGAGGTGAACCCAACAACAGTAGAAGTCACTCGCTCTTCTACTGTTGTTGGGTTCCCCTCATCAGTGCTGAATGAGATTCTAGCGAAACGTCGGAATAGCGAATTTATGGGCTCCAGAATGAACGGATGTACTCCAGATAGTAACTATTCATCATATTTTTCCATCCGTGATGGAATACGTATCAGCATATATATATATATATATATATATATATATATTATAACATAAATATTTGTAATTGTAAATTTAAATGGTGACAAAAACTCAAAAGCTATTTAGATAAGTTGACGTTATAGTGAAATGATAAACAGGTAGATAAAATGGTGTGTTTTCTGACAATTTACAACAAATATTTTACTTGGAAGTAAAGTCATAATGTTATTAAATTAATTTTAAAGGAAAATAATTGAACATTATAGATTTATATTTGACGAAGAAACATTATCATTTATTATTCTATCCGTACTTTTCTCTGTGATACACATTCATACACACTGACACCATGGTTAAAGTAGGGTGAGTATGAATACCACTTTTCCAATTTTTAAAGAAGTAACGTAAAACAAATATATTTTATTAATATCGATTCCTAATTAGGCAACAATGAAAATTTTCATTTTAGTTACTTTTTATAAATAATTACAATAATATAAATAAAGTAACATAACGTATCCCTTACAACAGCTGTTCTACCAAATAACCTATAACAAAAATTAAGTTGCTTTATGAAACCATATGTTATCACTAATTTTAAACCGAATTGGACGATATAACCATATTGCATAACTTGCCCCTATTATGAAACGTTTTTCTTATACATACAACCTAAACTAATTGATTATTAAAGTTCACTAAAGAATTAATATATGAAAAAAACATAAATACTATAAAGTGTCACTCAACACAGGAATCAAAAATTAATTTGAACTTGAGTAGATTAATAAAAATTATTAACGATTAAAAATTTGAACAAAAAATATAAATTAATATATATATATATATATATATATATATATATATATATATTAGGAGAGTGTTAACTAATAGAAATAATTGATTAATTGAGAAAATATTTCTGTAGTATATTGCCTTAAAAATTCAACGAGATTTATTGGTGTGACCAACGTAGAAAGAAATTCAATAAAGCCTATTTAATATTGTCTCTCTTTTCATCTGAATCCTTTTATCTATACAATTTCAGTTTCACTTTTAAAAGCATGTTTTGAAACAGAAACCTCTATGACCGGTTTTGTTTGGTTTTGTTTTTATATTAAAACATAAATGAAGAATAAAGTTTAACAATCCAGTTTGTTTCTAGTTTAATATGTTGAAAAACATTTTTGCAGGTTTTATTGTGTTTGTTCGCCTACTTTTTAATTATTAAATTGAAATGTATCAAAAAAATAAAACTTTAAATAGCTAATTCTAAACTCCGTGGAAGATTTATAGTTTTACCATTATATTTGCAATTTTTCAAGATTGGTTAGTATCGAGACGTACAATAACCAAAAATCCTTTAAATATAAAGACAACTATTTTTATGCATCTCGTATACTCATCTCTTAAATAAAGTCGTATTTACAACAAGGGAACCTGAAACAGTTGTATGTTATAAGACTTTATTACTCAAGTATTTTCCCATTCATTTTTCCAACACACAATGAAGAAATCACCTACAATGACGTCATCCCTGTTGCCGGCCTTAGATTCATGGATTATTATAATGAAACTACATACATTTTTTACTTTTCGATTCCTTTTATTAGTCCACTCTCGCCCGATATATATCTTGTTTAGATTTTCAATCGTTAATAAAATAATTTTTATTCATCCACTCAAATTCAAATACATTGTTATAAACTTGTAGTAAAGGACACTTAATGTTAATAAAGTTTATTTAAATATTATTTCAATATAGGGGTAAGATAAGCAAAATAGTTACTCCATCACATTTGGCCTATAATAAGCGAAGCCATATGATTTCATAAAAAAGCTGATTTCGTGTTATAGCTTATGTGGTAAAACAGTTGTTTCAACCCATTTGTTATGTTACATTTATTTATCTTTATTGTAATCATTAAATATAAAATAACTAAAGTGAATTTTTCTTTGTTGATCTAATTAGAAATAGACATAAACATTTTGTTATATTACTTGTTTCAAGATGTAAGATGAATAAAATAATATTTGAAAAAAAAATTAATTTCAAGTGTAATTTATTAAAAGTTTTAAAAAAAGTACTTGAACTTGAGTGGATACATTAGCAGTGTTTTGTTAACGATTCAGATTATATGTATATATAGGGAGAGTATGAACTAATAGTAGGAATTGAAAAAGCAAACTCCGATAGCTAGCATGTTAAAATGGCATAACTAAATAATAACAGTGAACATCCAAGAAATAAGGAGTTTACTAACTCCAAACCGCAGCAAACCTACCACAACTTTCATTTTAGTACCAAAACCATTTCCAAGATTGCGAGCGCACGAAATTTCTTGATATTTCGCTTTAGCAGTTCCAAGATGTTTTTTGTTCTTTGATGGGCTACAGTTAGACAGACAAAGCCTAGTAAATAGCAAACTCATTAAGAACGGTATAGTCTCCTCTTCAAATGAATTTCAGATATTTCTAACCAAATAGTTCTTGTTATTCCTCTGGCAATAAGAGCCGGTTTATTGCGTCACGATACTCCTTGCTTTATATAATAAATTTTGGTTCTGGCACTCGGGGAGTCAAGACAGAAGTGATAACAAAATAGAGCTAAATGTTTCGCAAACGTTTCAACAACAATCGTCGAAAATATGAATATATACATTCTTTATTCAATTTTTACATCTTTATTTGAGGAATGTATTAACAAAGACTAATATACATCGTAGTTATTAATAAAATAATCTTGGCAACCAAAACATTGTTAGATGTTTACCGTGTCCCAAGTTTTTAACAAACTCAATTCAGATCAGTTCTTTGAAAAAATGATATACCAAAATATTTTCCCTTAAAAAATTAGAATAAAAATACACAATTTATTTTTATCCTTATGTTGAAATATTTGTATTGAGATTTAATCAAATTTAAATTAATTAATAATTTTTTCAATTGTGCGAAACTGTTTAACAATAATCTACGTGTAAAACAGCAATCTACAACATAACCTATAACACAAAATTAGCTGTTATATAAAGTCATATGTTGTCATTTAATTCACTTGAAGCACCTGAGTGAAATACATGCTGCAAGGTAAGCGTTTCAGAAAGAACGTGACGCGAAATCAATGATTTAATCTCAAGCTTTCTTCCACCCGCGGATAGAAGTTATCACTTGAATAACAAATTCTCTGTTTCTATAATGATTTTGTAAATTTTTCTAGAACTTAAATGTTCTCAGAACTTGATCTCAAATTGTTATATTAAATTTAAATTAGTAAACCACTAAATATTAAGCATTTACCTTAATAAAATGCCTTTCATTAAGGCTTAATATTGATTCAATAAGGCTTAGAAATTGACCTAACAAATCTAAAACAGTTCTAACCGTACGGACTAACATAGATATTTCCTTTAACCACCAGATGGGTGCTTTGTTATAAATGTACAAAGCTTCGGACTATTTATAGACGTTTTAGTGAGGAAGTAGGTTGTCGGTGAAATTTCAAGTGCTAATTAACATAGTCTAGAACTTTGGTGCAATTTTATTTTTATTATAAATAAATAAAACTTATGATATACAACAACGTTTTATTTAATCCTTTAGTACATTTTGAGTGCAAAGCAATCATCTTTATAGGAAATGTTTACTCATAACTACTCATCTGGTTCTACTCCTACAATAGCTATTTTTATAACTTCCTCTGAAGACGATTGCTTAAGATTCGAAATGTACATAAGGAATTAAATAAAAGGTTTTAATAATAATAAATTAGAGGGACTGTGGTGTGATTTTTATTTATAAATAAATAAAATCTCTTGAAGCACAAACATTTTTATTTATGTGCTGATGTAGGTTTCGATTGCAAAGCTACCATCTGCAGAGGAAATTACTACAAGATTAACTCCTACTACTAGAGCTAGTTTTGTAGTAATTTCCTCTGAATGTGATTACTTTGCAATCGAAATGTACTTAAAAACATAAAAAAGTTATTGTAGTTTAGGAGATTATATTTGGTTATAAATCATCGCAAAAACTTGCGTGTAAGTGTAACAATTAAGAAAATATATATTTTCTAAACTATAAAACGACTATGGCTTCGAAAGTGTATTTTCGTGAGGTAAATTGTACTAAAAGTATAACGCATAGTATTGTGAGAGACGTTTAAATGTTACTTGATATACTTTAAAGATCTAAAGGCTTAATTCAAATTATTGTTTTTAATTACTTGAAATTAATAACAATGGACATTAGCTTACATTGGACAACTAGAGACCTTTGATAGAGATACTTTGATCGATTAGGAATTGGAGACTAGTAAGCAGTAGCTCTGGTTTCAGTGTATAATTCTCTTCGGTCAGAATATTCTGGCATGTAAACAATTGAGCCTACGTTTTTATAAATAAATTATTATTTAAATTATATTGCTACTTCACAAAAGTACTTAACAAAAACAATGTTATGTTTTATAATAGTGATTAACAAATTTTGATTCGATATAAGAAGTAAATGAATATTTAAAACGATTTCGTAATATTTTCAAACATCAGTTAACTTATTGAGAGGCGTAAACAAATATAGCCGTGGTGACTGTCGAAAAAGAGGAAATCGTTCTGAGGAGTTATGTTTTTCTGGTTTTCTTCCCCTAATACTTCCTATCCTTGTCGGATGTTGGATATCATACATTCCTGTCTTTCTTCTACTGATAGTTTCTATCCGTTTTAGATGTTGGCTATCGTACTTTCTTAGCTCACTACTCCTGATAGTTTCTATCCATTTTAGATGTTGGCTACCGTAATTTCTTAGCTTACTTCTCCTGATAGTTTCTATCCGTTTTGGGTGTTGGCTATCGTACTTTCTTAGCTTACTTCTCCTGATAGTTTCTATTTGTTTTGGATGTTTGCTATCGCATTTTCTTAGCTTACTTCTCCTGATAGCTTCTATCCGTTTTGGATGTTTGCTATCGCACTTTCTTAGCTTACTTCTCCTGATAGTTTCTATCCGTTTTTGATGTTTGCTATCGCACTTTCTTAGCTTCCTTCTCCTGATAGTTTCTTTCCGTTTAGGATGTTTGCTGTCGCACTTTCTTAGCTCACTTCTTCTGATAGTTTCTATCCGTTTTGGATGTTTGCTATCGCACTTTCTTAGCTTACTTCTCCTGATAGCTTTTATCCATTTTGGATGTTTGCTATCGCACTTTCTTAGCTTACTTCTCCTGATAGTTTCTATCCGTTTTTGATGTTTGCTATCGCACTTTCTTAGCTTCCTTCTCCTGATAGTTTCTTTCCGTTTTGGATGTTTGCTGTCGCACTTTCTTAGCTTACTTCTCTTGATAGTTCTTGTTCGTTTTGAATATTCTCTATCGTGCATTCCTGGCTTTCTTCTCCTAATAGTTAGTATCAGTTTTGGATGTTGGCTATCGTTTTTTTTTTTTTTTTTGCTTTCTTCTACTGATATCTCCTATCCGTTTTATATGTTGCCTATCGTGCTTTCCTGGCTTCCTTCTCCTGATAGTTCCTATGCGTTTTGAATGTTAGCTGTCATGCGTTCTTGGCTTTCTTCTCTTGATAGTTTCTATCCATTTCGGATGTTCCCTATAGTGGTTTCCTGGCTTACGACTTCTGTTCCTATTAGTTTTAGATTTTGGCTATTTTGCTTTTCTGGCTTTTGTCTTATGATAGCTCCTATCCGTTACGGATATTTTCTATCGTGTCTTCTGGATTTTTTCCTGATTGTTCCTAATCGTTTTGGATGTTGGCTATCATGCTTTCCTGCCTTTTTTCTAATGTTAGTTTTTAACCGTTTTAGGTTTTGGCTATCTTGCTTTTCTTGGTTTTCGTCTTATGATGGGTATTTGTTCTCCTGATTGTTCCTATCCGTTTTGGATGTTGGATATAGTTCTTTCCTTTCTTTCTTCTCCTAATGGTTCCTATCCATTTCGGATGTTTGCTATAATGTTTTTCTAGCTTATGACTTCTGTTAGTTCCTATCCGTTTAGGATGTTGACTATCGTGCTTACCTGGCTTTCTTCTCCTGATAAATCTTATCTGTTTTGAACATTGGCTATAATTTTTCCTACCTCACGACTTACAATAGTTCCTTTCCGTTAATAATATTGGATATCTTGCTTTCCTGGCTTTCTGATCCTGATAGTATCTATCTGATTTGGGTGTTTTTATTCGTGCTTTCCTGGCTTTCTTCTCTACATAGTTCTTATACGCATTAGATGTTAGCTATCGTGTTTTCTTGGAGTTCTTCTCCTGATAGCTTTTATCCGTATTAGATGTTGGCTATCGTGCTTTTCTAGCTTTCTTCTCCTGATAGTTTCTATCCGTTTAGGATATTGGGTATCGTGGTTTGATAATTTTCTACTCCTGACAGTTCCTCTCCGTTGTAGATGTGGGCTATAGTACATTCCTAGCCTTCTTCTCCTGGTAGTTTCTATCCGTTTTGTATATTAGCTAAAGTGAGTTTTGGCTTTCTTCTCCAATATTCGATTTGGATTTTGACTATCGTCAAAATGTCTTGTCTTTCTTCTGCGGATAGTTTCAACATGTTTTGGATTTTGGTTATCGTGATTTCTTCTCCTAATAGTTATTATACGTTTTGGATGTTGCCTATCGTGATTTCTTGGCTTTCTTCTCCTGATGGCTCTTATCCGTTTTGAAAGTTTTCATCATGCTTTCCTGGCCTACTTCTCCTGACAGTTCTTATCCGATTTAGATATTGGCTATCTTGCTTTTCTGGTTTTTGTCATATGATAGCTTCTATCCGTCTTCCTGAATTTATTCTCCTATTTGTTCTATCCGTTTTGCACATTTGCTATAATGTTTTTCTGGCTTACGACCTCCGGTAGTTCCTTTCCGTTGCAAATGATAACTATCGTGCTTTTCTGATATTCTTCTCCAAATAGTTGCAATCCGTATTAGATGTTGGCTGTCGTGTTTTCCTGGCTTTCTCTCCTGATAGTTCCTCTATCCATGTTGGATTTTGGTTATCGTGCGTTCCCCGCTTACGACTCCTGATAGTTACTACCCGTTTTGGGGGTTGGCTATCGTGCTTTCATGGCTTTCTCTCCTGATAGTACTATCCGTATTGGGTGTTTGCAATCGTGTTTTTCTGGCTTTCTTCTCCAGATAGTTCCTGTCCGTAGTAGATGTTGGTTATCATGCTTTCCTGGCTCTCTCTCCTGATAGTCCCTATCCGTGTTGGATTTTGGCTATAGAGCTTTCCTAGCTTTCTTCTCCGGATAGCTATTATCCGTTTTGGATGTTAGCTATCGTGCTTTCCTAGCTTTCTTCTTTTGACAGTTCCTATTCGTTTTGGATATTAGCTAATATGTTTTTCTGGCTTTCTTCTCCAAATAGATAATATTCGTTTTGGAAGGTTTCTATCGTAATTTCTTAGCTAACTTCTCCTGATAGTTTCTATCTGTTTTGGATGTTTGCTATCGCACTTTCTTAGCTTACTTCTCCTGATAGTTTCTATCCGTTTTGGATGTTTGCTATCGCACTTTCTTAGCTTACTTCTCCTGATAGTTTCTATCCGTTTTGGATGTTTGCTATCGCACTTTCTTAGCTTACTTCTCTTGATAGTTCCTGTTCGTTTTGAATATTCTCTATCGTGCTTTCCTGGCTTTCTTCTCCAGATAATTCTTATTAGTTTTTGATGTTGGGTAACGTGCATTATTGGCTTTCTTCACCTGATAGTTCCTATCCGTTTTAAATGTTGCCTATCGTGCTTTCCTGGCTTTCTTCTCCTAATAGTTTCTATTTGTTTCGGATGGGACGTTACTGACAACTTTACTTACGACAATAAGGAATATGTTTTACTTATTAGGAATATGTAGTAAAGTAGCCGTGATTTTATTTGGGAAACTGAATGAATTTAAAACTGTGCGTCAGACTCACATCTTGTTACACAGTCTTTTCTGAATGAGTCATTTTGGCAACATTGTTTGGCAAATATGAACATTTCTATGCTCATCGACAATGGAAGACGTTGGCGAAATCCGGACCAAAATCCGTCTACCTCGATAACGCACTCTGATAGAATGAGCATTTAATATCAATCACCATAAACAATTTAATAACATATCATCAAACGATTTATAAAATTTCAAAATTATGTTTCAGGAAAACGTAAAAATACATATAATGTTTAAAACGTTATAAAGAGGATTTATAATATTTTTCATTTAAATTAATATATAAGAAAACCTAAACTTTAGATACAAAATTAGAATTTCAGGTTAAGTTTGCTCGTGAGGATTGCTAGTGTTTCTTTTCTACTTAGCAGTTAGCGTTAAATGTGTGCTTTGATTAGACAATTTAGAACTGTGCGAGAGTGTTTATTTACAGTTTGAAACACGTTTACACGTTTAGTACTATTAAATGTTCTATTTGGATGCAATGTGCTATTCTAAAACGAAGAGACACACACTCACACACACAAAGAAACAAACATAAAGTGTGTGTGTGTGTGTGTGTGTGTGTGTGTGTGTGTGTATGAAGATCGTGTCAACAACGGGGTGGTCTGACAGCGTTAAGATATCTATTGATGTTAGTCTATGTTCTGTAGACCGAATGTGGAACGCAACCTTCGTAATTGACTATTCCCAACTAAAACGTCCAGAAACGGCAACCTGTCATCACTCTCTAGTTCCAAAGTGAAAAATATCCTGGAGTGGCGAGAGTTGAAGTATGTAATGAACATATTAAGTTCTATGCCGCCATGTTGTCAAACCATAAAGACATCATCTACATAGCGAAACCAAGCCTTAGGCCTGAGAGAAGCATCGTGCAGGGCTCTTGCTTGAAGAACGTCATAAAATTATTGGCTATAGCTGGAGAAAGATAAGATCCTAAAAGTGCACCATTTAGTTGCCTGTAAAACTGTCCGTTAAACCAAAAGTAAGTGCTATTGAGTCCTTGTCAAGCCAGATGATATGGGGAAGAAGCTCTTCAAAAATGCACATCCTCTGAAGCACTTCATCAATAGGAACGCTAGGAAATAATAACCTAACCTGAAAGATCTTCTTAGAAAACCATAGCGTTTACAGCGTTTCTTGAGGCGTTTAAGAAGTCTCACATTGGCCAAGCGGTCACATGTATCTCAGCTGGGGTTGAGCAGAACACACTTGGCCTAAAAACAAGCAGAGAATGTCTGCTCTGTACAAGCACGACAGCAATACAAGGCGTACCATTGATTTTCAGTCTTGCCGAAAGATTGCTCAGTTGGAAAACTGCTGGGCTAAAGTTATACGTCAGGCTGTCAAAACAGAGAAGCAAAGGAGTCTTAACAAACGCGATGACACTTTCAATTTACCCGCAGTGTGGAAATTTGTCATCGATAGATTTTATCGGCAGCAAAAAGTAAACAAAAAAAGGAATGTTTGTAAATTTTGGGTCGGGTGTGTGGATTGACGTCAGTGGTTGGGGCTTCTTTCTTCTATCTATAGGAGCAGAGTTGTCTGCGTTCTTCATTCGCTCTTCTACTATTGTTGGGTTTACCTAGTCAATGCTAGATGAGATTCTAGCGAAACGTCGGAATTTTGATTTTACGCACTGCAAAGTGAACGGATGTACCCCGGATATTAATTTCCATTTTATTTTTCCATCCGTGAAGGTATACATACCAGCATACATGATACGCATTTTTCTAGTTGTAATATTAAACACAACTGAGGTTATTCAAACACAAGTATTATTTATTTATTTTTATTCAAGCTTTTCTTTGTTAAACAGCACCAAAAACATCAGGAATGAGTAATAGAATAATGCCAAATATAAAACATATGAAGTTATTACTGTTTACCAACGGAATAAATAAAAATTAATAAATAATTCTTGTATTTGAATTGCGTCAGTTACTTTTATTATTATACACGAACACATATTTTTTTAATGTAGTTAATTCAAGCAACATTGAGGAATGTTTGCAGCAATATTTCTTGCAGTTCGATACACTCGATTTTGAATGCTTTACTTGATAACGACAAAGTTAAAAGAGAAAAGGAATAATTGTATAAGAAATTGTTTGGAAACATTGCTTTGTTTCCGCACCGTGTAGCGGAAACTTTCCCGGTGGCCGCACTTTTAGAACCGTTTTCTTCCCCAAGTCAGTGCATTATACACATCCCGTGGATATACACGAGTACACGTGATATTAATATGCATGCAATTATATTACAAATTGTTACATTTTTCTCACACATCTTGCTACTAACCTAACGGTGTTTAAATATTGTGTATAAATCTGTGATGATATTATTTTCAAATGTTTTATTAAAATGTTGCACATCTAACTATGCTGTAAAAAGAGCAAATTTTAAAGCCTTTCGAAATTAATACGAGTAAATATTTTTTATAAACATACCCTTCAAATGTGTTGTTAAATATGTCGATAATCTACATTCAAGTATCCCACAGATCAAGAGGGGTAATAAATACAAACTAATAGGCATACACGTTATCAGGGACTTTCCTGAAGTGAGACATATACCAGTGTATAGTCCTTAATGGTATTTCTTAAAATGTAATTTGGTGATATTCCTACATAGAAAATTAACTCTTTCTTTCATTGTTTCTTATTATATACACTTTGATTTTGATGTTTATGCTTCAGAATTAGAATTTGTAAGGTACTGCCATGATTTAAAGTTAAATTATCATGTGGTATTATACCTTTATATTTAATTATAAGGATATGTTAATAAGAACACTGTATAACGTCTGAAGAAATAATCTGTCAAAGTTTACAGGTCTAATAAATTAAATAGTTGAACTTGGCTAAGAGTTAACCAGTTTCGACTTTTTCCATTTTCACTCGTATTACCCAAAAATTCACACGTTAATTAGGGTGAGGCAGTGCACAAATGGTGGCTAAAACATTACACTAATCGCTTTCCAAACATGCCCATTACGTTGTCAAAACAAATTCCTTTATCAATCAATATTTATGAATGTATACACACTCGCATTGCTAATTAAATTATAAAATACTACATAATATCCCGTAAAGATGTATTTGGTTATAAAAAAATAATAATGAAAATAACCTACGTAAGGTAAGAAATAGCCGCATTGAAAAAGTTACCTCGTTTTACTAAACATAATAAATACGCCTCTCTTGAGATGTATTAACTAGCTTTATTCCGAAATTTGTTTCCATTTTGTTTATAATTAAATCTATTGTAGGTATATCGTAGTAAAGCTTTATAGTAGTGGTATAATATAGTATAGCTTTTTATTAGGTAAGGAGTATGTCAATACAAACAAATACACTCACATACGCGCTCGCACACGTGCTCACGCACAAACACACAAACATACACACAACACACACATACACACACACAAACACACACACACACACACACACACACAATATTGCACCTAAACTCGACCACTTCTGATTTGCTACTATTAAAATCACGTATTTCTTGTTAGAATGTGTCTATAGATACCATATGGACAAAAATAAACCAGAGTGGGCTAACATTCTACCCAGCACAACTACGAAGATTTTATAAATCTAAACCCTCAGCTAACTAAAGAGTTTATTTGAAGTGAACCGATTCAAATTGTCTAACTCGCCTTTATTTGTACAAAAAAACTTCACATAGCTCATGTTAGAAAAGTTACTGCTCAGCACTGGATATATTAAATGGGGATGTATTTTCTAGCATTAGAGACCTTTTTCAAATGAATAGACCTGCTTAGGTCGTTTCAAATAGATCATCATTTTTATATGATGAATATAATATATATATATATATATATATATATATATATATATATATATATATATATATATATATATATATATATATATATTGTACTTCTATTTCACATAATACAAATAATTTAAATATTTTGTAATTACAATATGTTTCTTCATTAACTATATTACAAGAAAACGTATCACCATATTTAATACATAATTTTAAAAATATATTTTTGAATAAATGAATTAATAAATAAATAAATAAATAAATATATATATATATATATATAGAATATACGTGTATAATCAAATGTTAGTGTGTGTGTGTGTGTGTGTGTGTGTGTGTATGTGTGTGTGTGTGTGTGTGCGGGGGCGTGAGCGCGCGTTCAATGATATGAATGTAGCATCACTTAACGGGCATCAGTCAATCCCCCGTTATTGCTGTCTCCAGCAGAACTCTGTGATAAAGTTTGAGTCTCGAACAAAGAGTAAAGTCAATATTTTCTCCCAAGAATAATAGACGCTTATTTTTCTTGTCTTTAATTAAATTTTCGCTTCTCAGGTCTGACGAGCTGTGGTAATTTTTTTTATTTCGAAGTGGTTCAAGTGCTTTCTCAAGTACCCCTTACAAATGCGCCGCAGGTTAATTTATTGCCTTTCCTCGATCGACGTAACGCTTATTGCTTTAGTCGGACAATCTTTCTCTAACACAATTCAATTTTTGTTTCTGCATATATCTATCTTATAACGTAGCGTCATATCTTATACCTATGCTTATGTGTGTTCTGCATAATGCCAAGACAAATGTAGTTAGAAAATATGGGTAACAGGAATGCAGTAATATACAGATTTTCATTAGATTAGGTAATAATGGAGTTAGTTAGTTTGTTAGATAATGTACGTAGCACTTAATTGTGTAAAAACATATGACACACAATCATTACAAGCAATAACATTTAGTTGTGATACAGCATAACTACACTAATTTTGTTTATAATAAGTAATATAAACAAAACAAAATTCAAACGAATTCCTACTTAGGTCAACAAAGATTAATTAATGGCAATTATTTACTATAGATAAATTGCCATAGCAACTGCTCTACAACATAATCTATAACATCAAAACAGCTGTTTTATGAAGTCATATGTTATCACATATTTTAAGCCAAATGGGACGATAATAACTAAATTGCCTACCATGCCACTTTTGTTAAACAGTTTTCCCATTTAAAACTAAATTAATTAATTAAATTTAAATTCTGAATTACTACTTGAAAACATAATATTTTCATCAGTTGTCATCTTTACAAACTTTTAAAAATATTTTGAATTTTATAAAAAACATTATTTCAATTACGATTAAAAAGTTTAACAATATATATATATACATATATATATATATATATATATATATATATATATATATATATATATATATATATATATATGAGAGTGTGAACTAACAGAAGTAATTGAAAAATATGTAATTGTCAATCTAAAATTTAATTATGATTTTTAAAATTTTAAAATTACTAGTTTTGAGTTATCTATCTTTGTATTAATTTTGTCGTATGTGAACCCCTTTTTCTTTTACAGATGTGTTTTGAATCATATGGAACCTAAATCAAAGTTATATAATTATCTTGTAATACTAAATAATTTATATTACAGCAGTGGAAAACATTTTTCTAAATACTAATAAATAATAATCAGATATTTTTGTACGTTGGAAAACAGAATGTTATATTTTGGCTGCTAAAACGATAAATATCTGCCAAAATATTTCTATACCAAAGTTCATTGAAAAATATATTACAGGAATGAAATAGGTTATCTATAATATATTTCAATTCATTTGGTTGATCAATTAATTAATCCATGGGAATTAAATATTCAAGGACAGACAAAACTATAAAGCTTGTAATCACCATAATTATGGAGTAAAAACTGTGTGACTAATAATATACTTACCATGGAAAGAAGAATTACCATTTAAAAAAAGAGATATTTATTAACTAACCATAATAAATACATTTATTTAGTGAAATAACCACAGATATAGAATACTATAGGTATTTTAAGCCATTGTTGCCAAGTTTACAATTCTTAGAAGTAATTACGAAACGACGCCACGTCTTCATAATATAACATTACATACTGAATTATACGATCTGACACAAAATTTCTGTTCATTGAACTTATAAAACTTTTAACAGCAATGGATTCTATGTTTTTTTTATTAGTTTTAACAGAAAAAAACTACCAAGTTACGCTTGTAATATGTAAACTTAGACTTCTAGAAATGTGGGTGGCACGTTGAATCCAGGAATTAAAACAAATTCCTTTCCTTGTGTGTAGACCATGGAATTACTCCCACCGGGACAACTTCCTCCCGGCTTGCCGCCAGAACAAAGGATTTCTGGCCACTGATTTATTGTGACCTAATTCACTGGCACGAGAAATCACAACAATATAAGCGCTTTCCTTTGTCTTGTAATCAAATTATTTATTATTTACTAAAAATAGCTACGCGCTTTTAACATTGGACTTTATATTTTTTTTATTTAAAGTATTGTTAATTAATACTTTCAAACAAATTTTTGTTAAATTTTTTTTAATTTTGTTAATTTTTTCAAACAAATTTATTCAGTGAAGAAATTTATTAATAAAGCCCAAAGACTACGGAGCCAGATACAATATCTCGCAAACAAAATATTTATATTCGGTAATGTGTATAAATATTGGTTTATTGGGAATTAATCGTTCAACCAATAAAACAGAATGTAATGAACAAAGGTAGGGAACTAATCGATCTAACAACTATCAATCAGAAATAAAAATGTATTAATAAATAATAATGGACCCAGAACGTTTTATGGGTGGGGGCTCAATTTACTGGAGATATTTTTCAAGTAAAACAAATAATTTGGCACCTTTTCTCTACCAGAGTGTTGTTAGAAATAAATAAACGTGAATTCAAATAATCATGAATATAATTAATTGTTGTGTCCCTGTGTTTACAAGGGGTGCGGCCAATGAATCACGCACTTGAGTATAACAAGAATTTATTTGATAAAGCAAATACAAGATTTTGCAATAATTAAACTGAATAATTCGCGTCGCACGAGAAATAGTAGGCGAATTATAAAAAAGTAGTTTCGTACGAGAAATAGTAGGCGAATTATAAAATAGAAAGTTTGGTACGAGAAATAGTAGGCGAATTATAAAATAGTAGTTAAAGATATAAATTAGTTTCACAGTTATTGAAAGTGAAGTAAAGCTTATGCGAGACGACTGACAAAAATTAGACAAGAACTGAATAAGAACTTAGCAAAGACTTGACAAGAACTGGCGATATTTTAACAAGAACTAGACGAGGCAAGAACTAGACGAAAACTTGATAAGAACTGGTTTTCCGTTCGCGCTAGGTGTATATATAACTAATTCAGTTTACTTTTACATTGGTCAATGATTACATCAAATGTACTAGAATAAGGCTACTTGTTACATGAAAAATAACTAACGATTACATCTTCAAGTTAATAAAAAGTTCCATCGGAAATGACACAAAGTTGAACAATTAGGCCTATTTCAGTATTGACTTTGAGTTACTTTTGTAGCCTAAATCATTTGAAAAACAATGAGCTATACAGAGAATTATTCTAATGTCATTTAAAATATAAGAAATTAATAAATTACATAGTGTCATATTACATACTTAATACATATTATGTGAGTACATAACATAATATAAAACGTTTTTAAAGCGAACTCCTACTGAGGACAAAAAGAAATTATTTTAGTTACTTTTTATTTTATAATTACAAATAATATAAATATGTACATACGCGAGGCAGAATCACAATATTAAGTGGCAAAATAGAAAGCCACTTGAGAAATTTTCATCCAATTTTCCATTTTCTCCCTCTATATAATAAATGGACTATTATATTTATTCCTTACTATTTATTTGCTTTCTTTTTTCCTTCGTTATTAATTTATGAAACTGATGGTGGTTTAAAATTTCTCAATCTATCCATCTCTTGTAAAGCTTCGTTATTAGAAGGAACCCTTTATCTTATGATTTCATATAGGCCTACATCTTAACTGATTTCTAGCTATCGGAAAGTTGGCTGAGTGCTTAAGGGATGGATTTAAAACGTGGGGTCATTCAGTTCTAATCCGGCCGAGACATAAACTATAAAAAAATATATAATTAGTGAATAAATATTTGAAAAACTGTATTAACAATAATTGTCATCCACTATAGGTAAAAAAATGTATTTGAAAATGACTGGATATATTGAAACGTATTTTATTAATTACTGAAAATTTGTTCATTATATATATATATATATATATATATATATATATATATGTGTGTGTGTGTGTGTGTATAAATATATATATATATATATATATATATATATATATATACATATGCCGATACGTATTCCTTCACGGATGGAAAAATATGATGAATAGTTACTATCTGGAGTACATCCGTTCATTCTGCAGTCCATAAAATCGCAGTTCCGTCGTTTCGCTAGAATCTCATCCAGCATTGACGAGGTGAACCCAACAACAGTAGAAGAGCGAGTCTACTATTGTTGGGTTCACCTCGTCAATGCTGGATGAGATTATAGCGAAACGTCGGAACTGCAAGTTTATGGACTGCAGAATGAACGGATGTACTCCAGATAGTAACTATTCATCATATATATATATATATATATATATATATATATATATATATATATATATATATATATATAATGAACAAATTTGCAAAAAAATATATATAGCGTAAGGTAATAGAAGAAATATAAAACTATAAAATGTGGAATGTATGACATAATTAAAAGGAATTATTAGTACAAACTAAGGATAATGTTTAGTACAAACTATTTCATTCACCCCAAGTTTTCTGTTTAAAACTTTCTGGTTTACTTTTTTTAAAATATTTATTAAAATGCACAAATGTTGAGGCCAAACTATGTGGGATTATGAATCTGTATAGGGTTATAAAAAAAACTAATCCGTAAGTATATCTAGAAAAATACTTTATATTTTTAGACCGTTTATAAACGGGTTTTTAAAAACATTTTTCACAATTATTAATTTTTTTTTCAGACCTTTAAATTCCTACATGAGAAATGGAATGGTTTTAAAGTCTATTTTAACTCGACTAACCATTGTATAATATCAGGATCTCTCTCAGGAAGAGTTTGTATTCTATAGTGTAAAGTTTTATTTCAGCAACATTAAATTTTACATAATTTTTTATGCCTCTTAAAAATATAACAAATTTATTTACTCTTCGTTCCACTTTATAACGTATTGTCATAAATTTAATTTATTTACGTTCAATCTAATATTAAACGTAGGCCTAGTGAATACATATTATACACCGTTGTTTTTATAAAAACATATATATTAATATTTCTCTTTTAAAAAAATCAAACGTATTTCGTTGTAAAAATGATGCCAAAGAACATTCTCTTTATAGTAAAGCTTAGAGCTCGTCACCCTTTTCCAATCAGAGGGTTGCAGTAGGTTTTATGTGAACTAATCACTTATTTATGCTTCTCCCACCTCCAGAATAAAGAGATGCAGGCTTACCTTCCGTAAATGGTGGGTTTCGGAGGTTAGACTCAACTTGGAAGATGAAATGCACTTAACAATATCCCAAGGGGAAGGGGTTTTGAAAAGAAGGCAGAATTTATCATGGAATGCTGAAGTTAGTGAAGTAGAATACGAACGGGCTTTGTTTGAGTTTCTTTACTCAAAATCCTCTCTTTCGTGTTGTAATGACGAAAAAAGTACTCAGCCATATAATATTATTTTTTTGTATTTACTGTTTAATTAATTTTGAAACTTGAAACGTTTACAACTGAATTTTATTATTATTGAGTTTATTATTTAATAATGAGTGTTACCGTTGCAGTAAAACAACAAGAAACAGAATTTCTGAAAAATTATCATATAGGCCTATACTTTGCATATAACTATTTTTAGGTAACCTTTTTTCTTGGCTTTTATTGATTAATTTATCAAAATATATTTTCATAAACAAGAAAATTTAAAAAATAATAGCTCGAAGATTTTTATGGTTTTTATTTAACTGGCTTTATTAATAGTTAAAATAATTCCATATTGGTTTTTAGAAGACTCTGAAACCAAAACTGTGTGAATTATTATTTTGTATTTATCAATGTTTAAAGGAATATTTGTAAAATTGTTTGCTAAGAGCCTTTCAATAAATTACCTTATCAATATTACCATGAGCTTCTTACAAAGTCAACAACAAAGAATACAAGTAAACACGATTTATTTCAAACAATATAAATTTCTGATAAACTATGTGTAATTCGTAACATTTAAACAAATTATAATAACATTTTTCTTCTGAAAAATAAAATAGAAAATTTATTATTTTTAACATGTGAACAACATTAAGTCTTAGAGTGTAATCGATGTAACAGTGCAATTAGCCTTGAGAGATCTCAGTAGGTGAGACGGAGGTGTAGAGGGTCAGTATAAATACTTCCCTGCAAACATGACAAGGCCTATCAAAACACTGGCTTGCACGAGACGGTGGATGTTACACAAATTAGCTTCGGTATTAAATGAGAGACAATCTTGAAATATGTATAAACATATTTGATGATGCAGAATATGTTGATGTATCGAACATTCTCGACACGGGACATGTTTTCAGAATTGGTAATACACGCAAGTCCAAGTGCGCGGTAATGTGCTCCACACTATAGAATAGAAAACCGATGTTTTTTGAGACGGTGATGTTTACTGATTGTTACAACGTAATGGGAAGTGCCTTAGATATGATGAGTAGGCTACATCTATTTTCCGCTTCTACAGCGCTGACATATCCCTTTAAGTGGGCGCTTGTCAGATAGCATCCATCAGAGGCAACTACTTATGTAAACACCGCAAGAAAATGGCTGCACTCAACCGACAGAAGTTACATTGAGATAAAATGAAGCCGACGTTTCGCATTTAGTCATACAAAACTCTGGAGAATAGTGAGAGGCAAAATTTTGTTACAATTTCCTGACGACTTTAACATTTTTATTAAAACTTTTATTAAAGTAACTAGTTTTAGTATTATGAATGGATATAAAGAGACCATATAGTTGAAAGGCGAATAGAAATAATAATTTTAATAAACTCAGTGTTCAAAAGGTGTTTTCTATTCCTAAGCAGTCCTGAATATTTATTTTTATATAGATGGTATAAAAAATTAGAAGAACGGAAATTTCAATAACGATACAATCGAAATGTTTTTCGATTTCTTTTATTAGCTCACACTCTCCGTATATAGGCCTATATATATATATATATATATATATATATATATATGTGTGTGTGTGTGTGTGTGTGTGTGTGTGTGTGTGTGTGTGTGTGTGTGTGTGTGTGTGTGTGTGTGTGTGTGTGTGTAGTTCAAATTTTCAGCCGTTAATAAAATATTTTTTATTCATCCTCTCAAGTTCAAATATATTTTTTTAAACCTGTACTTTATAACACTTGACCGTAATAGTTTTAAACAAATAATAATTCATTAAATAAAATACAAAAATCTATTTGAGTTTTACATTAATGAAAAACTTTTCACAAAAGGGACAAATTAGGTAATTTAAATGTTTCGTCCCACTTGGTTTAAAATAAGTGACAACATGATTTCATAAAACAGCTGGTTTTATGTTATAGGCTATGTGGTAGGCAGCGTTTTAACGCATAGGTTGTTACTTTATTTATACTAAATGTAATTATTTCATATAAAATAACTATAACAACATTTTTCTCTCCTGGCCTAAGTAGGAATTGATTTTAAAATATTGTTTGTAATATTTGTTTAACACTGTAGTATAATAGTGAGCAATTCATACCAAATTCACAGATCCATGGAGAGTGACGAAATATAGCCAAATAAAATATAAGGGTAGGGCTAAAACTCTAGGCTGCACAACCCAAAGACTTGGTTCACTAAAATTCAGGGGCTTAAAACCAAGTCCCGGTGTAGCAAAATTTTCATCTGGTACGCCTCTGGAACGGAACGACTCAACAACCAATAATTTCAGGTTTTCTCGGTCTCCAGAGCTACATAAGTAGAAGCGCCATCATAATACCCATGATTGGTTCCGTCAAGGTAGTGTAATAGCACTTTATCCACGCTTTATTGGCGTTTCGTGAGGGTTGGATGCCCAGGATAGGGACTTGGAATTAAGCGGGAAAGGCTACAGCAAGCAGCCATCAGCATAACAACTATTATTTGAGGGCATGCAATTATGACATTCGGTATTGTGCTACGTGGAAAGAAGAAGGAAAGGTGGTGAGAGCAGAAGATGGCTCTTACGACTCCCCCCCCCTGTTGTCAAAGTACAGAAAAATAACCTTATGTGGAAAATCCACATAAGCAATCTAGCAATCTAGCATATAAAACCAATACCCCCCCTCCAGATTCAACCTCAAACTTGTGACTCTCACCCGGGTCACTAGCGACGATACTGAAACAGGAAAGGGGCTTGGTGCCACAATCCATGGTACAAGAGTCTTGCGGCCATACTGTAAGGCCTGGATTGGTGACTGACCCGACCCTGAGATGAGATGATACTCCAACCAGGACCAGCGGTTTCGGCCGCTTTTGCAGAACTGCTCGGAACAGATGAACCTTCCTCAATACCCCATCTGATTATTTCGATCCAAGTAGTGCAATCCGACCTTTATCCACTCTCGGTTGGCGCTAGCTAAGGCCCGGACCATCAGTCTCAGGACTTGGTCCTAGGTAAGCATAATGTCCCATAACATGATACGTTCACAATACGTCTTACCAATATCCTCATTTTGCAGAGTTAGAAAATCCAGTAAAATGAAGTAAAACTGTTTTAATACACTGCATCAATATAAATATCAAGGTCAGTATTTTATAGTTTGCCTGGATTAATAAATAGAAATGAATCACATGGGCGGTATTACAGATATCTGATTAATTTTCTCTTCCGTAACGTCATCATAACGTTTATAGTCTGACGAAATAGAGATTAATTCAGCGACTACAAATGTTGACCTAGTTTTCAGTCACGTCATTGTTTTATGTGAATATCGTATCATAAATTGTTCTATCTGGGTTATTTTAATAAATTATAAAGACCTGTTGTTAAAAGCGGTATTGATAATTCTCCATATAAAACTTTAAATAGGATTATAAAATTCATAGGAAAGTTTTATTAATACTGTATTTGAATAGTGTTAAAACTTCTTGGTGGTATTTTTAGAAGAGAGCGACTCTAAGAGAAAAGAAACTTTTTAATTCATCTAGTTTATTCGGCCTGTGAGTATTAATAAAAACGTCTTTTACAAGAATCTATGCATTATTTTTTCTATTAAAAATATATTACTCTAAAGAACAAAAAGCTTCTTCTCTGATCATTAATTTACCTCTTTGATGGCATTTTTAAAGTGAAAATTACTATAGCAACGTCTACAAAAACTTATTGAACGAACATAAGGATGCAATCTCGCGACAGTCGCAAATTAACTGATCCCACCAAGCGAAGCTATACAAAGCAAATACTGCTTTTTGATTAGTCGTGTAGCTCCACTGTACATAAAATATCTGTAAATTATTTCTTCTACCTACCTTGCTATTAGTTACAATAACAACAACACGTGTCCCGTGTTTAATTTCATATCGTGTGCTGTGTATTATAATCTTATTATTACCTTGAACTATTTTGTGTTTTCTATTTTTTATTCTTGTCAAAACTATTATGGATTGGCTACCACTAAATTATCCTTATAAAATAATGGAGGAAAGAATTCTTCGAATATATGGTTTAAATACAAGTATTATAATATTTTGGCGAAATTGTTCCAATTTTTAACTTTATTAGGCCTAATATAAACATTTCATTTCCGGTAAGTGCAGGGCTTTTTGGTATTGTACCTTAGAATGTTCCAAATTCAACGACATTTCGTAAACAGGTGCAATTTGACGTCCCTAAGCAAATTTCAAAATTAGTTTACCTCATTTCCATCATTTTTTAGTATTTGAGGCCCATGTAATTTATTTTGAGGCTTACATGTCTGAGGCCGAAATATTTTTTTCTAAAGGCTCTACGAATTTGACGGTTGTTGATGGAGTGGGAGGAGCTACACGACCAATCAAAAGGCAGTATTTGCTTTACATTATTAGCTTTCTGGGATCAGTTAATATGCATTTCCGTCAGGTTATGCTATGAGCATCTCAAAGTGAATTAATAACATATGATTTCATGCAACAGCTGATTTTGTGTTATGGGTAATGTTTCAGAACAGCTGTTTTAGACCTAGGTTATGTTACATTATTTACTTAATAGGTTATTATCAAATAGTCTTGATCAGTTATTAAATATATTAATTTATTTAAATTTTGATACTTCTCAATACAATTAACTGTATGTAATTTTAATTCAAATTTGTAAATGAAAAAATTCTTAGCGCGTATAATATTTTTATAGAACTGATTTCAAATAATATTGTTTTCAAAACGCTGCCCTTTACTGTTGTATTGAGAATATTTCCGTATCAAATCTTCTCATATAGATGTGTCTTCTGGCACCGTAAATAGTAATAGCGTTCCAAACTATAGTTGTTTATTAATAATTTTAGAGAGACGATTTAATATTTTTTCCATGAACTGATGTAGGAAATGTATATAAAATTAAAATTACAATAATAAATATAAAAATATTTTACACAGTTTTCAATAAATGCGAAACTCATTAGAGATGTAATTTTGGACCAGGTTGTACAAGAAGATACAAACGTATTGGGGATCTTATAGCCCAGCTTCCCAATTGCATCATCTAATTATATTACATAAAAAATTATCTAGTATTTAAAAAAATAATAAATTCCATTAAATAAAATGTAGAACAAAATTGTTATTTCCATCAATTCTAAAACATGTTTTAAGTTTGTTATTGTATAAAATTATATTTTGAAGTGATAACACGACGCGTGGTGAGCACAATATGAGGTTAAATCATTGCTTTCACGTCACGCTATTTCTGAAACGCATACCTTACAGCAAATACCTTACAACTATGATTTCATGCAACAGCTGATTTGGTGTTTTTCACATTATATTGTAGAGCAGCCGTTTTAAACGTAGCTTAGTATTAGATAATCAATTTATAAATGCAAAGTATTGTTAATCAATTTATAAATGTAGTAATTTATTAAAATTTTAATAAATATCAATACAAATAATTCAATATAACGATATTAATATGACATGTATTTTTAATACAATTTTTTAAAGGAAAACCTTTTTTTGTTAAAAACATTTATATTCAGTAAACATTTAACACATGTATTTGTTACCCAAATTATTTAATTATTTTCTAATTATAAGTACAATTATTTTAATTATAATTACAACAAATATTAGTCTTGTTGAATATAATCCTCAAATAAAGATGTAAAAATTAAATAAATGCATTCATATTTTCGACGATTTTCGTTGAAACTTCAACTAAACTATTGACTCTATTTTTTTATCACTTCTATCGGGACTCCCTCGTGCCAGAACCAAATTTTATTGTATTAGGCGAGGATTACCATGACCCAAATAAACCGGCCCTTATTGCCAAAAAATAACAAGAACTGTTTGGGTAAAAATATCTGAAATTCGTTTTTTAAGTCGAATCTTTACCGTTCTTAATGTGGTTGCTATTTGCAACTTACGAGCCTTTGTCCGACTAACTGTAGCCCATCAAAGAACAAAAACGTCTTGAAAATGCTATATCAAGTAATTTCGTGCGTACGCAATCTCGGAAATGGTTTTGGTACTAAAAGGAAAGTTGTGTTAGGTTTGCTGCGGTTTGGAGTTAATAAGTTCTTTCCTGTTTCTAGAATGTTCACTGTTATTATTTAGTTATGCCATTTGAACATGCTAGTTACCGTAGCTTGTTTTTTAATTCCTTCTATTAGTTCTCTCTCTCTCTCTTTATATATATATATATATATATATATATATATATATATATGTGTGTGTGTGTGTGTGTGTGTGTGTGTGTGTGTGTGTAAATTGAACAAATTTAAGTCGTTGATAGAAAACACTTCTTATTCATCTACTTAAGTTCAAATTCATTTTTTCAAAAACTTTTAGTTAATTACACTTGATGATAACATAGTTTTTTCAAACAATTATTCATTAAATAAATTTAGTTTTATATGGAGGGGAAAGCGTTTCACACAAGGGGGTTTCATCTAATACAGTTATTTCGTCCCAGTTGACTTAAAATAATTGGTAACATATGATTTCATGAAACAGCTGATTTTATGTTATAGGTTATGTGTTAGAACAGCTGTTTTGACGCATGATCTATGTTACTTTATTTATATTATTGTAATTATTTAAAAAAAACTAACTAAAATAAAACTTTTCTTTGTTGACTTAATTAGGAATTGATTTTTTAAAAATATTTGTTTAAATTACTTGTTTTAAAAATTAAAAACATCTGGTGTCGGTATTCCCCATACTCTAAACATTGTGTCTCTGTTTCTAAATGTGTATTACTAGCTCATGGACGAACATATATATACATAACGTGTAGGCCTACATTGAAAGTACACGACATACGCGTAATTATACATGTAAGGCTAGTTTAATTACAAGAAAACCCTTTTATGGTCCTACAATTAATTGTGCTTTAATAAACCAAAGGTATAATACTGGTGCTAGTATTAACTGATTTAAAGTAATAAAAAAAATTGTATTCAAGAAATATCTAGTAAATGGTTTTAGTTATTTCATCTACCGGAACTCCTCGAGTGCCAGACCTATTTTTTTAAAGTATATTTTGGCACTTAAATAATTTTGAAATATTTTATACTTATATAATACTTAATACTTACTTATAATATATAATACGTACTTATAATATATAATACTTATATATAAAAGAAATTTCAATATGCCAGTAACCTAAATAAATATATTTCCTCTACACAAACCAAAGTAACTTCAATACACTTTGTTTGAACTCCAATCTACGTGTCCACTACTCTAGCATTTCAAGTTCTTTGTGTTGAAACCTTTTGTTATTGGTTAGGACTTCTATACTCGTGGCTTTGAACAATAAAATTTGTTTTTTTCAATATCAGCTTTAAAGCAAAGTATAGTGATAAAAGTTTTGTAATGGAGGTTTAATGTAACGTCCTCAAGGGATTTGCTCCGGTCAATTCTTAGAACTAATTCTCATTTAAAACACAATTACTCGATGTGTTTTAATTCGATTGTTTTATGCTCATGCTGATTAAATTATGTTAGGTTATGTTTTCTTTATTGTTAAAGGTTTTTTTGTAGTGTTTTCCTCACATATTGTACTCTTAGTTTTACAACAACCAATTTAGCTGTAATAAAACATTATGAATAAATACTGTACTTAAAAAGAAATGTTAAAAATATTATTTTATCTTAAGCCACTTCTTAAGAAATAAGCTTTTAAGATGTTTCCTTTAAAAATCTATTCTGTGAATAAAATACCTCTTAGATTGTCGGCTGAAAATTTCAAACAATAGAGAATGGAATGACTTTTCTTTCCAATTCCTGTTTCTATAAAGCGATCGACTAAACAGGGAAATATGCATTTAATCAGTCTACATAGTTTGTAGGTATTTAAATTATCCTAACGAAATTATAAATTCAAATTTATAAATATCTTTATTTTAAAGCTAAAATACGTAAGATATGGAAACAAAAGAAATATTTGTCATTTTTGTCCCTTCTTGAAACTACTTGGGATTTTTTATGTGTTTTAAACAGTGCGCAATCTATCAGAATATTTTCTATACATTCATATACGATTTTGGTAAATATAAAATCATCTAGACCATTCATTGTTACAAGATTAATAATAGCAATTATAACAGTGTTTATGTAGGCTCATATCGAATAAGTATTTGTCATTTTCTTAATTGCCGGAAAGGGGCAAAGACAGCGCAAAAGAAAGACAAGGATTTAAGCGCTAAACTGTAACAATAGTAACAGTTCAAATTGTGATTCACGAGAACACTTTGATACAACTGAATTCGGGTGAATTACACCTTATATAAAAATGTATTAAATAGCTTTTAATGTATATTTCAAATACTCTTGGTGCAATATAATGAACAATGTTTATAAAAAATATAGTTTACCGTTTTGCTGGGTAAAAGTTCCAGCATTTTGAAATAATAAATATATTATCAAAACTGAAAATACATTAATATGTTATGTTATTGTTATGTACACATTTATGTGGCGTAGCTTGACATCCTATATCATGTAGATGATGGAATATATATTTATTCTAAAAAAATGAAGTTAATATAAATAAGATACTGTATATTATTCATAATATTAGTAATAACACTTAACTTTCATATAAAAATTATAACAAATTAAATTATTTAGATTTATCAATATGCAAAAGTAAAAATAATTAGGATTATTCAATATATAGAACACCTAAACAAATCAGTAAAATCATTCTAAATAATTATAACCATCCACCGCTACTCAAAATGGCAGATTGTATGCTTTATTATATAGTATGTATACAATTCCAATAATTAAAAATATAAGACGAAATAAATTAAAAAATTTAGCAAATTCCTGATGTAAATTCCGGATGTAAACGAAAACTAGATGTAGTAAACGTTAAAACGAAAAAGAAAATAGTACTTAAAAATACAAAAGAAAAAAGACAACATATTTTTAAATAGGCAATAAAATAAAACAACATGTGTTTGTGTGTTTGTACATACAACTATGTGTGTGTGTATTTGTACATACAACTATGTGTGTGTGTGTTTCGGAAATTAAACGTCTTTGAAAAAAATGACACTTTTTGCCTGATTAAAAGTTGTAACCACTTATATTTATATCATTGGAAAAGTAAAGAATGTACTAATAACATATTAAAATGATGTTAAAATTTTGTACAAATATTGGTATTATTTTGAAATTAAGTATATTTTGAATGAAAATTTACTTCTCAAAGTGTTAAATCTGTTGTAGAAAACAGTTATAATAAATTTTGCGTTCGTTTGAATGAAGTATTTATTTCCTGTTGCAGTGCGTCGTGGTAGCCTTCCTGTCACTCACGCATTCTCTGACGGCTCAGTACGATTCGCATTACAAAGTGAAAGATGACGAAGGGAGTGCTGAAGACGAATCTCCGACAGACTACACCAAGTACTTCAGCGATGACGTCAACGCAGGAACAGTTGGACGGGCGGCAACGGCTGGAGCTCCGCCTCCCAATCCAGACGCATCAGGATTTGTTCAACCGTTGGACTTTGCAGGTTTCTTTAGCGGGGGTCAGTTCGGGGGATTCGGATCTCTGTCGGAGGGTACCAATAACCATCCCGCTTTCCGGAACGCAGGGTCTACCGGTATATTCCCCGTTTCCAGTAATTTCCATTCCAATCTTGAAACCAGTGCCACTAATAATAACAACAGTTACGGTTTCGTAGAGCCAAACATCCAGTTCCGGTCATTCTTTGATACGGCTAACGCGGCCTCCGATGTGGGCTTCCGATCTCAAGATTTCATTCCAAAGGGGGAAGCGAAAGCGCCGTCTGGTAGAAGTAGCTTCTTCACACCCGCCTTCGCTTCGTTAAAAAAAGACGTGGACAGAGGAGTGGTGGAACAACAGAGGGAGGAGGCGACAGCTCTGTCTTCGAAAGCTTCTGGCAACCAGCGGACTTCCGAAGACGAATACGATGATGAGGACGAAGGCGGCGCTGACTACTCGGACGATGTTTACGGTCCTCGCCAGACCTCAGATGACAGGTACGTAGAGGACTCTAGGTACTACCCAAGGAACAACGGGCAGCCTTTATTGCAACGGACGCCCTATGGTCAAGTCAAGAAGCCCATCAAGAGCGCCCCAGTAGAACATCAAAGTTCCAGGCCTGCTTATCAGCAAAAATCGTCTCCCACAAGACCGGAACCGGATTACGGATACGCGTCTCCCTTTGAATACCGGAAAGGATACGATTACGAAGATGATTTCGCCATTAGTCCTGAACCAAAAAATAGAAGGCCGCTACAGCCTGTAAAACATAATCAAAGCAATAAAAAACCATTACATCAAGCTCATTATTCAGGGTCGTACAGTAACAAGCAGCTACGAGCTCCGCCACCAAACAACCCTAGAGTAACATCAGAACATTCAAATACATACCCCGGTAACAGAAATTATCGCCCTGATGTCAAACCTAGACAGTACGTTGCAAAGAATAGCAACCCTTCAGAACCGTATAATCTACCATACAACCCCTCTGGTAGAAACCAACACGGTCAACAGTTCAGGCCGTCACCGAATGATCCATATTTAGATACATTACCGACATCAGATATCGAATCCAGCCACCCTTCTTATCCTGGGAGAACATCTAATCCCATATCGGCGCAAAAAGGAATATATTCGCTTCCTCAGACGGAATATGCGAGCGTCATACCGAAAAATGAAAAACCTCATGAAAATGAACAAAATCCATTCAAGGACAAAGTATGCACTAAAATTCAGAAAAAAATCAATCCCACAGACGTTGACGCTGAACGCTATGGGACGCAGACCATGGTTTGTTACATTTGCAATAATCCTAAAACTAACAGGAAGTACGAGGAGTGTTCCTATGAACTGAATCCTAGAGGAAAGACTGTTATCAGAGGCAACAGTGAGTCTTACAGTTCCGATACTAATATTAAACCTTACATTTATCACACCCGCCCTAAAAGGTTTGTCAGTCAATCTGATTCGGAAGGGTTAGAAAATGATGATCTAAAGTTTAACGAAGACGATTTACCATTTAAGAGAGTCGTTAGACAGTATTCTGAGTACGATGGATCTTATTATGGTCACGACGACTCGAACTACAGGTTTGGTCCGGAACATTTTACAGACGATGGTGCTGTAGAGGAAGGCCAGGAACAAGGAAACCATCAAGGAGGAAACGACGGTGGAACCGCCGAAGGAAATGAAAGCTGTACAAAAGTTAAGAAGGATGGTTTAATTTGCATGGTTTGCAAAAACGTTAAAACAGCCGGCTCGTACGAACAGTGTTCATATGCGTCTGATCCCGAAGAAAACCGTTACTCATACGGTGTTGAAAAAACCTACGGCTCACAAACACCAGATGTAGACAGGTATAAAAGGCGAGTGGATAATATAAATGAGGAAAAAAGAAAAGTAAAGAAAAATCCGGATAAATATAAATATAAAAAGGGGATAAATCATGATAACCTTAAACTTAAAGGTGACTTCAAGTATGGGAAAATAAAGCGAAAAAAAGTCACAAAGCAAGACTATGACATTCCCGTTCAATTTGCGGAAAGCGTAGCAAGAAGAGAAAAAACTTTAAATGAATCGAAAAAGAGAGGCGGAATTGGCTTGGATCCTTACTTTTACGGTTCACCAGATCCTCCATATATACCTGAAAGCAATGAGAAAAGAAGTAATAATAAAAGAAAAGAAAATACAAAAGGTCCACAGGAAGCAGCTACAAGTAACGAAAATGAAGAAGAAGAAATAGAGGACAGCCATGATGAAGAAGATGAAGATACATTAAGCTATGAGGATTACTTCCTAAAATTATTTCCCGAATTAGCAAACGAGCATGAAAAGGGAGATAGAGGCGAAGAAAAAGCTAAAGACGATGATTACTTTGAATCTACTGAAGATGAAGAGGAAGAAGAAACGAAAGAGTCAAAGAAGAAAGTGGTACCAGGCTATGAATACCATGCTTCCCACCCTGACTATTTCGACGACAGTGACACTAAAAAGGACTTGGCGAAAGTTCTGGGAGAGTTTACACAGAAAGACAGGTCAGATTGCAAGAAAGTCATGCGTGACAAAATGACATGCTACCAGTGCAAAGACAAGAAAGGTATGCAGCACGAGGAATGCATGTTCGTGGCCGCTTCGGAACCTAAATCTAAGCATTTAGCTTACCATGAAGTAAAGGAATTCAGAATAAATCCTGATGGTAATAAAGAACAAGTGAACAGCAAAGTGAGTAACGACAAGTTATTGCAAACTAGTCCAATTACATTCGAACCCAGTGGTAACATTAACACTTCGCTAGAAGAAAAGACAAAGCATATAAAAAGGTCCAACGGAAACGAATATTCAGGTGGCATTAGTGCTACAAATATTCATCCAGTAGCCGCTGTCACCGATAATCTTGGCCAATCGGCTGAGGTGCGAGATATTCTGAAACTAAAACCTCTTGAGTCTAAAGTAACCATTGATCAAAATAAATTGAATGAAAAGGTAACTGGCGATATTCCTCAACGCGTTTTAAGCAGGAAGAAGCGCCTCCCATCGGATGATAGAACGTATTCCCAAGATTCCAGAAATCCAGATATTAAAAGCAGACAGGATAAGAACAATTACAGCTCCGTTCCTCCTGAAAAAGATTCCTTCGAAGTACCGGAAGGGCCCGAGGGAGCGTATAGCCACGAGACGGAACCGGTTTTTGATTCGGTATTGAAAATGTCACTTCCAAAGTACATGCTGCAGAGGTCGGAACACGAAGCTATTTTTGACGAGGTCTTAGCGTCTGGTTGAACATGTCAGTCAAAAGTTTAAGGAGACATTAAAAGTAAATTTTTCGCGTGGAAAAGATATGTAATTGTGTCTTTAAAATTTGAGAAAAAACTCAACTTGTTTGCGGTAGTTCCTCAAGTGGTGTTAAATCACTAATTGAACATTTACAGACTATTTTACTGAACTCGTTTATAAAATAGTGACAGTGATTTTAAACACGTTTATTTCAAGTCATTGTGCACCAAAATCTCACGTTATGTGCGGGTTTTTATTCAGTTTAGTTCAGTTTTTGCATCGTTCGTTTGCGTTTCAGTTTCAATTTACGAAATGAAATCAATGTATGTAGTAAAACTAACTTACTGAATTGTAAACTATATATTTTATGAAATATATTGTAAAATAAAACATTGTTAGAACATATCTGTTTTTTGTAATACTATGGCTCTTAATATTTCAACCTCCGCGCCCCCTTAATAGCCCTGACATATGGTCGCGCCCCCTCCTCTTTCATTTAGTCAAGAATTACAAACTGAGTATGTAGCGCAAGCTGGTTAGGTCAATTAAACATAAGATAATACTATTTAATTCCTAATATAAATATATATTCAATATATAAATATATTTAACCCTATAATGGATAATGATATAATCCTACAACGATAAACTTTATTTGGGCCTTGCACAAAATACATCTAAATTTTTTTCATAACACAAAAAGACTTTATTTACAAAGAAGAAAAGATTATATATTAAACTAAGACTGCTATCTATGATCCAGAGATGTTATGCCTAAACACAGAGTCCATAACTCAATAACAAGGGTCTAGCAAGACTAAACATTTTATAAAAAAAACAAAGAAGTAGTTCAGAACGCACATGTCACGTCAGTCTACTCCCTGGTACATCTAATTAAAGAACGAACGCCTCTCGTCTGTAGACAGTTTCAGTGCTGTATTTATCAACGTCCTTCTGGTACCGTTCTACAGCCCCCCCCCCCAATTTGAGAACCACTTGGTTTAATACGTTGCAATCTGCAGAAGAAGAATTGATTTCCATATAAACGAAAATATTTTGCATTTTAAATATTATTATTTTTTATATTTATTTAAAACATTAATGTTAAATAATAATCATTTCTATACATACAAAGGTGAAAAATCTGACGTGTCCTCACTCTGTAGATATGGATAGACAAATCAAAATGCCAGGGTTAACAATATCTAGGCACAAAATACCTTTTTTGTATTTATATGTAGAGCTTTGTATTATGTATTTAATGAAAATATGTTTTTCATTTCATTTTCCCATGAAAATTAAAATTACCTATTTTCAACGACACATTATGCTGTATATTTTTAACGCATATTAAATCAAGCTCTGATTTTAATAATAATTAAATGTTCACGTTTTAAATTTAACGTTTCATTGTCTATACTGAATTATTCGTGACTTGCAAAAGAATCAAACTATACAGAAACCTTCTGTACTGTTGTAACATGAGGCAGCAAACATTTAAAGCATATAAAAATGTTATAAGTAAGAACATAGGTTAATTAACATAAGTTAATTAAACTTTTTATTTAATTCTTTGTATTTTGATTCTCTACAATCTTTCAATAACAAAATGATATGGGTAGACAAATGTAGTAATAGGCCTAAATGATTCCTTAGTTTTGTGTGACTCTAAAACTGTTTAAACTGGATGGTATTTGACCTCCAAGCAATCTGTTCTCCTGTATTTTACCTTAGTATTTTAACAAAAATTGATTATTTAATAAATTAGACAAGTAATATTTGTAATAGTAAACAAAGCTTAGGAATGTTTTATAAGTACGTATACAGTAAAACCTCTCATATCCGGAACCTCCGACATCTGGACGTAATATGACAGTTTGAAAATAAACTAAGCGTCTTGATTCCGCTAACTATTGTATTTTAGACTGAGTGAGACACAGTCAGCGCCTGCCGAAATGACGAAATGAAACTAATCATGACGCTTAGCGAAGCTTTCCTGAGATTTCTCCAGCTGAGTATCTCGAACAAAACGAAGCAACAGCAGCTGATCCTCTACTCTTTCGAGGATGGGATGTTTCATCAAACGTGCTTAACGATACAATCAAGCCGCCATTACATCTTTTATCACAAAAACTGATAATTATTGTACTTATGTAGTGTATTCTATGTAAAGTACTGTATTATGGAACTGTACATATAGGCATGCAACAATATTGTACATACTGTTGTATATTCCTATCAAAATATAATTACAGTATTTAATAAGGGTAACTTATTTACTTAAAACAATTACACATTTACCTCCAATTGGAATGATCGTGATTATGTAGTACAAACGTATATCATTACATAATCCCTACCATATCCGGAATGATCGTTATCCGGATCGAGTTGTCGCACATTGATCCGGATATGAGGGTTTTACTGTATAAGTAACGTTAGTTATAACTGGTATTAGAAATTAAGTAATTACATTTGGATTAATTCACAAAGCCTTTCAAATGTACTGAAGTATCTATTCAGCCAGGTACAAATGTATTAAATTGTACTATAATATAATTAGAATAAGTATTAAAATACTAAATATAATAGCTTATATGACGAAAGAATAATAATATTCACATCAAATATCTTCCTACACCTGGATAACTTTAAATATTACAAATTAAAAATGAATAAAGCCTCCTAAATCTAAAACGTTTTATTTATGCCCTGTGTAAATTTTGATTGCAAAACAATTACTATAAGATTAACGTGTATGAGACTACAAGAGTTAGTTTTGTAGTAACTCCCTCTGAAGATGATTGCTTTGCAATCAAAACACACACACACACACACACACACACACACACACACACACAGGGTATAAATAAAACGTTTTTGTGATTTAAGACGTTTTAATTATTTATAATTAAAGATTACACAAGTTATTATTACACATTTCTGTTTAAAATATATTACAATAATAACGTTTTGGGAATAAACGGGTTATTATTTAAACAAATTCAGAAATTCATTTTACTTAAAATTACGTCCAAGAAAATTTGACCACTTTGTCAATTAACATTTCTTTCTTAAAGAAATGATTTTTCTACCAAGGGATAATATATCTGCATTAAAAATATGACACTGTAAGAGGTTACTCTTTTAATCTAAATGCAAATAAAATAACAGAATAAAAATGTTATAATCTAACAGCGTGGTGGCAAAGTTATGAACCAACCCGGGCTGTGATTTTTATCTTTGGCTCCTGAAGACAGTGTAAAAATTTAATGAGTTATTTAGGTTACCGACTAAATGCTCTTTATATAAGGAAGCAGTTAGATCGTCTTCCCTCTATCTCTTTCTCTCTGTCTGTCTGTCCGTCTCTCTCTCTCTCTCTCTCTCTCTCACACACACACACACAATCTAGTTTAATTGGTTCTAAATCAGAGAACATTGTTATTGGTGACTTCATCTTCAAACTGAAAACTGATTGTTTCACTCATCCATTAGTGATATATACCTCAAAATTCCTAATAAAACACAATTTTATTGCAAACCATCCAAAAACAAGTATATATTGTATGAATATTACTTTTGGAGCGTCAGAACAAAAAATGGGAGAGGAAGAATCTTCAAGTTGAATAAAATCGTCACGTTCTAACACATCTATATATTTGTGTATACAACTATTTCAGCTAAAATTAGGTGATTACATAAGATTTCATACAACAGCAGATTTTATCTGATAGATTATGTCGTAGAACAGCTGTTTGAATGCGTAATCTATTTTACTTGATATACTGTACATTATCAGTACTTGTTTTATTCGATAAAAATCTGATAAAAATATCAGATATTAAATGTAAGAATCTATATTTTAATAATTCCTACTATAAAGAATAATATGATATTGCGTTTAAGGTATGATGTTTAACATATTATTATAATATATTAGGGCCTATTGAAAAATATATGAATAGTTAAAGTTTCTAAACATATTTTGGTGTGAGTAAAAGTTATTGTGAAATATATATAAATGATCTTACATGAACACACGTAGAACGATATCAACACAAGTATATTGCATTAGTCGGTACGTTTTTTGTTGATTTGAAAATAAACAATGTAGATTAGGTCTAGTTCGTGTTGCATTTCTGGTTTTAGCAATGTAACTCGTATACGCGAACATATTATACTCGTAGAAATATCATTTATATTGCAGTGAAAATAAATATTTAATATATTCTTGAATTTGTAATATGTAATTTTTTATAAAGGGTTTGTGAGCCATTTAAGTTTTAATTAATTTAAATGAGCTTTCAGTTAGTAGTACGTTTTACCATATTCAGTTTTTTAAAATTAGCTTCTTTTTTCAATTAGAAATTATTTTTTCTCCCAGGACTACTAAACGTCATATTACCTTTGGCTCTCAGTATTTAACGAGTATGTGTGAAATTTATGTCTATATAAATATCCTTTTAAATGCTTAAAATATACAATAATATAAAAAAATGTTGATTATCTATAGCAAATAATTTAATATATATTTATTGTATAATATCTAAAATATAGATAGGTTTTAATTTATTTTGGGAATAATTCTAATAAATTTGCGATACAATAAAATATGTTTTATTTTCAAACTCCTGACGCAATGTTCCGTCCGTGCTTTCGGCTCAATCAAGCGCATCATTGAAATGTTCACAGATTAAAAAGCCGACAGTGTTGCCCCGCTTAAATAATCTACCGAGCCAATGGTGTAATGTTAGAGAAATTTCCGTTCGGATGCAATTAGTGAAAGTCTGCGCGGTGATCCGTGACATCGACAAGGTGTATGCATGGATTTTACGGATGCAATAAAAACGTACTGGCAAAAACGCCCAAGCATAACATCTGTCCGGAGTGAAATTGAGTGGCTGGTCGCGTCGCCTTAGCTGTCTAATCGCGAGTAAATGACGGCTAATTGGCGGGATGTAGCTTTCTACTATAGACAAAATATTGCCTGAAATACCGAGGTAATTTTTAACAAATACATTTAGACTGAACTGAAGATAATGGTTTGTACAACCATTATGCCAAATGTTTGCTTTGCCAGTGCTTCCGCGTAATCTTACTGTATACGCTGTTACCCAACGGTTTGATTAGGCTGTTTCATCTTTCCGAATATATTTAGTCTAACAGTCAAACTTTACTTTTAAAAAACCATGTAATCCATGCTTGGACATATTTATTGTAAAAATTATATTATGCATTTTTCTATATATACATATTAATGAAACGTATTTAAGTTTTTGTTTGCAGTTTTTATGTTGTACATATTGGGGTGTTTCACCAATTGTTTTTATTGAAATCACGACAAAAAACCACTACTTACTGATATTTCTTAGCAAATACATTTTTTACTAGATCAAAGAAGTGTTCAATGCTGTGAGTCACGGATAAGCCTTCTAAACTCAAATACGGCTTTAAACACTTCCTACACAACACAAAATCACTCCAGAACAAACACTACAGAGTAGGAGTATATAAGAACACATGCAACGACTTCTCTAGTGTTTACATAGGTCAAACAGGGAGAAACGTTACAGCGCGATACAAGGAACACTTAAAAGACATAAAAACACACAACCCAAATCAAATTTCCCCTTTTCATATACAGAACACAACACATATAGACACATATCTAAAAGTGCTTTATTTCATAAAAAAACAATAAAATAAACACGACGGACTACCTAAATATACACAAACACCACTATAACCAACCACAACACATTCTAAACGACCGAAACACACTCACAATCAAATAATATATTTGAACACAACTACTCTATGAATAATTACACACCAAAACACTACGACTCTCAGTAAAACAACGCACTTCAGCAACAGTCTTGCCTGGGATTTACAGTATTGAACAATGCAATGAGCTACTGCCAAATGCATCTGCTATAAAATATCATTAAGTAGTGTACTTTCACTAAGTGACAATAATAAAAATAATGAATTTGTATTAGAATGTTTACGATGCTTATTTAATTATTGTATTTAAATAATTATGGTGCTGATTTTCGTATCTATGATTCGTATCTATATTACAATATCATATTATCGTATCTATATTACAATATCATATTATCGTATCTATATTACAATATCAAATTATCGTATCTATATTACAATATTATATTATCGTATCTATATTACAATATCATATTATCGTGTCTATATTACAATATCATATTATCGTATCTATATTACAATATCATATTATCGTATCTATATTACAATATCAAATTATCGTATCTATATTACAATATTATATTATCGTATCTATATTACAATATCATATTATCGTATCTATATTACAATATCATATTATCGTACCTATATTACAATATCATATTATCGTATGTATATTACAATATCATATTATCGTATCTATATTACAATATTATATTATCGCATCTATATTACAATATCATATTATCGTATCTATATTACAATATCATATTATCGTATCTATATTACAATATCATATTATCGTATCTATATTACAATATCATATTATTGTATCTATATTACAATATTTATCTATACGATAATATCTTATTACTAGTAGTTGTTTATGGTTTAAAAGTTGTATACTGTTCTATTACTAATTGAAATCTATAACCAATGTGCGAGCAATGACAAAAAATGCAGTTGATTTGAATGCTTTAAACACCTATAAAATTATGTAAGTTTGAACATTTCGATGTAAAATTTAGTATAACATTCTTATGGAAAGGGTGAACTTATTTGGACTGAACTTTCATCTCTGCTACTTGAAACCGATTGTACTCGTGAATAAAGTAAAGAAGTACAACAACTTCTTATTTATTTAAACATATTAATAAAACATTAACTCCAGTTGATAGTGTGAAACGGGACTAAATAAAACTTATAATTTAAAACTTGTAAAAAAATATAAAAATTAACATAATTTTGTAATATTAAAATTATAATATCTTTACCGCTGTCTTTAAAATAATTGATAAAATAAATAAATGACGTAATATATAATTTTAAAAGGTTTTTCTTATATTCAGAGGTATTCTGCTGAAAATAATAATAATATTACTCCATTAAGAAAACCATGAGACTGTGGTGTACCCTACTTCACGAAGCTAAATTTATCACCTGTTGTACATATGGCATTCTGTACTGTACATCACAACAGTAAACCGTCATAAATTTGTGCAATACACAATGGAGTAATGCTCAATTGTAATGCATTTACAATCCGGCAAAATTGTAATGGATAATTTATATTCTCGGGTTTTTACAGTTTGATTTCAATTAGTAAGTATTGTACTCACTTGTTAACTGGCTTCCTAGTTGTTAAAATATTTAGAAAAACACAATATTATTATAAGATTTATTTTATTATTTAGTTATAACTAGCACCCCGTGGTGGCTGTGTACGCACTCGTTTAGAAATTGTCACTCATGTGATAATTTAATAAATATTAAAACAACTAATAATTTATAATGATTATGAAATGGAAATACAAAGTAATAATGGCGTATTATCTAACAGAAAATATATGCAGATTTGTACAAATTATTGAAGCCATCATGTATAATTGGGATTTTTGTAGTTTTTAGCCTTAATCAACATTTTACGAAGCCGTTTCTTAGTGTACGTCTACATTATGAACGGAAAGTACTCTGAAAATTTCAAGTCCCTACTTTTCAATATTTCGACTCTATGTTGATTCCCAGTCAGTCACTCAGAACATTGATTCTTTAACGTATAGATTACATATTATATTAGGAAATTACATATATATTTAACTTTCAAAATTCTCATAATTTTAGGATGCCAGTTACGGCCTCTATCTGTCATAAAAAACACTCAGTAACATTAAAAAGGAATTATATAATTATTAACAAAAAATTGCTTCCTTAAACACTTTTGAATCACATTAAAGCATTCTCGGTAATGAAGGCAGAAGAGAGTTGATAGAAAAACTTCATTATTTTTATACCCTTAAGTAAGTTAACTTTTAGAAGTGTTTGTAAACATTTTCTGTATTTCCAATTAAAAAACAGTTTAAAACTAATTACACAGTAATGAACACAAACTAATAATTAGTAATTTATCCCTAAAACGCGCTTAAAGGACAAAAACATCATCAACAGAGGGTGTACTTAATACAACGTCCTTAAGGTGAACCTAGCTGTGGTCAAAAGTCAAACTGAAATGTTTTACTACCGTTGAATGTTGTTCAAAAGATTTTCTACCTGTTAAATAAAAAACAAAATCAATACCCCTCATGTTCAAAATAACCTATATGTGGGAATTTCGATTCTGATCCATAAAACTCCATTTTGAATTGCTCAATTAATGAAAAGGGGTTAAGAAAGAAAATAATGTCAATAGCTTTGGTTCAGGATATTACAAAGT
>JBAIZL010000005.1:218128906-218273906 GCA_036971475.1 Prosapia bicincta
TATCGGACCAGAGTTCGAAGTCAAGGGATAAACCATTACTTTCCTGCGGATAAGGAGTGGTATAACATCTTAGTAAAGAGCAGAAAGAAGAAAAGCTGCCAGGAGGTATGAAATAGAAAAAAATGATTTGAGGTGAGAAAGAGTGCGAGAGGTTTGTAGGAGTATGTATTGTATAAGTGTGTGGGATTATTCATAATTATCTAAATGAAAGTTTGGTCTTGTGTCACAGATACGGTTGGTCAAGCACAGATACAGACTTGAAATATAGCCCATAAATATTGTAGAATGTTTTTTAGTGATTTTTAAAGAACTAAGATGTAATATTTTAATAAATATTGTAACGATTTTTATTTAACGTGAATAGCTACAAAATAAATTGCATAACAAAAAAAATTAAAAATATAAAAAACTAATATAAAATACGTATGGATAAAGCATGAGAAATTTTGCTTTTGTGTTACTGGATTGTATTATAAAGTAACCAAAGGAAGTGGTAAAAATATACATTTTACAGATGTAAAATATTCATTAATATTAGGATGGGAGGAAAAAGATGAAAAGAAAGTTATGGCGGTTGTAATATTAGAAGTGAAATCTGCGACACAAATTTACATAACTACAGACAGAAGACGCCGGATCCTGTCTGAATTACTGTAGACAAAGGAAGAAAACTATTTTATATTTTGCTGTTTTTGTATTTTTAAGTGGAAACGGGAGACACACGCATACACACACACACACACACACACACACACACACACACACACACACACACACACACACACACACACACACACACACACACACACACACACACACACACACACACACACACACACACACACACACACACACACACACACACACACACACACACACACACACACACACACACACACACACACACACACACACACATATATACATATATATATATATATATATATATATATATATATATATATATATATATATATATAGTGACATCATTTTAGGTGATGTTACATATTAAAACAGATCCAGAACACAAACGAGATATTAATATTTAAAATGTAAAATAAATTTTAAATAATTGTAAATTATAAATTAAAATCCATGGAGGAGCCTGACATCTATGTCGAAAAACTGGAACTTATATGTGCACAGCACGGGTGCGCGAAAGTTAAGATACTCGCGTGATCGAATCATGTCCACCTCTTTCGTTACCAGGATGTGAGCTAATGCACACGTCTAAAGATTGAAGAGCGAGGGGAAGCCTTTTGTTTTAAATTTATTAACATGTAATAGTTTACTTATAATTTATTATTATTTTTTTTGATAGAAGAACTGCTACGTTAGGATACAACGCTGGGGCCAGATTCCAAATTACGAGCGAGCCAACATAACATGCAGAATAACATGAGATCTAAGTTCAGGAACCACGTTTCGCTACAATAGTTTTGTTACAACACAGCTAAGTCATAATTTTAAGACATTAAGTGATCAAAAAGGAAAAATTTAAGTTTAAAACTTTAACCGTTCAATGACATGATAAAGCTAGCTTTATATTTTTAATAATAGGAAAGTGTAAATTCATTTGTGTAATGTAGTAAATTTAAGTCGAAAAGACAAATTAAATGTATTGTAAATACGCAAAGCAATCTCGAATGGATGTCATATACTCAGCCATAGATTTGCTTACCATATAAAGGTTTGATAAATATTAAATCTGTACAACATTGTAAAATTTGAAATTAGCATAACATTTCAAATGTGGTTTTGTTTGTATTATATTCATACATTTCTTTTTTGGTGAAGTAAAGTTTGATTTTTTGAAATTAACATTTGTCGTTTAAATTATTTATTGAACACATCATTCTTATATTCAATTAAACATTTGACATTGCAGGTCAACTAATTAATTATGTAACTAAACCACTGCAATATTTAATATCATCATTAATTCCTTAAGAATTAATGTTACAAAATATAACGTTACATATATGTATATATATATATATATATATATATATATATATATATATGGATAAAGATTTTCATAATTATTTTTTGTAAAGGTTATAAGAAATACGTTCGTAGACTTTGTAAACCACAAATTTATAAGTCATAACTTTAAATAATTATAATTTTAATAATTTTAGTAATTATAATTAATTATAACTTTAATTGCTACTTTTTATAGTTATAGTTTTAGAAAAATTAATGTAATGGGTGTATAATAAGTGTTATACATTAGTTCTGAATTATTATTCTTCAATTAAAAAAAAAAACACAAACTATTATGTTACACTTTCCTTCAGTAGCACTTACATTCTTGTTTAACGATACCTACCGTTACGGAAGATGTGTCAACTCAGTCAGAGATTGTCAACTCAGGGAAAAACTTACACCTAGGTGATTTCAGGTTAGGGTGGGGGGGGAGTAAGGTGGATAATTTTTGAAAGGGTTTTAAGGTTTACGATATCAAAAAGTGTATGTGAGTTATAATATAATTGGGTGTTGAGTATTTGAGTTGGTTGTAGCATGCAATTTTTATATATTTCATATTGTTCGGTTGTGTGGCGTTGGTTATGTCTGTTTTGTTTATGTAGCATTTGTAGGTTTGATATTATGTTTGTTTGGTTGTAAATATAAGATGATCGGCAAGGTTTATTTGGGTGTTCCTCTTTGTTAGTTCATTATGTGTTCTTGGCAGCATGAGTGAAATGACCTTCCTATAATGCCTACGTATAAAGTTTATGTTTTATACGCCAGCAGAGTTGTAAACGTCTTTGTATGTGATGTTGGGTTTAAATTGTTTTTTGTGTTGGGTTGTGTGTGGAGTAGGTTATTCAGTTGTAATGTATTTTTAAAATGTATGGTTCAGTGGTTTAGTTTTGGGTGATCTGTATGGTATTGTTATCTCTTTAATAGATTTGTCGTGTTGGGTATTTGGGGTTGGATTGTTGAATTTATTTTTCAGCCGGATGCATGGTTTATCAATCATTGTTTTGTTGTATCCATTAGTTTGTGCTCTATGTTTCATGGTGTTTCATTCTTGGTGGTGTTTGTGTTCTTGTTATTCTAATAGTGTATTTATAGGTGATAGATCATGATGTAACGAGCTAGTTGGTTTTGCTGTGGGTGGTTTAAGGCTATAAAAAGTGGTGATGGTGTTAGTGGGTTTGCTGTAAATATTTTATGTATGTGTTTGTTTGTCCGTACTCGTATTTGTATTTCTGTACGACTAATTAAGGGTTTTTTCTTTCTCTTTCGATAGTGTATGTTAGTTTTGGGTGTGAGAAATTGAAGTGTTTTAAAAATATTGTATTCGATGTTTATTTCCTTTGCATATTGTATTATTGTCATCGACGTATCTGTAGCAGTATAAGATGTAATCTGAGTATTTATTGATTTGTAAAATGTGGTTTTATTCAACGTGGTGTACGAATATTTCCGCCATGGTGCTATGGGGAATGCTTTGAGTAGGCCACTACTTTCGGTGTACTAAGTGCATCCTCCTACTACGTCACCTACGAAGACACCTTCTATAAGTTGTAGGTCTGGAATATAATACATTTATTTCTATTACATACATGTCTGTAATACATTTCAGAATTTATACTTTTACAATTATAATTATTACAATTTACATTACATTATAAAAGTTAAAAATATTATTGAAACTATAATTAATTAATACCTTACTAAGAGAATACTTAAGAGCCTACTTGCTGACGCGTTTTGAAACTATTGTTTGTTTTACGAAGCTAAGCCTCTACTGGAGGCGTCGCACAAGGTATAAAAGGTTGTCGGAATAAGAGCTACTAGTGTAGGGGTAGGTGGGTTAAGTTGGTTGTTTAATATGTAATCGAAATGGGTGTTGACTTCAAAGTATGTGTGGTAAATTAATACATTTTCTTTATCTGTTGCGTGATGTTTGTATATTTCATATTTTTCAATAGTTGTTAGTTTTTTTATTATGGTTTATTGTGTGGAGAATATTTAAATAAGTATGTATGTCCGTGTATGTGTGATGCGTGTTTTGTAAATGTGTTACGTAGCTGGATTTCGTGTTTAGGTTGCTTATGTCGTTGATGTGTTCATTAAAGAATGTGATCTCCTGTTTGACCAATATCACAGCTGGGACACTCATTACATGTTATTTTGTATATAGCGGATAGATTGTATCTGTCTGTTTGTTGTTTGAAAGGGTTGTATGCGTTGTTTTACAGTTTATACCTTGTGTGACGCCGCCAGTAGAGGCTTAGTTTCGTAAAAAAATAAACGATTGTTTCGAAACGCGTCAGCAAATAATCTCTTGAGTATTCACCTAGTTATGCATTAATTAATTATAATTTAATCAGTAAATTCAAGACCATTACAATAAGCAACTTTATTATTGAAAGTTATAAACGAGACAAGTTAATAAAAGGTTTTCCCAGAAACATTACTAACTTGATTTTTACAAACTTTAATGTACAAACAATAATTTAAAGATATTATAATATTTATTTTGTGTTATTTTGTATTGCCAAATAAACTTGACCTAAAATTTAAAAGAACACATTTAAAAATAAAAGAAAGAGAACTTATTTTTCACTATAAATATCCATGATTTTCTTTATTTTATGAAATACTTGTTTTAAAATACTACTATTCTGACCCTTTTTCTTCGTTTCAACTTGGTTAGCTGTATTTTTTATTTTAAAATCTTGAATTTGCAAACCAGTTGTTGCATCCTTCTCTTTGCAAAAGCTAAATAGGTTTTTTAGCTATAATGCATATAAGTCTGCACTATTAATTGGGATAAGAATGGAAATTTTTATCAGTTATTAAATTTGTAACTAACTGGTCGCATATATCACTATTTATTGCATTTATTTGAATATCATTTTGTTTATGGTTTTTATTTCACTTTCTGTCATGTCTTAAGACACTGATATTTTTTTTTTGTAATAACTTTGTAAGAACCGCTATGACCAGATGATCAGGAATAAATTGAAGTACAATTGGCAGTTATAATGGTGTTTTCTTCTTTAACCAATTTTATTCTGTGTATTATTTTCTTGTAAGGAGTAGTTAAGAAATGTGTTTATTTTTAACTCGAATGAGTTTCATAGTTACTGTCCTATTACTTGTTGCACTTATTTGCCTCTTTCTCAGCTCCAGCCTTTATTTACAAATCTGTTCATATTAGCTGATTGATTATTCCAACATTTTTCTAGCTAATGTTCTTCATAATATTTATTTTTCTATTTACATTCTTCATATAAGTTGCGGCTCTGGTTGTTTTCTTCCTTTCGCTGATTATTGAGAAACATAATTCACTCAAGAGGTATTTGGGGTGGTATTAGTTATTGAATTGCTTACCGAATACATAGAGACATTTTTCAGCTTAGTATTTTTATTTAACCAATAGACGGCAATAGATGTCTCTATCCAGAATCTATACCGCCGGTCTCTAACGAAGGTAATTATTCTAGTTTTACTGGTCTTCTCTTGGGGTTGTATATGGTTTAGGTTTTCCCATCAATATCGGATTTTTTGATTTTAGTGGCCTTTTACTACAAGCATCCCTTACTGGGGGTATTTCTATTTATTCACCCGCATTGCGAATTTATTTATATTTCATTAACTGTATTAAATTATATATATATATATATATATATATATATATATATATATATATATATACATATATATATATTATATATTACATAATAATAATATATACATCGGAAAAATTATACACTATTTTTTTGTATATTGCCTTTGTTATGAAACTCTCAGCCCAAATTATTATAAGGCTAATTAATAAACTGGAAATTGTAGCGAAGACTAAGATATTACAGGATACACCGTGTAATACACCGGCACAAGTTGCCGTGTTACACTGTACGACCAATTGCGCTGGGGAAATCAGCTCCATCAACTCCCGACGGTCATACGAATTGATTTTGTAGTTCACACGAGTCACATGTGTAAGGCAATCACAGGTCTCGCTCTGTATCTGTGAAATGGGATCTGTTGCACTTGTTAATTGAACGCTATTACTTTGGCAATTTTTTCTCATTTTGATTACAAATTATTCTTCTGATGAAAAGCACTTTTTAAAGTTTGCGTTTGTTATAATAAGTCACCTATGAAATGATGGTTTAAACGATCGAAAGCAAAAGTGACAACACAACAGTTGTCGACTCAAAGCTTGGTAGACATTGTTTTATTCAAGCCATTGTTTAATCGTCAAGCTAGGGTTAGATGTGTAAGCATTATTCTGATACTTTGTCATGAAAAAAACAAAAATTATAATTTCCTCATTCAAGAATATTTCCATTACAGAATTATTGTCAGTTTCTCTTGTAAGTATATACGAGTTTTTAATCAGTCATTTGCAAGTTTATTTGTTAGTTGTTTTATTAAGATTTGAATTGTACGTTGTAATTCAAAATAACCATTTAGTAGTGTAAAGTTTCTTAAGGTACCGCCAAACCGAAAATAATTGACGCAAAGTAGTTGATACTAGTTCAATCGTGACCGCACGAGGGCAGCACGTTCCAGTCTCCAAAGTAATCAGCTGTTTGCTACAAACCTGTCATTTTTAAACTAAAATTTGTCTGATCCAGTAAGTGCGTTGCAACGGGCAGTATCCCTTTGCAATATAAATAAATTCAATTTTTTTTAATTTCCTAAAAATAAATCAATAACTAGTAATTTTTTTATATTTGAGAAAAAGTAAATGAAAACAATTAATTTATTGAGTGAAGAAAACCAGTATTCTATTTTAAAATAAACAAATTGTTTTACCTAAACAATTTGTATTCTAGTGAAAAAATCGATAGATGAATACAAAACTAGAATTGGAAAACACAGACTTGTGAACAGGACCACCTTTTAAATTATTGAGGAAAGTGTAAAAAACCCATTGTGTGAATTAGAACCATAACACTTTATTAAATGAAAAATTCAGGTTAATTAATAAATTGGACAATTAAAAATAATAATGCTATAAAGGGCGATATGGAAGGCGGTACCCGAACAGAAAAACCCCGAAACAACAGGTCCATGGCGTTACAATAAACTCTAGACCAAGAAGGGAGGTGGAAGTCGCGGTTAATACATGTATACGGACACAGTGTTTTAGAGCGTACCAAAAAATAAATATTTGACACTTGCCGGACACTATTCTCATGGACTCAAGGGAGTTCGGTTCAGAGGCCAGGTGGGGCAGCATTGTTGTTATCGTCGGCTTATAACTAAAGTTATAAATCGTTGTTCGACACTTGGTACTTCAATTTAGAACAATGTAAATAAATTCGTTTACGACTTACCACGGTTTCACTGTTCACCAACCTAGAGGAGTTAAAAAGAAGGACGGAATTGCCTCAGCAGATAAATGGGCGGGAACGGAGGACGAAGGTAGTGAGACCTTTGGCAAGTTTTTTAGTCAAATTTATTATTTAAATTTTAGTAATCTTTATTCAGAAAAATATGTTTCGGGTTTTTTAATTTTAAATAGATAATTAATTCCCTTGAAATACATTTAGATCAAAATATATATATATATATATATATATATATATATATATATATATATATATATATATATATATAAACGTGTATACGCAATGCAGACTAAAGAGACCAAACACGGCGCTCCGTAAGAAAGGTACCTTCATTGGAAATTAATAAACAATTATATACGATGGTGCTAATTAAAATAAAAGTTTTTGTTTTATCAGGTTTGAGTTTCATTATTACATAACCGTTTATGTGATAGTAAACGCAACATTACGTTTCTTATATTTGGCATACCGTAAATCATAATGGTATGGGACATACACAATGTAACTTATTATGTTATTACACCTGGCATCTGACAAGAGATTAGTTACAAACATTGCCTGTGTGTTGTTGATAACGGATTATGCCTTATCGGTCACTGCATGGATGCTGAAATTAATTTTTAAAACATAATTAATGATTTTATTTTTATTTGACTCATATTGTTTTATTTTTCTGTACATGGTCAACCCTGTTCAATGTTTTTAAACATCCCTAAAGATCTTGAACCATTACCACTGTTTTTTTCATTACTAATTACAGTATGTCCATACAAAAAGTATGCTAACAAATAAATGTAATAAACACTCTGAAAATTCTATTTAGATATCAAGAAGGCAATACTAGAGATAATTTGTGAGTTAAGGTGATAACATCTTAACTTCTGCGAGTGAAATAACTGTACATAAACTCATCATCATAAACTCAACAATAGAAGTGGTGTCGTCTCACTAATGATGATGACATATGCCATTGATACGTATAAGAATAAAGTGTTTATAATTGTATCTTGTGTACAGTTATTTTATAGTTAGATATCGACGATTATTTTCCATTTAATAAATTATAAATTAAATACAACTTTATAATTAGCTTATGTCTTTACCGTTATTTATAGACTATACATCGATTATCCAGACGGTTATGAATCGCGTATGCTTATAGAAAGGCTGTCACTACCAGATCTACAGTGGACGAGATGTTCCTCTTGGGAATAACCTGGAAAATTGCTTATGAGCTGTCAACAAATTCATCGGTTCAACATTCCATGTTAGTATTTTGCGTTTCAATTAAAAGCGGTGCTTTTGGTCAATTATCCGGGTAAATGCCTTCAAATAATCAACTAATCACTAATAAAGAAAAAAATTGTTAAAACTCAATCCCTACTATGGTCAACGTAGCACAATTTTATTTTTTATTAAATAATTGCAATTAATATAAATAAAGTAATACAACCCGTGCATTAAAAAAGCTGTTCTATCACATAAACTATAACATAAAATCAGCTGTTTCATGAAATCATATGTTATCACTTCTTTTAAACCAAATGGGAAGAAAATAAGTTTATTTCATATCTAACCGATTTTGTGTAAAGTTTTTCTCCCATATAAACCAATATAACTAAATTTAATTGACTAACTAATACAACTAATGAATTATTATTAGAAAAACCTGTTCACATCAACTGCCATCCACTACAAGTTTAAAATGTGTATTTTAACTTGAGTGAACGAATAAAAAGTATTTTATTATCGATTTAAAATTTGAACAAGATAACATCTATATGGAAGAAATTGAAAATATACTGTAGACTATAAAAATAAGAACAAGAATATATATATATATATATATATATATATATATATATATTTATTTATTTATTTATAAAATATGTACTCTTTGTATCAATAAAAAAAGTAAAAGAAATACAAATACAAGAATAATTAATTGAATTATATAATTGAAAGCTTTTCGTTGGCGAACAGTACCAACATCATCAGAAAAAATAAATGATTCCTTTGTATATCTTTTATTTTTTCATATATATGAAAAAATATATTCATGTATATACATGTATATATATATATATATATATATATATATATATATATATATAACTATTATATATTTGTTGTGCATAATGATGACATATTTACAAAAAAATCTTTATTATTTTATTTTCATTAAAATTATGAGTGCTATTTATTTTCATTAAGAGTGCTATTTGAAAACTGCTGTAATCCTGTCAAAACGCCATTTTGTAATGTCATATTTTGCTAAACTTCACAAATTAAGCTGCAACCCATCTTGGTCAACTCGAGACAAACGTTTGTAGTGATCGACAACGTCATCAATATACCAAATATGAGGTATACATAAACCTACAACGTCATTACTCCATATATTGACCTCGATTGTGTGGATGCATTTTATGAAAACGTTTTTATTTAATTTAAAAATTTAGAGAAAAATAGGAGGTTTGAAATATTCAAAAAAATAATTTTAAAAAATTACAGCAACTGGAAAGGTTTATTACGTTATATTATAAAACGATATTAGCTATTTAATAAATTTTGAACCATATTAGGCTTATACATACTTAGAGCCATTGATCATTCACCAGTTGGTGGAATATAAGGCAGGTTAAATACTTTCAGAGGTTTGTTTACTTCTAAAGAAATAAAATTAGGTCGTGCATTGGCAAAACTGAGCATCGTATCAGAAAGACGTCTTCTTAACTAGACTCAGCTCATGAATATTCATTAACAATTTCGCCCATGTGCCATCTATGTATTTATAATGCAAGTCAGCAGGACCTGAATCTATCTATATAGTGACACATAGTGACATAGTATGAATACATTTATGGCAAATGATTATTTGTATAAATATCCTGTTTTAAGCCAGGATAAAACAAATATATAAGCACTAAAAAATATTTGTAAATATAATTTTTTTTAACACAATTAAACCCTATCACTTTATTGAAAATATTATTACACAGACACAAGTAACAAATATTGTTATTTAAAATTTGTCCATTGTCTACTGACGAAAATTATATTTCCTTCCTTATTTCTTTTGACATGACACATTTTTTATTAAATATTGCTCCTATTTTGACTTTAATAAACTCTGTTTTGATCCAAATATATCCTGGAAAACTGTCTCTATATCCGAAATATTATATTACCGACTACAGATATTTTTAAAGCAGACGGAAAAGATGATATTATTGTAAATGTTAGTAGTTAGAAACAAAACTTTTAAATATTTTAAAATTAATTTCCTCCCTTTAGCTTTTACTCTCAATATATATACCTTTTTCAAAATATAAATCTTTAATAAAATGCTTTTTATTAATACACTCTAGTTCATATATATTTTTTTACATGACACTTCATGTTAATACAGTTTTTCAAACAATATTTCAATAATACAATTTAAATATTTAACTTTAGTTTTATATTAGAGAGAAACGTTTTACAAAAGGGGCAATGAATGCAATAGTTATTTCGTTCCATTTGGGTTAAAATAAATGTTAACATATGATTTCATAAAACAGCTGATTATTTTATATAGGTTATGTGGTAGGAAAGCTGATTTAACGTCTAGGTTATGTTACGTTATTTTATTATTTGTAATTATTAAAAAAGTAACTCAAAGAAAACTTTTCTTGGTTGACCTGAATAAAAATTTACTTTAAAAAAATAATGTTACTCGTTTTTAATCTAGCTTTACACTGTAAATAATAACTAAAATATTGTGTAACAAAATAATCATAAACAACCTTTACAAAATAAAATAAAAGTTATTTCTCACGGGTTAAAATAGAGCCTAAAATAAAATTTTTGTAGCAATGTTGTGGAGACTTGCACTGACTATATAAAATTATATCTTTCATCTCGCTTGAACACTTTTTAAAATACAGTGACGTACAAATGTTCTTCTTAATCCAATTAGGCACGAATGTCATCAGTCACAAGCAATAAAATAAATACAATATACGTCTTAAACCGTAAAAATATGGAGTATCTGTGACCCTGTTGTAGTAGCGTAATGCACGGATCCGTCTTTGTTTGCAGTTAATCCACTTCCGTGTATCTAACCATTAAAACTTGAGCAAACCTACGATCCGTAAGATAGATCCTGTCCTTAAGTTCCCTCTTACTTAATTTGCATAATATAATCTTTGTTAGTTAATAAAATACAATACATCTATCGCCTTAATTCAGTGACTAATTTTAGTCTTATTCTTGTGACCGGTGACGACAGCATAGAAATAGGAGTCGGAATCGGGTGACGTTTGGATTTGCAGGGCAGATACCGCAGTTGTAAACTGCGGCGTAATGCAGTACATTGACGAGTGATAATTTCTATCCAAGCTTCACAAAGACCTACTATATGCTTGGATAGACATATAAGTGCCACAAAATCAGTATAGCACAATCCCATGCGAGAACCGATTTGGGCTAGCTAACAAAATGGACATACAACTTGTATGTATGTTAGTAGTTACATGCCAGTAATATTATTAATTAAAAGTATTTGTTTCATATACTTGAGTGTGTAGGTATATGAGTGTGTGTGTGTGTGTGTATGAGTGTGTGTGTGTGTGTATGTATGTGTGTGTGTGTGTGTGTGTGTGTGTGTGTGTGTGTGTGTGTGTTTGTGTGTGTTGTTTGTGCGTTGTGTGTGTGTGTGTGTGTGTGTGTGTGCATGTGTGTGTGTGTGTATGTATGTATGTATGTGTGTGTATGTGTGTGTGTGTGTGTGTGTGTGTGTGTGTGTGTGTGTGTGTGTGTGTGTTGTGTGTGTTGTGTGTGTGTGTGTTTGTTTGTATATGTGTGTGTGTGTGTGTGTTTGTTTGTATGTGTGTGTGTTTGTGTGTGTGTGTCTGTGTGTGTTTGTGTTTGTGTGTGTGTGTGTGTGTGTGTATGTGTGTGTATGTATGTGTTTGTGTATGTTTGTATGTGTTTGTGGTGTGTGTGCGTGTGTGTGTTTGTGTGTGTGCGTGTATGTGTGTGTGTGCGGGGGAAGGGAGGGGTTATGTGTGTGATATTTGTAAATATAGCTTCTTCTATTTACGTTATATGTAAATATAGATATTTTTTATCAATGTAACACAATGTAAGACAATATGCTCGAGCACTGTTAACAGCAAAAATGACTCTGCTTTAAACAACGAATGGCTTTAGCTGATGACGATGTACAACGTTTTTGAGGATATGAATAGATTATGATGATGAAAAGCCTCTAGCATATTGCTTTGTAAGTATACTTGTTAGTGAAAATTATTTATATTTGTACATACATACGTACTGTATATAAGTATGTATACAGACATAAAAATGTTACGTATGAAAATAATATTATTTAACAAAAATGAGTGTAATTCAAATTTAATTGCAGAGCTACACATGAAGATTCAACAAGGCTTTACTAAGCCCTTAATTGCTTTACAGTGAGCGAAACGTTATAAAATAACCCTCAAATATTCCGTTACTTGAAACAAAAACAGAAAAAACACACATGCTGTATTAACTTATCAGTACAAATTATTTCATTAATATATAATGTAACAAACTTATTTTTAAAGACATTTTAGACACCGAAGTGCTGACACCCTCTTTGTTATAATAAATCATTTTAGATGGAGCCGTAAAACACATACAAACAACTAGTCTCTGTTATGAACGAGGGTGTTTGTTTTATAAAAATATATTTTTGTGAGATCTTGCGTTGACGGTTTTGTTTTTTACCGTTGTGAATTGTTTTCCCTAGTTAAGCTGTAACCAACTAAACTTCAGACAAAGCCACGGGAAAGCCAGAAGAGGAACACAGGCGGCATCACTCTGCAAGAACCACCCTCTGCCTAACACGACAGACAGGACAGCCGCCAAGCCAAGTACAAACTCATAACGGACCATAACTATCTGTGAGCGCTCCTGCGTCGCATTGGCCTGGTAGTATCCGATACTTGCCCACTCTGTCCGCTGCAGGACGACCATCTCTCCAGACATGGTCGTGACTGGAAGCCTCGACAGCGAGCGAGCAAGCATTTTCTATAGTAAATTCAAATAATATTAGAATAATATTAGTAGCTCGGAAACTCAAGCCAACAACGAAGACATTGTGCTGTGAATCTCTCGTGACCTAAATAGATCTGACAAAATAAGTTACATTCTCTCGTGTGTTTTCGATGAAGAACTAAACATTGACTTCGTTTTATTTGCATCGTTGCAGACGAACATTTACATTATATCTTTTGACATTTCTTGACAAGGCAAAAGAAAGATCGTTACGGAATACATTCGGTTCAGTGATTTAAAATAAATATTAGGAATAAAACTCCCTGATATCGTACTGAAAATCGATTACAATACTAGATCTTTACATTTACAACGTTTCTTTACTTGGATCTAATATCGTGTTACTAGAAAGCTATATATATATATATATATTTATATTTATGAGCATCTCTCTTCAATGGATTGATGCTTTATGATGGAGATACTATCAATCTTTGAAAGTTAACTCGCACAAATACCAAGTAAGATTCTTGTTTAAGTACATATGGTGAAAGTGATAAGTGAATATAAGGAAACAGTGTTGCAAAGCTAAATAAATATATATATATATATATATATATATATATATATATATATATATTTATTTATTTATTTATTTATGGGCCGAAAAATAATATTTTTTAACGCTATACCACGGAACTTGGCTGTAGTGTAGATAAGTAAAATGCAAAGTAAAAACAAAATAATATTTAGCCCCTAGTTAGCGCATCGTACTAAAACATTTTTCTGTTTTTCGAAAATCAGTCATTTTACAAGTATTTTTACAGCGCCTAACCAAAATTATTTTATAGTGCTATGGTGAAAATATTTTATTAAATGGGTTAAGAAACACGAAACCAAATCGTTAATGTACAAATATTTCAATTTCCGGTAGCGCAAAACACTCAACATCGGTAAAATGCGCATACTAGCACCTTGAAGGAAGGTGTGGTATAGCATGCTGCAATGTGTGTTAATTGCACAATCTAGTTTTTTGTTTTTATTCTAAACTCCATTTAATTGTGATGTAATAGCATACGTGTATTTTAAGGATATAAATAAATCAACAAATGTCTGGTTACTTATAATTTTAATAGCATGTTCAATGGAAATGAAAAACCATATTGTAGATAAACTGAAGAAACGTCTTTTATTTACTATTTCTGAGTGGGTAAATTGAAGTTACACTTGCTGCCAAACTTTGGCATCGAAGCTCTGGATGTTACGGCGGAACTAATGAAACCATCTCGACCCTTAGCGCCGACGACTTTTGAAGATGATTGAGCCACTAATTTAACGCAGCGTTCCACGCTTACGTGTGACATGGAAATGTTCCAAAATACCATTCCTCAGGAATTTCAAGAGCAGTGATTTTAATCCAAACCTCATCATCAGATGGCGGCGGTGTAATTTCAGCGGTGTTGCAGCAGTTGCCTGACTTTATCGCACTACCTATGTCTAGAAGTTACCCTTCTGTTACCGAACTTTGCTCAAAAGACTGTGATTATGTCTGGTAATTCACAATCAATACTTACAAAATCCCTCTTACAACGCTGGGTGCCGATTAGGCCTCTAAGTGACTTGGCTAAGTTGTTTCACCCTCTAGGCTTTGAACTATATGCAACTCGTTAAAATGCAAGAGAAATATTTCCCACTGCAGGCTTTTCTCTTTACTTGTATTTCCTTGTTATACTGGTATACCATTGTTCCATCCCTTGTTAGTAACGGTACTTGTCACACCCCACTACGTCAAGTTCGTCTACAGAAATACCACCTTCCGTCATATAAGGGGTAATACTATAAGCGATAATTTACATGAGTGATATCTTGAGCATATCCCCTTGAGGTTGTGACGGGGCCAACTTAGACAGATCTAGGTTCTTGTACTAAGGATTAATCTTCTTTTTTATTGTGCTTCTAAAATGTTTTTCGTTGACATTCTCAATTACAAGGGTATTATCTTTCCTTCCATCGAAGTAAAGACCTTGGAGGGGTTTGCGTTCTTCCGTGCTCTGGTTTTGAAGTTCTCTGACTCTAGTTTTTTTCCTAATCATATTTTACTTTTATGATCAACATGGGGGTGGTCATCATTAGTTATAATAACTATATGAGCACGATTGAGGCTACGTGGAGTTATTAAAAGGCAATAGTTTAATGATATTTGAGTCTTTTGCGCTACCGCAAATTAAGAGATATTGTCTGTTTCATATTTATTTGATATTCTTTAAATATTTAATTAAACAAATTTTGCTATAGCACTTTAAAGTATTAGTAGCATAGCACTGTAAAAAATTTAGAAAAATTGCGTGATTTCTGAAAATACAATATTTTAGGTATGATGCGCTAGCTGGGGGTTCAATGTGTACTTTTTATTACTTTGCATTTTACTTGTATACCCCAGAGGCAAGCTTTCCGCAGTATAGCATTAAAAAAAAAAAACATTTTTTTCGATATATATATATTATATATATATATATATATATATATATATATATATATATATATATTTATTCAGCGATTTTATTACATAATTATTGGCTATTAATCGCAACTCGAACTCCATAGTTTCTTGTTTTGCCATTATCATCGTTTCCTTCTATATATTCTATTCCTAGCTATTCTAATCCCATTATATCATGATTTCCTGGGTTTTATTTTCCTTCTTTGTTTTTTTCTATCAATTTCCAAGTTTATAAAGCTAATCTATCTTCCGTCATTCTTCTCATATCACCGTACCAGGAAAGCTGCTTTCTTTTTAATGTGTCTGTAAGTGATGTCTCTACATTAATTATTTCTTTGATTTTGTCCGTTCTTATATCATTCTGTAATGGGTATGTATAACATCTTCTCCAGAAACATTTTTCCATTGCATTTATTCTTTTCTGTACGTCAGAGCCGTAAGTCACTGTACATTCCCACAATGTTATAAATAGGCGTCTTTTTGTTCTTTTCTGTGTACCCTTATAGCCTACCATGTTTATAAAGTTAGTTGAATTGTAATATTTCTTCCTCTACCCATTTTCTGTACTATGCTGTTTTATCGTTTCCATCTTTAGTCAATGTTACTTTGAAATATTTGTATTCTTTAATATTTTTGGTAGTGTTTCTATCAATGTGTAAATCTTGTCCTGCATATCCTACTCCCATGTGTTCTGTTCCCTCAGTATTAATTTTCAGGACCCATTTGTTTAATTCTTCATCTAGTTTTATAGCCAAATAATTAGTATCATCATTATCTTCTGCTAGAACAACCTGGAAACGTCTGCAAATAATAGTGTTGCAATACATCCCCCACCCAATTTCTATTCTCATTTATCTACATTTGCTATACCAACTTTTTAAAGCAGAATTTAAATAAATCTAAGGAGTTTGGAAGACAACAGCATTCTTGCCTCAAACTCTGGTAGCTTGAAAAAATAGTCATATAATAATTTCTTAAAACACTGTGGTAAATCCTCTCTCTTAGATGTTCTGCCCCACTAACCAGTTTTATTTATGAAGTAAATACAACTTCAGGTGTGCGGGTAAATTTTACGTGGAAAAATCTTCGATTTGGTAAATATATATATATATATATATATATATATATATATATATATATATATATATATATATATATGTTGTATGGAAATATTATATCAAACACAAAAAGATCTTATTAGTAACATTGCTTAAAGTTTGGTATCAAATATTTTGTATTTACTGAATTCCTTCTATTAGTTCACAAAATCCTTATATATATATATATATATATATATATATATATATATATATATATATCTTCTTCTTCAAAATTTCGATTAAAATATAAATTTTACTCATCAACTCAACTTCAAACAAATTGTTTTTAATTTAAAAGGATGAGAATGACTGTTATTACCCATGTTCTCAAATAATTATGTAAACAATTATTTAATTTTAATTTTATATGGGGGAAAAACTTTTCACAAAAGCGTGAAAGTATGCTATAGCCTATAGTTATTTCGTCCCCTATGACCTAAAATAAGTGATAACATGATTTCATAAAACAGCTGATTAAATGTTATGGGTTATGTGGTCGAACAGCTGTTTTAACGCATATGTTTTGTTACTTTGTTCATATTACTTGTGATTATTTATCAAATATTACTTGCCACCCTGTTTTTCATTTAATATTTTTGTGAATAAATTAAACAAGTTTTTATTATAAAGCTGCCTAAACAATAAGCGACTAATTGTCTATTCGAACAGAGCGGAGACGATTGACTGGGGAATATTGACTGGGGTCGGCCGAAGATTAAATTAGATTCTGGGTATTTGGTTATTTTAAGGACAAAAGCTGTGCAAATTAATACGATTTCAACTTCTACTTTTTATCGCCAAAAAAACAAAAACGGGAATATACAATTTGACAAATGTTTTATCTGAGTAACTGATACAATTATTTTAACAATAGATTATTGTTGGTTTTACTATGTAAATGAGTTTTCATTACAAGGTATTAACATAGATAAATTTTAAAATGCCCCTTTTATCTACCTTTATCACAGACAAACGTATCATGCAGAATGGAATCGACCTAACTACTCGTGCCTAATTACATTGTATTTACTTTTCTTATTGTTTCGATAACAAATTTCATTACCCTCGTTCTTGGGAATACCTTACAGTTTGTCTTTCCACCCTTATTGTCAGGCACTCGTCTTTCTCCAAGGAGTGTTTTCGATTTATCTGGTCTTTCTTTCTATGATTTTACCTCCCTGTGAGAACACCAAGATTCAACTCGTTGTGTTGTGAATACATTTATTTCAAAATTTTTAGTTTTCTTTAAGACCTAGTTGCTAGTGATTGCGTTCACACATGCAATTCCTAACAAACGCCTACAATGCCAGAACGTAAAAACGTCGCAGCTTTTTGGCTGATTGCCGTATGAGTTATTGTAATGATTCATTTCTATTGAGAGGTACTGTGAATTCATAAAACCTAAGTAATTGGATTCTTCGAAAGCAACCCTTGGCTTTAAACCGATTGCTCATTGTTGGTAACGCCATACTCCAAGTGGATTTATACTCAGTAGCTAGCAGTGGCTTTTAAACTATATAACTCCTATTCTTTTGAAAATACTTTAATTCCGAGACTAAAGTATCAAGTGTAAATGTGATACACAGACACACGCACACGCACATGCACTGAAACGGTCTGAATAAAAGTTTCAATTGAGAAATTAATAATTTCTTATTTTTTAAATAACAATTTTAATATTTAAATAATAAGGTTTTAATTTATGGTGTAATAAATAAACATAGTAAAGAGTCAAGACTTTACTGAAGTCAGTAAAATTTTGAATAAGTATTATTAAGACAAATTAAAAATTATGATAGCATGAAATTGTAATAACTAATTAAATTTGACAAACGAGAGTGAAGTGAAAAAGTTTCTAAGTGCCGAAAAATCTAACTTGAGAACTAGGCCACGTAGAACTATCATCGACATTTTGAAATGACCAGAAAAATCCATAATAAACAGTAGTGAAAACAGAATTTAAAAAACTCAAATAACAAAAAAGTTACAGCAATTTAAAAATAATAGACATTTTTCAGTGTTCTAAAACAGATTAGAAAATTATGCAGGTTAAAACTAATACGTTGTCCAACCCGCCCGTACAAGAAACAAGCACGGAGATAGCGACGAGCTGAGAGAGGAGGGACAGGGTGACGTAGCCGCAATAAATACAGGAACTTATGGACCTGTAAGCCAGTCTGAAAATGTTTTTTTAATACGAGGTGCTAACGGCCGCTATGTCGGATCGCGCCTAGAATCATCACTCGGCCAGATGGGACCATAATAGCCACGTTCCTAAAGTCTACTTCCATCCATGGACGAGGGCTCCAGACTCAGCCTCCAGGACGCGGAAATGGAGAAAGACTTCCATCGACTGACCATGGATGTCAACATCCGATATCCAGGGACCAGGGAATCCAGACGAGAGGACTCCAGGACCGGCAGGGAAATCCTTGGCAAGTCATTTTCTCTATTATATCCGAATTAACGACAAATTTAGTCAGTTAAATTTATTAAATTCAAATTACCAAATAAACTTAAACAATGACTTCATTCTATGTTGAAAAATTAAATAAATCTTAAAAGTAATAAAATTAATTAGTATAACAAAATTGTTGAAATAATGAATAATAAATATTAAATTTACAAAGTGGTTTTGGCCATAAGCCAATCATATTCAAGAAGACCAGATTTATTGAATCATATAAGCTTTAGAATTATTTATAATAAAATGTGAATTTACCAATTCAATTTGAAATAAGAAGATAAAATATTTTATTATGTTAAATTTGGAAATAATTTTTTTTTTTATGTGTAAATGTAATTAATGAATTGTATAAGTAATGTAGGATTTAAATATGTGAAAATTAACGAACTTTTAATTAATAATTTGCGAAGAGAAAGAGAGAGTTTACGTTTTATTTGAAAAGAAAATTAGTTTAGTTTAAATAAGTAATTAAATGCATTATACAAACTTACAGTATTTAAATTTATCCTGTGTTGAACAACCAATAAAACCTTTTAGATTTTTCCAACTGATAAATAATGATTATAAAATCAAAGTACAGTTTTAATTAAATTTCATTAATTAATAAATATATAAAATTCAGAACCTAATGTTTTTTCAAACGAGTTCTCTCCTGAGAACAATTTTATTGAGCTATTCTAAAAATTAGTTGATTTTTTGTATTGAAGCCCAGAGACGATGTCGACTGGCAGATCATGTTTAAAGAACACAGGAGCCTTTTAAAATAGGTATCTTAAACATGATCATATTTTGCACGTCCCCTTGCTGTGCCTGTAGACCTCATGAAGTGGTAAGATTCTTTGAAAATTTTGTGTGTTCATATAAATGTTGTTTCTTTCTAGCTGACTATTTTACTGACATGTGTGACTGACATGTGTGTAAATACAGACCGAACAAACCTGCCAACCAACTTAGTGGAGGTCATACAAACGTTAAGGTAGACGTCAGCGGGAATAGGCTTGCATTTAGGCGTGGTACGTTACGCAGGAACACAAGACAAAATTTAGGGATCTTAACACGGTACACAAAACGGTGTGAGCGGCAGATATATAAATATATAATAAATATAGTATTCTGCAAAGTGGGGGTGGACGTTGCAGCACACGCACGCACATGCGCGCGCGCACACTCACACACACACACACACACACACACACACACACACACACACACACACACACACACACACACACATATATATATATATATATATATATATATATATGTGTGTGTGTGTGTGTGTGTATACATACACACACAAATACACACATAAATTTGGTATATATATATACCAAACTGTCTAACAAACATGAAGCTACTAGATAAAGCAATACACAGTTGCCAAATCTATTACAATATTGCCAAACCTACTCCACTGCTGCCACAACATTATATACATTGAACAAAGTATGGTATTTAGAACGTATTTGAATTTGTTCATCTATTAATTTGTTATTAATATTATGTTTGTAAATTTCAAATGCTTCACATACGTTCATTTTTAACCCTTTATTTACTTCTTTTATAATTTTCATATTATTTATATTAGGAAACATATGATTATTATTAATACAATGTGTTGCGAAATTAGACTTATATATATTTGGTTTTAAAAAAGCATTAAAATGTTCTTTATACCTTTCTTTTAATTTTTTCTTTGTTTGTCCTATATAAACCTTATTACAAAATTCACATTCTAATTTATATACTCCATTTTTCTCATGTATAGGCCTACTATTTATATTATTATTATGGTTAATTATATTTATTATTCTATTATTGGTTCTATATGCAATTTTTATGTTTTTATTAGTAAATAATTTGGAAATATTTTTTATTTCAAAACCAGTGTAAGTAAAAGTACTCCATACAGTATTATTATTAATACTATTACTATTGTAATGAATATTATTTTTTATTTGTTTTTGTAATATATTATAATTTAATTTATCTACCGTTTTCTTTTTGTAACCATTTTCTACGGCTATCTGGTATATTATGTTAGGTTTGGCAATATTGTAATAGATTTGGCAACTGTGTATTGCTTTATCTAGTAGCTTCATGTTTGTTAGACAGTTTGTTTTATCATTCTTAATATTGTAACTCCTGAAGATGTTGGTAATGTAAGCCAACGAAAAGCTTTGAGTTTATTGTTCAATAAATTAAATATTCCTGTATTTGTGTGTATTATTTGATCTTAAAAATATTCTAACAGGAAAACACATTTGATATTCTATATATATATATATATATATATATATATATATATATATATATATATATATATATATATATTATACCAAATTTTCAATAACTGAAATATTCCAATTAAATTGGCGCTTTATAAACTTCACTTCAAACCTTAAAATAAGGTTGCTTTACTTAGAGCAACAAATATTCTCAGGGTAAAATTTAAATACTAAATGACATGGTTTTACAGAAACCTCAGTATCCAAGTCTCGCTATTCTTCCTAATTAAAAAGTAATGAAGGTTTTCTACTTGAGGTGGATCAAGAGAACAGAATTCATTTTAGGCAGACTCGCCTGTTATCTCAACTGACTTCACGTTTTCCGAGTTAAATTACTTCTGGCAAACAAATGATTCCCATCGAGTGAGCGCTTCTTTGGGAAACTTTCTGCTTTACGAAATCAGAATGAAATCGTTTCGAACATTGTAACTGGAAGCATTGTTTAATGCATGGTTGATTCTGTTTCTTTAAATTCGAGAAGTTATATTGTAATATTACAATAATTGGCAATATTATTTAAATGACAGTTACGAACAACTACTTCGTAATTAACAAGAAAAAATCTAAATAATACGTTTTAATAATTATGTTAGAACAAATTTGAACGACATATTTAAAACTATATTTTTATTTAATGTCTTGAAGTAACTATTAGTTTTTTTATAGGCTAGTGACTAATCACAGACAATTAATTAGTCATTCTTTAACACTCAACGTTTCGAATTTCAATGTTATGAATTTGATAAATAGCAAACAATGTTGTATATTGGTTTAACGGAAACGCTGTCTTGAAAAGGAATTTCGGAAAGAAATTCGAAAAGTTGAGTGTTAAAAAACATGAATAGTCATCTGTGATCTGTCTCCAGCTTGTATAAAAATCTCCATATTTATTGTAATAAAATTTGTAAACTTAACGTAACTATATTTTTTGTTCTACTAAAATGGTTTGGATTTGACAAGACACATATGGAGACTGTAAATGACAAGAAGGTTGACAGAACTAGAAATGGAAAGTTGACTAGTTATTAAATCACTGGCTTGTGTTCTTTTCTCTTAAGCTTGATTATTCATTTCTCTGCATAAGGGAACTGATTTGTTTTATAATTATGATATTTAATAAAAAATATTCTTTTCATTGTAATAATTTGTTAAACATTTTCTTCTTCGTATAGGTAAAAATGAAAGTTTAAAATTTGTTATTACATACTACGCAAAAAAATTGTACTTCGCAATAAATTGCGATACTATAGTGTGTTGTCCTTCTACTTATTTATAATAACAAGTGATGAACAAAAAATAACAAAGGCAATTCTTAGACAGACAACAACAAAAAATATTTTAGTTACTTTTTATCAAGCAATTACAAATAATATGAAGACAAGAACAAGCCCTATGAGTTATGGGACATAATTCTTACATTGCATAAGTTGCCCCTCAAAAAACAGTTCTGTATAAAACTAAAATTAATTATTTAAATTTAACTAATGTATTATTATTTTATGAAACTATATTACATCAAGTGTTATCCACGATAAATTATAAAAAACATTTTTGAACTTGAGTAGAAGAATAAAAAGTATTTTAATAACGATTGAAAAATCCTACCTAAGACAACACTGTAACACTTTTTTAGTTACTCTTTTAAAAATAATTACACTTAATATAATTAAATTATTATAAGATTTGCGTGAAAATAGCTGTTTTGACTACATAACTTATAACATAAGCAGCTGTTTTATGAAATTATATGTTGTTACTTATTTTAAAACAAATGAGACGATATAACGATATTGCATACATTGCCCCTTATGTGAAAAGTGTTTCTCTTACATAAAATTATTATTAGTTAAGTTCATTTATTTTTTGAATTATTATTTGCAAAAACGTTTTACCATAAAGTGTCACCCCCTCCCCCCCCCCCGACAAAAGCTTAAAAAAATATTTTTGAACTTGAGTGGATGAATACTTACTTTATGTAATACTAATTTACTAATACATACTTTATGTATGTTATTAACGATTGAAAATTTGTACAAGATACATAAATAAATATAGGGGGACTGTAAACTAATAGTAGGAATTGAATTAAATTATAAATTACTTTCTTTTCATCTATTCTCCCTCTTTTACAATATAAATTGTTATTTATTTACCTTATGAACTTGGAAAATTAGAAATTGTATACATCTTCATTTCAGAAATTTTCAGAAAATTTGAATTGAAAAAATACCTATAACATTTGTGTTTACTATATCATTGACAGTAGAAGCAAATCAAACCAATTAAATTTGTATTTTCCATCTTGATAAGTGTTTATTGGCTCATACACTCAAGCTATAATACAGTACATGTAGATTACTATATATATATATATATATATATATATATATATATATATATATATATATATATATGTATATATATATATATGTATACATATATATATATATATATATATATATATATATATATGTATATATATATATATATATATATATATATATATATATATATATATGATGAATTGTTACTATTTGGAGTACATCCGTTCATTCTGCAGTCCATAAATTCGCAGTTCCGACGTTTCGCTAGAATCTCATCCAGCATTGACGAGGTGAACCCAACATTAGAAGAGCGAACAATTAGACTCGCTCTTCTAATGTTGTTGGGTTCACCTCGTCAATGCTGGATGAGATTCTAGCGAAACGTCGGAACTGCGAATTTATGGACTGCAGAATAAACGGATGTACTCCAGATAGTAACAATTCATCATATTTCTTCATCCGTGAAGGAATACGTATCATCATATATATATATATATATATATATATATATATATATATATATATATATATATACATATTAGGGATGGGCCGATTCCGATTCTCGATTCCAGGAATCGTCGATTCTAGGTGGTATCGAGGAATCGTCGATATCGATTCTTCATCATAAAAGTGTCGATTCCGATCTATTTTGTTACCTATTAAAATATGTGTGTGGAGTAATTTATTGGAAAAATAATTAATTACCAGCTATGTCTTATTTATATATTAGTTGCTTTGAATGAATTAAATGATAAAAGTAAACGAAAATATTATTATTTATGAAGCAACAGCAATCAAGATCGTAACCATTTCTGGTCGTTTGACATCGCTCGACTCTCTCTCTCTCTCTCTCTCACACACACACTAGAGCGGGTTCGATACTCTCTCTCTCTCTCTCTCCCACGTGTCTTACTGCCACTGATTTATAGATGTCAGAACAAAACACAAAAAAAGTACAGTAAAAACTCGATTAACCGTGGCCATGACGGTTGAGCGAATAGACGGATAACAGAAACACTGTATTATTCCTCCGAAACTTAACCTCAATATATTATATTATAGACAGATATTACTCTCACAGTAATGTAATATATTTGGGAGCGAAAAGAAAATAAACACGATTCTAATAGCAAATGAAACTATTTATTACATGATAAACAGATCCGCACAGTAGCTACAAATGTAGCAAAATAATGTACAGTAATATAAACTTGCAGGTGAAATAGTTCGTGTAGTTTAACAAAGCAAACGCGTCACTGTACCTTAATACTTTAGCTGCCGGCCACAATATCGGCGTTTTCATAGAGAATTGCCAAAATATTTTAAGCTCATTTTTAAATAATGTGTTCTTATACTTTGTGCTCCTCTAAGTATGAATATACGTTTCTATCATAATATTTATAAAAATGCGTGTCGGACCAACTAGCCCAACATAGTTTTTTCCTACCGTTAATGAAACGTAAATAAACTCCGTCGGACCAATTGACCCGACATTGTTTTTCATTTAATTAAATTTTATTATCTGTGCAACACTGTTTTGATATTTTTTGCGTTTTGTGTTAGCAAGAAACAACAAAACCACAATTTCATGTCCCGGTTACCCAAATAATAAACTGACTGGTGATAAAAGTGTTTTGGCGCCTATCACTAAGACACGTAAACGTGTCACATGTGATTGATTTGTGAGTTTATAAATATTTTGAATATAGAACTAAAGTGTAATATATTCTCTCTCTGATAAGTAATGCTACAGGTCCAGTAAATACTATCCAAGATTCATATTAAGTAAAAGTTTTAACACCAAATAATTTACTTGTTAAGGAATTTACGTTATAATTTACTTCCTAGTAAGGATGAGTTTATCTAAGTGTATCAATGTTTGTACTTAACTATCCCAAAGTCCGTTTTTAAGGATTATTTTACAACTAAATATTTAGTCAATATTATTAGACTTACTTTTAAGGTTTTGTGAAATTTTTAAAACAGTAGTGAAAATCATTACAATATGTTGTAACAAATATGTGTGTCGGTCCGTAACTACGGACAAAAAGCTCTTAGAATAACATCATGTTTTTAATCCCGTCGGCGTGTATCTATCAAACAAAAACCATCGTAATTACATCTGTAAGTAGTGTGAAGCTTGGTGTTAAATACAGTGCCTTAATTTTTCCAAAAGTAGCAACACCAGCTGAGTAGTACTAATAAACATAAAGCGTTAAGAGGACCGACGGTATTCGGTTCAGGGTACTGGCCGTCGAGTCAATTCGATGACGGTTAACAGAAACTGACGGTGGAAAACCACATAATATATCAAATATGAAAAAGCACTTAACAACATTCATTTTGCCCAAATTTATTAACAAAAAAGATCTATACTTGAAGAAACTTTATCCTCAGACACAGGACCTACAAGTGATAGTCGGTTAAAAATCAACTGGGATTGAGTAATAAATACAAAATAGGCCTGAATCAGTTGCACTTGTTCCAGATACCTGCAGAAAAAAGGTCCCACCAGATGTAGAGAAGGTATGCCCCACTAATCCAGAATGTTGAGGAAGAAGGTACCCCAGGGTAATTGACAGTAGAAGAAGAAGTAAACAATTATCTGGGGGAACCATTAGCCAGTCCAGATTGTGATGTTGGGAAGTATTGGGCAGTACAAAGTGCCAAATACCCTCATTTAAATGCAATGGCAATAAAATACCTGTCTGCCCACTCGCGACAGTGTTTTCTGAAAAACCTTTCTCAACTTCAGGAGTTATACATGACAAGCGATGAAACTAGCTTGACCCACAACGTGTTCAAATGCTTGTGTTTTTGAACAGAAATGTACATTACTTGCAAAACTTTTAAATATTAAAAACTATCCTATTTGTATTAATTTTTTACTTTTTATGTTGTTCGTTTGTTTTTAATGGTTGTTTTGTTTTGAGAGACAATGTAAATAGGTTTAGGTATTTTTTCAAAAATCATAAAATAGTGTAAAGTTCACATTTTCAACTTTAAAATAAGTCATTACTTTTATCTGATATGTTTTTATGCTTTTAAAAATTCCTATTGATAAATCAAGGTTGAAGGTTGTGTGTAGCCTATTACATTAAAACAGAACTTTTAAAAGGTTTTGCAATATGACCAAGATGTTAACTAAATTAATTATTAGAGAACTAGCATGTAAGCTAATATAACTTATTAGAATCGCGAATCGACTAAAGAATTGAGAATCGAACGGAAAATTTTAGAATCGAAATCGGAATCGAAAATTTAAGGAATTCGCCCATCCCTAATATATATATATATATTATATATTATATAATAATATAATTATATATATATATATATTTATATATATATATAATTATATATATATATATATATAAAGAACCAAGTCAAAATACAAATAGAAGAATTATAATTGAATTTACAATTCAAAGCTTTTCGTTGGCTAACAGTACCAACATCATCAGGAATATTAAACAATTAAAATCAACATATGTCAATTGTAAATCAATTAACATTGAATTGTAAATTCAATTATAATTCTTGTATTTGTAATTTGTATAGTTCTTTATTAATACGCAAGAATACATATTGCGATATATATATATATATATATATATATATATATATATATATATATATATAATATTATATAAAATCTAATAAATTCTGTTTTTGTGTATGTGTGTGTGTGTGTGTGTGTGTGTGTGTATGTGTGTGTGTTGAGACGGCTAAAACCGTCCCAAGGGAAAAGATTGAGGCTAGCCCAAAATCTTTTCAAACATTGTTATAAGAAAAAAGTAATAAATTGTTAATTAGATTAAATAACAAACGTAGCAAATGTAAGTATAACATTTTAGAAAGGAACTACCGAAGCTAAATATAAAATTAGATAAAGGATCATTGTGTTAAAAGCAAAATTAATGAAAAGTATATAATTGAAACTATGTACTAATAGAGTAAAAGAAAGAAAGGTTGTGTAATTGCCCCAAAAACGATAAACTGTCGAGGGAAGAAGAAATATGTCTAAAGTAGCGCAACTCACGAATGGAAAGGGTTAGAAATGTCAATCAAGTTTGTAGCAGCATCTGAAATCATGATAATGGACCATGGTTTAAGGAATTATCTAAATTTACACCGCAAGGAACCCTTACGAGGCCTAGCTAAAATCGGACCAAAACAAAAAGAGAAAGTTTAATGGACAACCCCTTTGCAGGTCTGAACTGGCTTGTCTAAAGTAAATAAAAACACGGCTTGTAGAAGGGGTGGAGAACCGCCCTTGGAGAAAGCGAGTCGAAACACGCAAACAAGATTTAGGACCAAACGGACGTATTTTTAGCAAGGACATCCAGAGGCGTTTCCAGGATGATGTTTCGTGGCTAAACACAACAACTAACCCTAAATGGACGAAGATGGTCTGCTTGGCGACGTTTCCGCGAGAACGAACTTTTTATTATTTTTTAAAAATTTAACTAATGTAGAAAAGTAATAAAGACGGCCCTTAAACCGATCTAGTGCGTTTACTACTATTGAAAAATAGATGAAATAGCTATTGAACTACTTTGTTTGTATGTGAATGTTACAAGCATTAGTGGAAGTGTGATTAATGCACATGCTTTAGCAATTCCTAAAGCACTATAAAATATAGGCTGCTATATAAAGGCACTATATATGTTGGAAACCACAGCAGACAAAAGTAATGAAAACGTTAAAGCTAAAGAACAAACTATGTAAATTACAGCTGCTATTGAAAGAGTTTAAAACAAAACTTTTCATGTTTTTACCTTTAAAGAAATCACAATGAATAAAAAACATTTTACCAACTTCTTTAAAATTTTACTATAACCACACGGTTGTTGGAAGCGACGATTTAACACAGGTGAAGAAAGGAGTTTTATGAATCAAAAATGTAATTGAAATATTATTTTAAAATACCATTTATCTGAATACAATATTGACTTTCAGCTCCGAAAAATATTTCCTTCTTCCTTCATGATAAGGTCGTTATTTAAAGACTAGGGAACTCCATTTAAACAATTCATCCCCTTTAAGGGGGAGAGACCAATTTAAATTGATGACCCCCATTCCCTAAATTAATTACTGCATAACTTATTGTTTCTTACGATTGAATAGTGTCTCTATTTATTCCATTCGCACATTTAAAAAGCAATATCGAACAAAACTATTTAATTAAGGAAAAATGCCGAACAACAAATATGGTAGAAACTTCAAATACTGTATATAGAACCGCATTCAGACATTAGCTAAGTAGTGCCATCTGTGTCACGTGACAGAACGTGTCACAATAGTGTTGTGATAGATTAAGCATTAGTAGAATGAGCGGCAGAGAGCGTCGTCTGCACGTTATCATATCGCTAACAAATGCACAAGGATTTGTCTCTTAATTAAGTTAGGATTAAATGTAATCAACCTTTCACCAATAAACACAGATACAAATAAATGTAATTTTCCATTGTTCAGTATGCAAAGGAAAGTTTAATGACGCTAATAGAAATACAATATTTGTATTAACGTAATATTTTCCTTTATTAAAAATTTTCTTTTTCACATACATTTAGAAGAGTTGAATTAAAGTAGGATTAATTGCAGGAAAAATCATCATTAAAATTTGATTATTTGATTTATATAATTAAATAGTTTATAGAGATTAACGTTTTATGAATATAGAATAATTCCTTCATTAAAGTGATAGTTTATTTATTATACTTAAATATTCTGTTTTATTTTGATTTGCATTAAGGTTATATATGTTGTATACATAAGTTACATAATATAGTATAGAGTAACGCGTGTTTGATAAGAAACAACTGTGGTACATTCATGTTTATTCCAACACTCGAGATAAGTCAAGTTTATTTTTTTAGTGCAACGTTTCTGCAACTGATTTGTTGTCCTTATCAAGCCCGTTGTTCTATGAGAAAAAGTCATTACATTTAGAGTTCAAATGAGTAATGTAAGGAGCCAGAACATCAAACCACCTTCACTTTACCAAAAACCTCCTTTGAGCTGAAGCACTACTATGTATAACAGACGTTACGGAAAGAAAAGTTAGTAGAGCTATAACCCAAAAAAATGTCATTTATACCCCGTCTCAGGTTAAGTTAAGGCAAGCCAGATAGCTGGGGGATTAGGAACTGCTCGACCTATGAATAGGCGGCAACGACCCTACTAGTACATCTCATTAGTGAAGCATCGACGATTACTCCAATTAAAACTGTAATCTAATAAGAACCCATTATATGAGAAAAACGTTGATAAGGTTTTCTTAATTATTATTAAACAAACTATTTCTTGTTTGTCTCATGTTAATCATGGGCCGACTTTAAGTGTGATTACCGGCTACGTGTTGTATATTAATATTTGTAATAAGCCCAAGTTATAGCACATTATTTGTGAAGGTTAAACGTTATAAACTAATGTTCCTACATAAGTCTCTGTTGATAACTGTTCGAGCCTTTCTCATTGCGATATCATTTAATCACTTTGAAAATATTTCGTTACGAGTAGGATATTGCCAGTGTCAGACCTAGGTCATTACTAAATGTCAATTATTATACAATTCAGATGATTATAGGTTTTGCCAATTCGTCTGGAGTTAGAATGAATATCTGTTTTAAATTTAAGATTTCTTTTAGATTCCTCAGTACTTGAAAATTTTGTTTTTATATGTTAAATACATATTTAAAAGCAATCGCTTTAAATTTACAGTCAACGCACAATTTAGAAAATACTTGTCTAGTTATGAGAGAGTCCTGACAAGGGTTTTCCATACCCCTAATCCTCATCCCCCAAGCCCACTCCCCAGTACTGTATATCTTGCAAGTGCTTGAAAGGAGAAGGTCGTATCTTCTTGATATTTGTGGTGTTGGTTCTATGCTGTTTCTTACACGAAGGTTATAGGGCGGTGATGGAACGGTTTTTGTGGCTAGTTTAACGACTTCTTGTAACACAATATATGGGACTTATCCTAAGTTATCAAGTAAACAAGCCATTTAATTCTTGTTTTATATCCCATAAGGCTTTCGTTCTTATAGGATCGTCTACGAACTTGGCCCATATAACCGAACCATGTTACCACTAAGAAGGTAGGCTCCCTTTACACAAGCCTACGAGTCTAAAACTCATATATCCCATAACGCTTTGGCCCTTAAAGGCTCAGCTACTAACTTGGCCCATATAACCGAACCATGTTACCACTAAGAAGGTAGGCTCCCTTTACACAAGCCTACGAGTCTAAAACTCATATATCCCATAACGCTTTGGCCCTTAAAGGCTCAGCTACTAACTTGGCCCATATAACCCAGCCATGTTACCACTAACAAGGAAGGCTCCCTTTACACAAGCCTACCAGTCTAACACTCATATATCCCATAACGCTTTGGCCCTTAAAGGCTCAGCTACTAACTTGGCTCATATAACCGAGCCATGTAACCACTAAGAAGCAAGGCTCCCTTTACATAGGCCTAACAATCTAACACTCACATATCCCATAAAGCTTTTGTTCTTATAGGTTCGTCTACTAACTTGGTAAATATAACCGACCAATGTTACCACTAAGAAGGTAGGCTCCCTTTACACAAGCCTACGAATCTAACACTCATATATCCCATAACGCTTTGTCCTTTAAAGGCTCAGCTACTAATTTGGCCCATATAACCTAGCCATGTTACCACTAAGAAGCAAGGCTCCCTTTACATAGGCCTAACAATCTAACACTCATATATCCCATAAGGCTTTGGTTCTTATAGGTTCGTCTACTAACTTGGTAAATATAACCGACCAATGTTACCACTAAGAAGGTAGGCTCCCTTTACACAAGCCTACGAATCTAATACTCATATATCCCATAACGCTTTGGCCCTTAAAGGCTCAGCTACTAACTTGGCCCATATAACCCAGCCATGTTACCACTAACAAGGAAGGCTCCCTTTACACAAGCCTACCAGTCTAACACTCATATATCCCATAACGCTTTGGCCCTTAAAGGCTCAGCTACTAACTTGGCTCATATAACCGAGCCATGTAACCACTAAGAAGCAAGGCTCCCTTTACATAGGCCTAACAATCTAACACTCACATATCCCATAAAGCTTTTGTTCTTATAGGTTCGTCTACTAACTTGGTAAATATAACCGACCAATGTTACCACTAAGAAGGTAGGCTCCCTTTACACAAGCCTACGAATCTAACACTCATATATCCCATAACGCTTTGTCCTTTAAAGGCTCAGCTACTAATTTGGCCCATATAACCTAGCCATGTTACCACTAAGAAGCAAGGCTCCCTTTACATAGGCCTAACAATCTAACACTCATATATCCCATAAGGCTTTGGTTCTTATAGGTTCGTCTACTAACTTGGTAAATATAACCGACCAATGTTACCACTAAGAAGGTAGGCTCCCTTTACACAAGCCTACGAATCTAATACTCATATATCCCATAACGCTTTGTCCCTTAAAGGCTCAGCTACTAACTTGGCCCATATAACCGAGCCATGTTACCACTAACAAGGAAGGCTCCCTTTACACAAGCCTACCCGTCTAACACTCATATATGCCATTACGCTTTGGCCCTTAAAGGCTCAGCTACTAACTTGGCCCCGTAAAGTGATACCAATTACTATGAATGAATATTTTAATATAATATTACCACCCACACTCATACATACATACACACTCACACTCACACACACACACACACACACACACACACACACACACACACACACACACACACACACACACACACACACACACACACACACACACACACACACACACACACACACACACACACACACACACACACACACACACATACACACACACACACACACACACACACACACACACACACACACACACACACACACACATACACACACACACACACACACACACACACACACACACACACACACACACACACACACACACACACACACACACACACACACACACTTACACATACATACACACACAAACACAATATTCATTACTTTTATAATAACAGCTCAAAATTTGTATACTTCTTCTCAACACAAGAAAACGCCCAGAAGTCAACAATCTTATCAACATGCAAATGAATGCAAATTTCTATGGGGTTTTTATGACCCATAGTTTACAAAACTTTATGAAAGAAAATTATTATTATTTCAAATGATAAATACATATTTATTATAGAAATTGTTTTGGAAATGAAACATTTATTTGAAATAACAGTGTCCGAGTAACTATACCCTGCGCTACTATAATGTTTCCCCTGTTCCCAGTAACAAAATACTTTTACGTCCTTTTCATAATCCCACCTAATTCCAGCTACCTTAATCTAAATTACAAGGGGTGTAAACGGGTGTCAGAAAGATAATGGATGTCTTTTTACCAAGATATATAGGTCTATTCTGTACAGGTATATGTGTATACTTCAAGTATCTATACTAAACCTATGTGTGTGAGGAGTGCGTGTGTGAGTGTTTTATGTGTGAATACGCGCGCGCGCGCGCGCGTGTGTGTGTGTGTATGTGTGTGTGTGTGTGTGTGTGTGTGTGTGTGTGTTTGTGTTTGTGTGTTTGTGTGTTTGTGTGTGTGTGTGTGTGTGTGTAAAAGTTTGTTTATTTATTCTTTATATAAAGGATTGAAAATAGAATAAATATTTAAATATTAAAAATGCACATTAAATATAAGTGTAAGTTACAAGAAATATCTTCTTGTCTTACCTCCACTCTCGCTCGCTTTTACCTTTATGTGTATATATATATATATATATATAAGATATATATATATATATATATATATATATATATATATATATATATATATATATATAGCTATATAATCTCTTTCATGAACAAGAATACTCTATTTTATTTCACTTCATATATTTATTTTCAAGGTGAAGCCTTTCGCTAACTATCGGTATCACCATTTTCAAAACTAACTTAGTACCTTATAGCTCTTTAACTACACCGTATATATAATATATGAGTATATTTAATTTTATTCGTTTGAGTAATATACGTTACTTTTATTTTAGTGCTCAAGGCCATTTAAACAAGAAAGAAAAGATAGAATACACGCATGTATTTATGTAAAGTGGTATTTTTATATACGTTCATGCATGTAAAGTTATATCCCACCTGTGTATATACACATCCACGTATAAATTACTAAAATAAATTAGTGGAATTTATCTTAATCAATTATTTTACTTTAGCTTGTGAGCAAAATGTAATACCTAACAATGAGTTCTGACTCCCAATTATTAATTTATCTATCCAATCTTGTTTTGATGTAAATGTTATTATCTGTAGTATATTCAATTAATATAAAATCTAAAATACAGCTTTTAATTTATAATTTAATTTAAATTTTGTAGAAATATTAACTCAATAATGATAACTGTTCATCGTAACGTGTTTGATGAATAAAATATTATTCAGGTTTTCTGAAGTATTAAATTAAGATATGTATTGAGGCCGGATCGACCTACAGTCTAGAAAGATATATGTGAATAGATTCAATCAGGCAAAGCATGAATAAAATATATTTAGCTTTTCATCTCCAAGACTAAGTCACGCAGCCCGATCACTAAAGTATAACTATATTTTACCTTCTCGCTGTCATCGGCCATTCATCTTCAGTAGTCCCTGTTAAACCAAAAGTATATTAATTTAAAACTCAATTTTAATCTTAGTATATTATTGTTTCGTACATTAAATTGTTTATCGATAAATATTGTTTGCTTCAACATTGAACTGAACTAGCGTTGCAATATTGTTTCTTACCACTATCAATCCAATTGCTTACATTTTAATTGTTTAAAATTCACTTTTTTAAATGTTTTTTCGCAAAGTTTGGTGGAATTACAGTTTTCTACGTGAATCAAAGAATTTCATTATTACCTTCATTAAGTTGTACACACAAACACACACACATACACACACACATACACAAACACACACACAGACACACGCTCACTCACACATACACACACACACACGCACGCACACACTGCATCGGAGCGCGCACCACGCCACTTGCGGGATGTCCCGCCCCGAACGGGACACCGGCGTGTCCGCCTCCACCCTTACCCCACCGCAAGCTCAGAATTCTGACAGGGCCTATCCTAGCCAAACTAGGATACTGTGCATGACCGGCCAAAATCTGGACTTCATTATAAAAAACCTAACTTGCTGAAATTTAATCCTTTGGGTACGTATTTCCCGGGGGAATGAGTTCTTTGAAGGCATCTTTTTGGCGAAATGACCCTTTGGTTTTAGGAGTGTGTAAGAAATCTGTTTTAAATAAAAACACTATTGTTTTATTGGCAAGTTAGTAAAAATTACATTTTTAATTAACCCTTAAATTTGTAATTTTACATTTTGCAATTTTCTTATTTTAACTAGCTCTTTAAAATATTAACAATTTATTTCTGTTTAGTATTACTTTATCTCTTCTTTTCTATTCTAAAATATACACATTACAATGTCAGTTGTAACTCTTTACTCAGTTACCCCTTTCTTTTACCCCTTCTATACAAAATTTAAGTAAACTTCTTACTGAATTTATATTAACACCAAAAGTTATAAGAAAAATTTTTTTAGTTATATTAACTGAAAAGTGTAATTTAACTATGTTCATTTAACCCTTCAATATTCAAAATCAAATTTGTTTCATTTTTTTTTTTAATAAAACTGTCTTTATCTTTGGCAATACCTTTTTCAAACCCTTTGAAATAAACAATCCTTTTATGTGATTTTGCAAATCTTGAACATTTGATTTTAAACTCCTGTACATAAAATTAGACAATGGAACTTTTAAAACTTAACTTCATCAACAAATAACTTTAACCCTTTTAATTTAAAAACTGATCCTTTAAATAACATAAGTTATATCAATAAACAATTTCATTCCATTTAAAAAACATATTACATCTTAACCTGAAATTCTTAGCCTAACAATTGATTTACTAGACCCACAAAATCTTTGCTGAATATTTACTTTTTATTTTTATTGTCTACTTTAAATCAAAGAAATTGTTTCACATTTTAGTTTTGTCCCCTTTTTTCTATTTCACAACCCTTTTATTTTAATTCCAAATAATTTTATAAACCCTTAAACCCCTTTATATTTTAATTAAATCTGATTTATAAATGGTAATTAATTTTTCATTAAGTACTTTTAATTTATTCAAATTAATTAATTTCAACCCTTTATCATTAATTAATTTTAATTGCTTATTATTTATTAATTTTAATTAATTCTCATTAATTAACTTTAACTCTTTCTCATTTAGTAATTTTACTTGATTATCATTAAATAATTTTAAATATTTAACGTTGGTCTAAAATACACAAAAAAAGAAACCTTTTCTGTTGAATCATCTGTCTTATTTTATTTATTTTGCACAAAAATCATACAAAAAATGTCTTAACACCCATATTTTATTCATTTATCGCTAATTTTAATATTTAAAAAGCCTTTAATTTGTAACATTTACTTAATTAATTTCTTTCCAAAACAATTTATAACTTTCTCTATTTAAAAAAATGTCCAATTTACTAACAATTTAATTCTATTTCATATTTATAAACTTGTTTGGAGGACTCCTCCATTTTGTGGTTAGAATTTCCCCCACTAACCACTACCCCCTACGAATAAACAAAGCCATTGTTTGAAATTCTTTAACTCCAAAAACAAATTTTATTTGAAATTGAATTATCTAAAATGTCAACTTCCTCAAAAATTGTTCCATATAGAATTTTTAATTTAATGCAAACGAGAGAACTTAACCTGACTTAAATCGCAGGGTCACTCCTAAATCCTGGTAGATTTTTCTTTCTTCTCCCTCGAGATCGTTTGTTTCTGGGGTGGCCATCTTGGTATGCGAGTGTCACCAAACTTGACTGTTGGCGTTCCTGCTGCGAATTCCTTTGTCTACCCTTCCAGTACGTCCCTTCTGCGTTGACGTAGTAGAATTTTATATCCCGATTTTGAAATTTATAAAATTTTGCTCTCCCTCTTTTAGTTTTAAGTTCTTATTGTTCAATTATTTATTTAATTATTTATTTTTCACTGTTCATACATAAAAGGTTGATTTAAAAATTGACATTTAAATAAATTTGAATTTCTTCACAGTTCACTGTTTTATATAAATTTTGAAGCACTGTTCTTTATAAATTACTTTACTGACTCTAATAATTTTTCATATTGTTCACCTCTAACACACACAAACTTCTTAAGAACGCCGCCACATAGATGTTAAACTTTGGAGACCACTTTTGGAGAAGTTACCTCCTCCAAAAGGGTTCCAAACCACACGCGACTACATTTTAGCGACGACCAGTCTCGCGCTTAGCACGCCATTTGCTTCGTCGTCATTTACAGATCACAAACTGAAGCAAAGGCTTGTGACCTGGAGCGACCGGACCGACACGTCCTCCACCTTTTAAGTCTCGAATAACGCGTTTTATTTTAACCCCGCTGGGCTTTCCCGTTCCCACGAGACATATCGTACCAGGTTTTGTCAACCAATGGGGTGGCTTCTAAGATCTACGTCACGACATCATGCGACTTTTACCTCCGCTGAGCTTCCTCTTTCGCACACAAAGCAGGATCACTCCAAAATGATCAAAATATTGTGTGTTTCTTTAATTTGGGTTTAACTCTTCTATTTGGCGTTTTAGCGAATTTTGGTACAGGGCATCTCCTTTTCCTTTCGACAAGCCGCGTCTCCTCGAATGTCGATGGTGGCTGTAGGAGTATTTTGAGGTTTCCTCTCATTTCCATGTAATTTACTTGTTTTTTTAAAATATACAAAACCCCTTATCCCTTCTAATGACTTAGCTTTCTCATTTTTACATTACGAAATTTTAATATTATTGCGACGATATTTGCTAATCAGAATTCTACCCGTCGCAACACACGCACACGTACACGCACACGCACACACACAAAGTTTACTAGCAAAGTTTACACGTAGTCTATATAATTTATTTAATACTATATGAAAGTAAAGAAATACTAAAATACATGTTTCAAATTTGGACATCTATATGAAATATTGGTTTTGTAATGTAGTGTAGTGTCGACCACAGCCATTAAAAAAACATCAGCATAGTGATAGAGGTTAAAATTAAATAATTGGAATTTAGAATAGTAGGTTTAAGTTATAAAGAGAAATAAGGCCTTGAATGTATTTCTTCAGATAATTTTTGATGTATAAGTCAGGGTGGTTTCTTGTATTTGACAAGAGACAGAGAATCCAGGTAAGATTACATTAGGGTTGAACATCTGTCTTTCCGTTAGCCAAAAATATCTTTAGTAGGGGTTGAGAATGTTAACAAGAGCAGGTTAGTTTGAAGGAGTTGTGAAAATGTGCCGTCCAGTGCCGTGTCTAACAAGTGAACTAACAATTCGTGTGAATATAAAGTTAATGTTTTAGTGAACAGTGAGTTTCCCAAACCACCTTGATTAAATAACCACCTTGTTCATAAAGTGCTATAATATTATAGGGTTGTAATGAATAATACTAGAGACGACGTGTATGAAATCAAAAGAATATAGGTAACAGTAGCCTATCAGTATAAGAAACATGCTCTTGTAATATGTGGATATATCCTAGGAAAATGGTTTAGATACCTATAACGGATTGTTATTTTATGAAAAAAGTCATCTGTATCTGTAACCGGTTATTGTCATTTCGTCAGGAACCATTGGTATACATGTATAAAAATCCATATTCGGCATTAAAAGTACAAGATATCGCTAGCAATTAAGAATCCTGTTTTCAACATTAACTCTTAAATCCTAAATCAACTAAACATTCTAACCGTTGTCTAATTTTTTAATTAACAGTAATTGTTGACAAAATATTGTAATTTAGATTTAAACAAATATAAAATAAATGTTGCTTGTTAGTATGTTTTAAATAAATGCCATTATAGTTATATAACCAAAACATAATACATACTAGAGCTAATGGAGTATATAACATAGCTCTGAAAATAATGCTGTGAAACATTATTTTAATAATAGTTGTAACGTCTTACATTTTTTAAATGTGTTTCATGTAGCTGAAATGGGTGCGGTAAAGCAACGGCCTAGCGAGGACTCGACATTTTCCTAACATCCAACCGAGGTCTTAGGCGGTTCATTATCCGGTCAAAAGAGGTCTTTATTTAAATTGTACAAACATTAGAATTTATAGCATTTTTTATTAAATCTGTTATATACTATAAAAAATTCCAAAATATTTTAAACATTTTTTTTACGGGAGTAAAACTAGCACTTTAATCATTTTAAAATTTAGTCTAGTTGTAAAGTTTAATGTGTACTATTTTACAATTTCAAAATACTGAAAATTTAAACTATCGGTAAAAACAAATAAAATACTTGAATTTATAGTCCAATAATAATTACGAATTTTAAAGGTGAAAAAACTTTAGCCAAGATTCACAATTTATTGAAACCCGATTTATAGGCTAATATTAATTACAATAACTAATTTTTAATAATAAATTTTGTATTGTAATATAATAAAATATTTCACAGTATATTTCTATCACAGATAGCACACCATTAAACTACATACGAAATCCATTTAAAAATCGTTATTATATAACTTTTTCATGCTTGGAAATGTAAACATTTATAATGATCAAATACTTTTGTATATTCAAGAGAATTTTTTATAGTTACATACAATCCAAATATTGTATTCTCTGTTAATCCAAATATTCTGTTAGTTTTGCAAAATAAAATATAGGTTAATCCATTTAAAAATTTACCTTTCATATTACATATATTGAAAAACAGTCCAATGTTAAATAAAAATGCTTATTCTACTACTAAATTTCATTAATTTAAATACGTATAATTCAATAACATTCTAATTATGTAAAGATTTCATGCATTATAAAATAAAAAAATCTGATACAAATTTATTAGGAAAAACCCTCTGTAGTCAACACCTATCATTTCATTAGGACCTCGCTTTGCTTTTATATAAATAGTGGAGCTGAGACCCCAGTAGTAGGTTAGGTTCTGAAATGGCAAGACCTCGCTAGCGTGCAGAAAAAAATCAATTTTTTAAAATTCATTTCCGGAATAAAAAATTTATACAATTTGATTCAGAATTTAAAAATATAACACATCGCCATAATTTGTTTTCGAACTATTCGATTTGTTTAGGTATAATTAGGTGAGACCTCGTTGGTCGATTTTAGAAAATTACGGAGTCCTCGGTTAGTCGGATAGTGTTTAACCCCGGCACACCGAGGTCCTCATACAAACCTGTTTGTGTGTGTGTGTGTGTGTGTGTGCGCGCGCGCGCGTGTGCGTTTGCGTGAGCGAGCGCTTGTGCGTGTGCGTGTGCGTGTCTGAGGTCTTTTTCTAATTAATTTAATTTACTTTAACGTCTATATCGAAGCTGATATTTTTTTTAATGGCTGTGGTCGACACTTCATTACATTACAAAACAAATATTTCATTTAGAGCTCCAAATTTGAAACATGAATTTTTGTATTTCTTTACTTTCATATAGTCTTAAATAAATTATATAGACTACTTGTAAACTTTGCTAGCACAAGTTTTATAACGATGGCATCCTGAATACTCAATATTTCAATGCTGAAATATTAAGCTCTTATTTCAGAGTGTTTATAAGGTCAACAAAAATACGTTTTACTGTTGAAAGTCATAGACTTATAGCAGTATTTAGTTTGATTATTACATGTATTACATATTCTTCACATTAAAAGCAATATTTCCCCTGCATAGCTTAAAGTTTAACTACCATTTCTCATTATGCATCTAAAGTTCAAATTTCGTTAGATGTTTGGTTAAGATCTGAATCAAATACCGCTTAATGGATTATATCAAAGTATCAGTTTTTTATTTTGTACAGAATAAATTTCTTTTATTTTATAAACAAGGAAGAAAATGAATTTGATGCTACTAATTAGGTGAATTGAAAAATATTGTAAAAACTATTAAAAAAACTATATGAATTATTTTAGGCTGTTAAAATTAATGATCCAAATTAATTAATTATCAGCTTAATTATAAGAAACCTATTAATAATCAAAAACCGTGTTAAACATATTATTACAATCCTAAAATACATGATTACCACTGTAAATGTAATTTTGTGTCAAATGCGAGTTTTATTATTTTTTAAATATTCAGTCTGTTAAACGTAGATACACGTTACTTATAAGTTACTGTGCATTATTATAATAGATTAGCTGTCCCCCTTTGCGTATTCAAAACCAATAACAGATTACGTATATTCAAAGCATACTAATAATGGCCACCTCCCTTGTATATTCAAAAGTTACTAATAGATTAGCTGCCTCCCTTGAATATTCAAAGCCTACTAACAGATTACGTGATCCCTTCTATGTTCAAAGCCTACTATTGGCTGCCTCCCTTGTATATTTAATGTTACTAATAGATTAGCTGCCCCTTTGTATATTCAAAAACCCTACTAATAAATTGGCCACCTCCCTTGTATATTCAAAAGTTACTAATAGATTAGCTGTTTCCCTGTATATTCAAAGCTTACTAATGGACTGTGTGTCTCCTTGTATATATAAAGCCTACTAATAGCCTATATTAGCTTTGACAAGGAATGCAATATAAGCTTTGAAATAACTGATAGCATATGATTTCAAAAAACAGCTGATTTTATGTTATAGGTTATGTGGTAGAACAGCTGTTTTAACGCAAAGGTTATGCTACTTCATTTAATAATTTATGGTGATTTATTTTGACAAATTAATCCATTAAATATATTTAATAATAAATTAATTTTAGTTTTACATGGGATAAAATAGTTTCATAAAAGGGGTAAGGTTGATGATATAGGTAATCCATTTTATTTGGCGTAATATAAGTGATAAAATAATTACATAAGAAAGCTGATTTTATGTTATAGGTTATGTGGTAACAAAAATAAAACAACCTGAAATATAGGTTTATTTACTTTCAAATGAACACATAGGTTATTCTAATGTACCAAAACGTTGGTTGTTCTAACGAAGATTAAAGCAGCTGTTTTAACTTATAGTTTCTTACTTTATTTATAAAAAGGTAAATAAAATAAATTTTTTCGCTGGTGATCTAAGCAGGAATCGACCTTACCAAATAGGAATTTTTGTTTATATTACTTGTATTACAGAAAAAATCTAACTAATATAATAATGGCAAAAACGATTGAATTATAAAAAGAAATTAAAATGTTCGAATAAATAATAAAATTATCAATGTTTGAAACAAAGTAGATGGATATCTCTGGCTCTCTATGTAAATGGATATACCAATACATAAATTGTTAGAGCTACTGAGAACTTCGGGGCAAGCCATTTCAGAACTAGCCAGTGCTTGTAGTACGAAGATATTCCGGAAGATCAGTACTTGTAAAATACCGCAAAGTATTGTTAAATATACCTAATAAGGAGGTATCTTGGAAACAAACCTTCCCGAAAAACATTCGTAACGAACTTATTGGATAAATCTGAGAAATTATTCGTACAAAGTGGATGCAAGAAAGATACATCCAAAATAATTCAATGAACGGTTGTAATACAAGATAAAAAAACTAACAGACAGTTCAAATAAAGTGACATTAGCTGTCTATTCACATACAAAATATATGTCTACATAAACTGGTGGTCAAGAACACATTGAGCCATGGCTTAGTATAAACGTAGTGAAGCATGACTGAATACATACAGTGCTTGTGTTAATTGCAGGTTTAGGTTATTTCGTGTTAGCGGGAATAATGCCAAGGCTACGGGAAGCATTGGTTCTCTGGTCTTATTGTGCCGGCAAACTACATACTTAGCTCACCTGACCCGAACATTAGAATATGCGGGAAACCGTTGTGGTTTTATCTGATGAGGACATGGATGCTATGAGCGTCTTATCTACTAATAGATTCTCCGAAGGGAAAAGTGTTAATGGAACATTTGACTGTTAATAGACAGTTAGTGTATTACTTACTATTTGATGGAAAATTCAACTTATATATAACACTTAAAATAACCATATGAAACACGATCTTAATCATATGATAAGAAAACTACATGAAGAATATGAGGTAGCAGACTCAACAACAAACATTCTAAAATTTGATTATCTAATAGTAGGCAAAGTCGAGATTTAAGACCTTAGCTTAAAAAACACTGTAATCAAGAGGGTACAAACCTCCAAATAACTAAGGGCTATTTTTAATAAGAAAGGCGATAGTGAGGATGAAATCAGGGGAAGACTAAGCAAAGGCAGAGCAGTGACACGAACTTTAAACACTCAACAGTTCAGAGGTATGGGACGTTACGAATGCTAATAATAACAATCTCATGACGATGGAAATGGACTATTTAAGACGTTACTATGGTGAATCGAGACTTGAACGGGTCAGAAATAGGCAAAATACGTAACGAAATGAAAATGGATAAAAATATAAAGGAGGAGATAGAGAGAGGACAATTAGCATGGTTTGGACACGTAAAGAGGACGGTAGAAAGTGGCCTCCAAAGGTAATTAGAGTAGATTCACCCTGAGAAAAGAAAGACGGCCACGAATAAGTTGGAGTGATGGTATTGACGACGCAATGACTGGAAGAAACCTAGAAAAGGCATAATATATGGAAGAACAAATTGGAAATTATGGACGGAAAGGTGGCAAGAGCTGCAACAGATCCGTTATAAAAAAATAATAAGTATATAATCTCACCCACACTTCTGTATGGCCCCTGTAGAGAGCAGATCTTCTTCAGATACCTAATACACTGATACAGGGATAATCAAGGACAGAGGAAATAAGGTGGTACTAAGGACAGGGCATAATGTTCCCTTAGGAAAAGGGAAAAATTGGTGCGTTGTCAGGTTAGGTTCACTCTTACGTAGCCTTGCTTTCCTCCGGAGTCAAGATGTAATGACTATCGCTACACAGGGTTTTAACGGAGATTTGTCCTAAACATTCTTCAAAATGCCTTAGTTATGTATACCATTTACATTAAAATTAAAATTAACACATTTTCATTATAAATTTTTTTTATGTAATAAAGTAATACATTTTTCAATTGGATGAATAATATTAAATATTGTTTACACATGTTCGCCTCTTTTAATTTAGCACTCTCAAGTATTTAGGGTCAAATCTTGAATTTCTATCCTCCAAACATATACTATCTAGATAGATTGCTATGGTAAACTAGAATTTAGGAATTTTCCTAATCATAATCACTTCCAGGATAATTTTGTAGATGTATACGTAATATCTTAAATTTCGTTCTCAAATCGTAAAATATTATATTAGCTTGCTTTGGTAAACTGGAATTTTTATATTAATAAAATCGCAGTTTAAATCTGAAGATTGATCGGTAATGAGCTACAGAGTTTGATTTTTCATAGGCTACTTTCAATTTCAAATGCACTTACAATTTTTGCAGTATTTGATCGGAGAATAAGTCGCATTATTTATCTTCAAATTTTGCCAATCATAATTATTTCCAGATTTACTTTGTAGTTGTATACGTAACATCTTAAATTTAGATTTTCAATCGTACAATATTTAGCTTGAATGCTTTGGTAAACTAGAATTTGTATATTAATAACATCGCAGTTTAAATCAGAAGAGTAATCTTCAATCAGCAGAAGAGTTCGATTTTTCAAAGGCTACTTCAAATTTCTAATGCACTTACAATTTTGGCAGTCTTGAATAGGAAAATAAATTGCATTATTTAACTTGAAATTTTGCCAATAATAATTACTTCCAGATTTACTTTGTAGTTATATACGTAAAATCTTAAATTTCGTTTTTTAATCGTAGAATATTTAGCTGGCTTGCTTTGGTAAACTGGAATTTATATATTAATAAAATCGCAGTTTAAATCAGAGGAGTTATCTGTAATGAGCAGCAGAGTAAGAATTTTCAGAGGCTACTTCCAATTTCGAATGCACTCACAATTTTTGCAGTCTTGGATAGGAGAATAAGTCGCATTATATATCTTGAAATTTTCCCAATAATAATTACTTCCAGATTCACTTTGTAGTTGTATACGTATTATCTTAAATTTCGTTTTTCAATCATACAATATTTAGCTGGCTTGCTTTGGTAAACTGGAATTTATATATGAATCACATGGTAGTTTAAATCAGAGAGGTGATCTGTAATGAGCAGATGAGTAAGAATTTTCAGAGGCTACTTCCAATTTCGAATGCACTTACAATTTTTGCAATAAAGAAGACAGTTATGATTTCATGTTATATTGTCAGAACGTGCCTAGGTCTTGCATGTGATGTTTTATTGGAGTTGGAAAATCAATTTATTTATCTTCAAATTTTGCTGGTGTAAAATGTAAGGTATACTGTTAAAATTCACATTGTACTGTTAAACATCACTACCACCTTACTGTTAAAATTCAACGTGTACTGTTAAACATCACTGATTACCATACTGTTAAAATTCACGGTGTACTGTTAAAAATCACTGATTACCTTACTGTTAAAATTCACGATGTACTGTTAAAAAATCACTGATCACCTTACTGTTAAAATTCACTGTGTACTGTTAGATATCACTGATTACCATACTGTTAAAATGACTTTCTTAATTAATGTTGAAATGCATGTTGTGCTGTTTACTCTCAAATTACTTCCATAATGATAAATAACCACCGTAATTTTTAGGTTTACTGTTCAAAATCTGATTAGATGTTTTTACTATAATTTTAGTTGTAATTTTATGGTAGATGCCTAGGCATTAATTTTGCTAGCTGATACAAATTAGAACCGTTCAGTAAAATTTTTAAGCCGAAATAATGGTCGTTGCTAAGCAATCCAACGTTGCAAATATACAACAATTATTATCTATTACTTTTATTAGGCGTTTACTTCATTTGTCCTACAAAATAATATATTTTTTGTAAAATAATATTTTTGTACACAAAGAAAACGTCCAAACGGACTAGCGGTAGATTTTTCTTGTATGCCCTAAACAAAGATCTATATAACCTTAACATTTTACTTTCCTAAATGAACTCAAGACGCAAATTAGAGTCGGTTCAGGTCCTTGACTCTCTTGAGAGTGGCGTCTGAAAAGTCAAAGTATAACGAAAAACGGAAGACTTATAAAGTATTATATACTTAAATGAATATGACATGGTATTTTATATACTGGGTGGACGATTCGAATACATCTTCCTTGTTAATTTTTAAAAGTTTATGTTAATTAGCTGATGGTAAGTATTACAATATCTTCAATTAGCGTCAACCAGTTTTCCATGTTCCTTATGAGTGTTCTCGGCTGGTCCAGGTCCAAGGAAAGGTTTTACTGACACCACCTTTGAGATAAAACGCGGGCATTCGATGGAGGAGTCAGTATAAGATCGAAATACCATGCGACTTGAAGCCCGTTTCCAACCCTTACATCACATAGGTTTCGATTCAATGGAATAACCTGAAATTGCATTTTCACCACGGGTAACGGGTTGTCTTGAACCTTATTTAAAAAATTAATAAGCATTTTTTATGGGAGGTTTGGTATCTGTAATTTCTGCCAGTCTTGAACTTCGGATTGCTAAATTGTGTTTGATAAATACTAATCACTGAAACTTATTTATGATTTCTATTTGAAAACCTATTCCTCACATGTAGCCTACAAATGAGCTGTTATTTACTAAATTGTGTAAGTCCAAGATTTTCATTTTATGGTCATCGAAATGTACATAAGGGTTTAATTTAGGTAATTTGTATTATTAGTAATTTTTTATTATTTTAGTGGTTTTAGGGTGTTTGCCAATATTTTCATTGTAATATATTTCACTACCTCTGTGCTCTTGATATGGTATAAGAAGCAGCACTAGTTGTATAACAAAACATTGTTCTTTTAACAGATCAATTCAAAGCCTTCTGAATTTTGACTAACTAGTTCATGAAATTATCACACTACTGACACTTATATTTTAAAGTAGAAATTTAAAAAATTAAATTTTTTATATCGATGATGAAACGTGTCAATTTAAAGCCACAAAAAGTTTTAATTCCGAACATATGGAAGTAGAAAAATTACCTCTGATATAAAGTTAGTCATGTATCCGCCTAAAAACGAATATAGAAATTCAAGAAAGTAAAAGAAATTTTGATTTTACCGTTAAACAAAACTACGGCCACATTAATTTCAATCACTATTATATAAATATCAAAATTGAAAATCAAGGAAATGAACTTAATACATCGATTTTAAAAGTAGTCAGATTACTGCCATAAATTACTAAATCAGAGTTTATCAAAAGTTTGAAAAAATTCCCGGAATTAAAGCTAAACAATATTGTCTTAATATCGAAATAGAAAATCGAGGAAAATATCTCGATTTTAACAGTAGTGAAAATAATTCTCTCTAAATATCATTGTCGAAATCGTAGAATGTAAAATAAAACATACTTAATGTTCATTACAATTACAAATTGGAACAATTACAGGCAGTACAAAGTTACGAAATTCATGGAAATAAAAAATCTCGATTTTGCAACATATATTTCAATGTTAAATTCTCAGGGAAAAAATCAGTTTCAGTTAACGTAGTAAAAGTAGGGCCTACTGCCAACTTGAACTAAAATATAAATGTATATATAAATAAAAGAAACAACCAAAGTTGAAAGTATTCAAACGAAAGTTACCTAAAATTATTAATACGGAAATTAATGTTGGAAATTAGTTCCATAAAATCTTATAGCTGTGAAACACACGAGACATCAGTATGACATTTTATTTATAAGAAGGTAAAGACATCTTCTAGAAAGACACTTTTTACAATAGAGTCTAGCGTGTTGGAGGTTAAGCGTCTACTCCTCTTCTCGCTGGAGGCTAGACAACAAACGCCAACTCAACACCGAGTAGGAAAAGGCAACAAACAAGAAAACAGTTATAGTATATATAGGCATATAAACGATTACTGCCTAAAACCAACTCTTAAAGATATACTGCAAAGAAATAGTTGTGATATTTGAAATCGTGAAAGGCAGATAAAATTTAAATATTAATCTATGCAACAATCTTACAATAAAACCGAAAGTGGATAAACAACAATATAAACAGATTTGACAAAGCCGATACTTCTCATCGCTTGTCATTCTTAGATATTATTGTTGTTACAAACAACAACACCTATTTTGAAAAATATCTATAACTCAAAAATGTTACATTATTTTCTCGTTTCTCTTCAATTCTCTAAAAAGTATGCTAGTGACAAGTTCTTGGTTGAACTAAAAAATGTTTTGAAAATTTAAAATCTGGTTTTCGTAGAACCCTTGGTTTTCATAGTTACTTATTTGTAAAACAATCTGCTACTAAGGTCAAACAAACTTAATCCAATCGCAATCATACAAAATGTTTTAATAATATAAACTGTAATGACGCATAACAATACACAATTTTAAAACAAAAATGTTTATACTCTTCATAGAGTGAAGAAGTCCATGAAATAATCATATTTTCTGTTTCTTGCTAGCTTACTAGAAATGGTAAGACGAAGAATCTTTAAACGTGTTAGGTAATCTTTCAGTGGTAATAATGCCAAGGCTACGGGAAGCATTAGTTTTCTGCTCTTATTGTGCCGGAATATTCCATACTTAGCCCACCTGACCCGGTCATTAGAACTGCGGGAAACAGTCGTGGGCATGGATGCTATGAGCGGCTTACCCACTAATACATTCTCCGAAGGGAAAAGTGTTAATGGAACATTTGTGTATTACTTACTATTTAAAAATTCCATTTACATACAATACTTTAAATAACCATATGAAACACGATCTCAGTCATATGATAAGAACTTACAGGAGGCATATGAGGCAGCTGGCTCAACAACAAACATTCTAAAATTTTACTATCTAATAGTAGGCAAAGACGAGATTTCAGACCTTAGCTTGGAAAACACTGTAATCAAGAGGGTAAAAACCTCCAAATATCTAAGGTCGATTTTTAATAAGAATTACGATAGTGAGGATGAAATCAGGGGAAGGCTAAACAAAGGCAGATCAGTGACACAAAGGACCTTCAACACTCTACAGTTCAGAGGTATAAGAATGCTAACAATAACAAACTCGTGACGATAGAAATGGACTTCTTAAGGCGACGCTGCGTTGAATCGAAACTTGAAAGGGTCAGAAATAGGCAAATACGTAACGACATGAAAATGGATAAAAATATAAGGGAGGAGATAGAAAGAAAACAACTAACATGGTTTGGATACGTAAAGTGGACGGCAGAAGGTGGCCTCCAAAGGTAATAGAGTAGATTCAACCTGAGAAAAGAAAGAGACGACGGCCACGAAGGAGTTGGCGTGATGACATCGACGAAGCAATATCTGGAAGAAACCTAGAAGAGGCATAATATATGGCAGAAGAAATTGGAAAGTGGGGACGGAAAGGTGGAAGATCTGTAACAGATCCGTTATAAAAAAAATAAGTACATAATCTCACCCACACTTCTGAATGTCCCCTCTAGAGAGCAGATCTTCTTCAGATATCTAATACACTTCCTTGTAGGAAGAGGGATAATCAAGGACAGAAGAAATAAGGTGGTACTAAGGACAGGGTTTAATGTTCCCTTAGGAAAAGGAAAATATTGGTGCGTTGTCAGGTTAGGTTCACTCATACGTGGCCTTGATTTCCTCCGGAGTCAAGAGGTACCGACTACCGTTACACAGGGTTTTAACGAAGTTTTTTGTCCTAAATATTCTTCAAAATGGTTTAGTTATTTATACTATTTATATAAAAATTAAAATTAACACATTTTCATTATAAATTTTTAATATGTAATAAAATAATACATTTTTCAATTGGATGAATTAAAATTAAATATTGTTTAAAGATATCCGCCTCTTTTAATTTAGCATTCTCAAGCATTTTGGGGCAAATCTTTAATTTCTATTCTCCAAAATAATCTCTATAATATCTAATTAGATTGCTTAGGTATAATAGAACTTATAGATTTTGCTTATCATAATCACTTCCAGATTTATTTTGTAGTTATATACGTAATATCTTAAATAACGTTTTTCAATCGTACAATATTTAGCTGCCTTTGCTTTGGTAACTGGAATTTATATATTAATAATATCGTAGTTTATATCAGAAGAGTGATCTGTAATGAGCAGCAGAGAAAGCGCTTTCAGAGGCTACTTTCAATTTCGAATGTACTTACAATTTTTGCAGTATTGAATAGGAAGAAAAGTCGCATTTTTTTCTTGAAATTTTGCCAATCATAATTACTTCCAGATTCATTTGTAGTTGTATACGTAATATCTTAAATTTCGTTCTTCAATCATACAATATTTAGCTGGCATGCTGAGGTAAACTAGAATTTATATATTTATAACATCATATTTTAAATGAGAATAGTGATCTGTAATTAGCAGCAGAGTAAGAATTTTCAGAGGCTACTTCGTTTTAAATGCACCTACAATTTTTGCAGTATTGAATAGAAAAAAAGTCTCATTCTTTATCTAGAAATTTTGCTAATCATAATCACTTCCAAATTCATTTGTAGTTGTATACGTAATGTCTTTAATTTTGTTATTCAATCGTACAATATTTAGCTGTACACACACACGCGCGCGCAGACACGCACACACGCGCACACGCTCACGCACGCACACACACACACACACAGATGGAAATATGGACCTGGACGGTGAGGCTGTCAGAGAATTTTATAATGTATCCCACTGCACGTCTAGATGAGGATTTACAAAACCCACGTTCCACCAATAGTTTGTAAAACGTTTGTATACAAAAATAATTTTGACCTATAAAACCCCTCCCGACGACTTTTACCTATTGGAAAACACGGACCTTAGCTTCAAGCCTTTTTTTGTAGGGGATTTTTTTTTAAGGAAACCTACAAGTGACGTCACCATTAATAGGCTTTTAGGTACCTGGTAGCTGGAACACTTTTTCCGTGAATATTTGGATTTAGATACCCTTAGATCACTTCCTTTAAAACTACACACACACACACACACACACACACACACACACATATATATATATATATATATATATATATATATATATATATATATATATATATTAATATATTAAATATGGTGATATATTTTCTTGTAATATAGTTAATAAATTAAAAATATTTCAAAAACAAAAATACTTTTAATGAATATATTTATTCAAAGCTTTTCGCCGATAAAATAGTACCGGCATCTTCAGGAAAATAATCATCTAATAAAATATTTTTACAAAATTCTATTTTTATTCAGAAATATTTTTCTTATTATAAAATAAATACAGAATTTTGTAAAAATATTTTATTAGATAATTATTTTCCTGAAGATGCTGGTACTATTTTATCGGCGAAAAGCTTTGAATAAATATATTCCTTAAAAGTATTCTTGTTTTTGAAATATTTTTAATTTATTAAAATATATATATATATATATTTCTTAACAAATGCGCATTGAATATTGTTTTTTTCAAATATATAATCCTAAATATAAACAGAATATTTGCATGATTATACAAATGTAGCCTAGGTAATCTGAAGGAAACAATGAGGATATAACTTATTCAGAAAAATTGTTTTTGTTTTTTGTTTAATTAATAATCTTTACATTGATTTTAATTTTACTTATATACAAATATTGATGGTAGGTTTCCCTATATAATGTTGGCTCACCGTTGATGTTAACTATTTATCATTGAACATATACATCCCACTAATGCATTGTCACAATCTCTCCACTGTTACAGCTAATATCTAATACCTGTAAACAAGTGATGAATAATCCAGAGCGACTAAAGTGCAGCGCCAAGCATGAATGTCAGCAAGGAAGTAAATCTCTATTAACCACTGCTTCCAGGTTCGCTATGCATAATATTACACGACAGCGTCTGTGTATTGTCTTAAGTTAGGTAAATACATCTTCATTAGTGAGTCTCAGAAGCACGAACAAATCTATTCTTTTCATAAACTCGTAAAACAAACAATTGGGGAAATGTGGTCTTTAACTTATTTATTTAATAAAAGCTAAAATAATGGGAAGCTGTAGGTTAAAACACAGTGATAAATGTATAAAATATAACATGTAATTTAAACCAAATTAATTAAAGTTGGTTGATGTAATCATCTTAAATTCACTGACTAAGCAATGTTAAAAATTACTCGACCAATTGAATACATAGGGGCTACTTGCTGACGCATTTCAAAACAATCGTTCCTTTTACGAAGCAAACCTCTACTCATAATTTGAAACGCGTCAGCGAGTAAGTCCTATGTATTCACTTAGTTAAGTAATTTTTAAAATAGCAAATAAACCAAATCAATTCCTACTTATGTCAACAAAAAAGTCAATGTTGGTTATTTTTTATTAAATAATAACAATTAATTTAAATAACGTAACATAAATGCGTTCAAATAGCTGAACTACCACATTGCCTATTAGGCCCTACATAAAATCAGCTGATTGACTAAATCATATGTTATCACTCCTTATAAGGCAAATAAGATGAAATAACAATATTGCATATTTTTATTATTACATTGAATAATTTGCCCCTATTGTGAAAAGTTTTTTCTCTTATATAAAACTTACAATAAGTAATTAAATTTATTAATGAATTAATATTTGAAAATAAACTATATATTTATATATATAGGGAGAGTGTGAACAAATTAAAGGAATTTTTAAAAAAACTAATACGCAATAAAGCTACTTGAAAATAAATTTAAATGATTAAATAAAGTCAATTCTTAAGAATTTGAAAACCCATTGATATAAATAGCGATGAAGACGTGAAAAATAGTTATAGAAGACAGTAAAATGAACAGTCACAACGACCAAATTAATTATCAAAAAGGGTAAATAAGAGTTAATCTTTATAACTAAACTTACTCTAAATAGCTATTGGGATATAATAAAGAAAATGTAAAACATATAATTGCTTGTTCATCTGTTTACGACCTGAGGTTGACTCTATGGACATGTTTTAAAAATCTGGGAATTTCATGTATGACAGCATAGTCCAGCAAATCTAATGGGAAAAGGGTAAGCTTAAGGAACAACATTAGTGAAACTAATTATATCATCTATTTGTTTTCCAAATCTAAATTAAATTCAGTTAAAACTTTTCACCCATCATTATTTTCTAATTAAATAATTCCTAAATAATACAATTTTCAAACAAATACATTAAACTTACCTAATTTATAAAAGGATTTTCAACTTATGACAAAGTACTAGCTTGATTAGAATAAAATATTTTAGTTGAAGGTATATTTCGATATAATCTGGAATCTCAAGTATCAAAACACTTTACATTCAGTGTGACATCACTATTTGTCTAACTGTAATGTAGGGTTATTATGACCGAGTACACCACACAAAAATATTATTTAATATTTCTTGTGTGGAAAGCAGAACATGTGTTATATTTATATATGGAGAAAAAAGGGTTATTTTAGAATATTTTTATGTAGGAATTTTACTAAATTGGTGAAAAAGTTCACAAATAAATACACAAAGATTTTTAAATTAAGCAAAAAATGCAAAATAGAAATAATTAAAAACGATGTAGAATACGCAAAACTTTTATAGCTTTGTTCATTCCTAATTAAATTTTAAATTGTATTATTTTACATTTGTTAATGTAAAAATTAAAATCAAGGGGGCATAGTAGCCTTATAGGAGTAACTCCATACCACCCTATTGATCCTTTAAAGGATAATAATAATTAAGGGTTAAAAAGCATATATGATTACCTTTAAAAATATGTTATAATATTAGAGGTTTATTCTTATTTTTCTCGATAAATATAATCTAGAATACTGGCATGTTTTTGAAAATTTACTTTATCAATGACAAAATTTATGTAGTTGAAAATTACAGTGGGAAAATTAGTGGAGAAGGGAAAACTGTGAAGAAAATCCAGACCATAACCTACGTTATATATATAGAGACTCTACCCCTCTCTCTATCTATCTCTCCTCTCTCTCTCTCTCTCTCTCTCTCTCTCCCTCCCATCCAAAATACATGTGTGTGTGTGTGTGTGTCTGTGTCTGTGTGTGTGTGTCTGTGTGTATGTATGTGTTTCTGTATGTGTGTGTGTGTGTGTGTGGCTGTGGCTGTGGGTGTGTGTGTGTGTATGGCGCACGAGCTCACGCAGGAAGAGTTGTAAAATCGCAGGGAAAGTATTTGGTGCTACGGAGAATCGAACCCAGAATGAAACGTTGTAGAGAATAGCAGTAAAGTGCTCTTAATATATATAAAAGCAAATATCTGTAATGCAAATATTTTTCCTGAAAAAAATTAATTCCTACCAAACCTGACTCGTATTTTTCAAATAAAATTTCACTGTTTATTTAAATGTTGTGTTGTTTAAAGAATTAATTACTCCATTAACTAATAAATAAATATTTAATATAAACTTTGATAAATGTAGCATTATTAAGAGGAAATCTCCAGCGCAAACTAACACAATCTGATATAGTTATTAATCATACAAAGAAACACTTAGCTATTTCAGTTTTTAATTAAAACTTATAGTTGCCTTGTTAAATTATTCCCAAGAGTCTTTAAGGTGAGAGCGTATTTCACTTTGAGCAAATATCCGTTACAGTATAATGCAGCTGCTTATACATTTTACTTAGACCAATGTCTTAAAGTTAGATACACAGATTGAGATCACGCTATCCCGTTAAGGAGTTCTTACCCTTCATAAAGGAAAATACCGAGATAGGAAAGCAGAGTCGATACTCTCCTGAACAACTGGGTCAAACAGTTGCGAAGAGAAACGGATGATATTATACAGCTGTAAAGGTAAAATGAGGCGGAAATATCCCGATTTAAAATGACGGTTCAATTTATTAAATTCCTGTCAGTTTATTTTATTGTTATAATTTATATATGTGACCATTTTGGTAAGATACAGTTAAAAAGGATGTTTTTTAATCTAGAAAGTGGTAACTTTGAATTTATTTCATAAACAAGTTACATAACCAATAAAACATTCACACAAAATACTTCAGCTATGCCTACGGAAAGTACTGAGCTAACGTTCTATTTAGAGGTTTTGTAAAAAATATTTGAAAAACTTACTACTATCTTATAGATGTATTGTTACCAGAAATACAATTTATATAGGGGCATTTAAAGGATATTAGTCCATTTAAATAATATAATTCATAACATTTTTGTCCATTTTTAACATGAGCTAGCCGTTTACATTTATACACTTTATTTGTGTATAGAAACATTTTACTTGTAGTTACTTTTGTAGTAATTTCCTCTGAAGATGATTGTTTTGGAATCGAAATGTACCTCAGGACATAAACGTTTTTGTGTGGCGTAAGAGGTTTTATTATTTTTAATTAACCATTTTACTGTTTCAGTTGACAATAGCAGACAACTCCCAAAATGTCCATTTCTCATTTTGACAAACAAAATGTTAGCACATTTTAATCTAGGACTAGTGTATATATATGTATATGTATTTGTGTATGTGTGTGTGTGTGTGTGTGTGTGTGTGTATGTGTGTGTGTGTGTGTGTGTGTGTGTGTGTGTGTGTGTGTGTGTGTGTGTGTGTGTGTGTGTGTGTGTGTGTGTGTGTGTGTGTGTGTGTGTGTGTGTGTGTGTGTGTGTGTGTGTGTGTGTGTGTGTGTGTGTGTGTGTGTGTGTGTGTGTGTGTGTGTGTGTGTGTGTGTGTGTGTGTGTGTGTGTGTGTGTGTGTGTGTGTGTGTGTGTGTGTGTGTGTGTGTGTGTGTGTGTGTGTGTGTGTGTGTGTGTGTGTGTGTGTGTGTGTGTGTATAAGTACGTATGTTAATTGTATTTTGATATAATTGCATTAAATTTCGCTTTTTAGACTATTTAAACTTTGCCTATGTTTACTTATACTATTTACACTGAATCGTGTTTACAAGTACAATTTTTCTTACTTTAATAAATTTTATTTTAAAATGTAATTTTGGGTCAAGTAGTTTTTTAATGAATTATATGTTGTTTCACTCTAGTTAGCCTGAATGGATTATTCAAGTTTTTCATTACAAGTGTTTAGTTGTTTAAGTTGAGCATTTTTATGGACTTGAATTTCTTTAGGCAAAAAATATGCACCTATGATATTTCCTAAATTTATTTGTGGAATATATTTCCAAATTACTTACTACAGTCAAAATTATTTTAATATTTATGTTTATGATAAACAAATTCCATTTATAGTGATTTGTTTCTATGAAAGTTTTGATAAATTTCCGCATTTAAAAAGTAATGGTATACACTTGTATAATGAAGTTACGCTAGATTCTGAAAAGGTTTAATTTGCTCATGAACTAGAACTAACACTATTGGAACTCCGTTAAAGTAACGTGCCCTTGTAGTGGTGAAGTGGTCTCGAATGTTGATTCAACTCCAAAGTGAACTAAGTAAATTCTAGAAGGGGTCTGACTAAATAAAACTCGATTCTGCAAAATAAACCTTTGTTTCAACTCTTATTTGGTCTTTGTTTGTTGTTCGTTTGTTATTTATTAGTTTCATAAGTGAAAAACATCTGTTTAAAACTGCGTCAGTGAACAGACGTATTAAAAACGTGATGAAGAAAAACCAAATTGTTATAAATGTTCATAAATTTTAATAAATAAAATTAAATCAAAAGATGAATTTGAAAAAAAAAGACATAGGTTTTCAGTTGGTTTTAAATAAGTGCAACTGAATAGGTATTATAAATAAATGTAATAAATTTTATATTTTATTACTTATTACCTTCGTGTAAACTTTAATTTTCAAAAATACCACTTTTTTACTTTAATTTTTAATTCAAAATACGTAAGTTGATTCAGTTATAGTAATAGGCCTATTATTAGAAAATAACATTTCAATTGGTCTCACTCGAAAATAATAATTACATTTACATAAATAATAACACGTGTCACTTTGAGAAGATCGGAATTGTGTTATGTTGCCAAAGTCTGTAATACTATAAGACTACTCACGCAGAAACAGATTTCAGAGAAAAAGTTGATGTTGATCCAAAATTATTGTAGTTACGAACCAAGTGATAAAGGTTTACATTAAAAGTGTAAGTACTGACAACTTTTTACATTGGGTATGCCTGTAAGAAACAAGTTATATAAGAAACTTTTTTAAGTCAATACCTACGTATATTTACAAAGAAATATTTTATTTTAGATACTTATATCAAATAGTTACAATCAATATATATGAAGTAACATAACTCATGCGTTAAAACAGTTGTTTTACCAGATAACCTATAGGCTACCATAAAATCAGGTGTTTCATTAAACTATGTTATCACTTTTTATAAGTCATATGTTACGAAATCACTTTATTCCATACTTACCCCTTTCGTGAAACCTTAATTCAAATAAATTTATTTATTTATATTATTATTTGAAAAAACCTGTGCTATCATCAAGTGACATCCAGTACAATTTAAAAAAGAAGTCATTTGAACTTGAGTGAATAAATATAAAGTATTTTATTATCGATTGAAACTTTTAACAAGATATATGTGTATATATATATATATATATATATATATATATATATATATATATATATATATATATATAATATATTATAATATTATATAGAATGCACAAAACTTGAATGATCAAATGAAAGAAAAAATATAATATATCAAATTGGACACAAAACGAAAACTATAGATAAACTCAATAATGACGTAATAAGAAAACAGAATATTGACAATAAGTTTGTAAATAATACAAGAAAAAAAAAATTTGGACAATTTTTACATTCACTGATAATAAAATAATGAAAGTTACAAGATTATTTAGAAAAACAAATTTACAAATTACGTACAAAACTGATAATAAAATTAAAAATTTAATAAGCAATATCAACAATCAAAACAATATGCAAGAAAGAAATGGCGTATATAATATACAATGTCAAGATTGTAATAAATAGATTTCCTGAAATAGAAAATTTGAAATTAATAAAAAAATTAAATAAAGGATTAAAAATAAATATTTGTAAAACATTGGAAATTTATAAGCATAAAGTTACAAATTAATTGATGAAGAAATTCAAGTGAGATCAAGGCACCAAACTATTTATAAAGTCATTGACGTTATAGAAAAATTTACATAAAGTGCAATACTTATAAACATATGGTTAATTATAATACACATGGTTAAATTTCTGTAAAAATATTTTGTTAGATAATTAATTTCCTGAAGATGCTGGTACTGTTTTATCGGCGAAAAGCTTTGAATAATATATGTATTAAAAGTATTCTTGTTTTTGAAATATTTTTAATTTATTATATAATATATAAATTCTAAATATATGTATATATATATATATATATATATATATATATACACAAATAATAAAATATGTATTCTTGTGTATCAATGAAAAAAAATAAATACAAATACAAGAATAATTTAATGAAATATACAATTCAGCTCTATTCGTCGGCAAACAGTACCAACAACATCAGGAATAATGGTGAAGATGTTGTTACTGTTTGCCAACAAAATGCTTTGAATTGTATAATTATTCTTGTATTTGTATTACTTTCTTGATATTTTACGTTGTCCATTATTATTTGGTTGCACTGACTTTATGAAGTTAATATATTACTATTGTAAATAGTAATATCCCACTTAGTGATGGATAAAATTATTTACAATAGTAATATATATATATATTTTGTTTAATATTCCTGATGATGTTGGTACTGTTAGCCAACGAAAAGCTTTGAATTGTAAATTCAATTATAATTCTTGTATTTGTATTTAGACTTTTGTTCGTTAAACATACTGTGATATTTATATTTATATATATATATATATATATGTGTGTGTGTGTGTGTGTGTGTGTGTGTGTGTGTGTGTGTGTGTGTGTGTGTGTGTGTGTGTGTGTGTGTGTTGCAACGGACCGAGCCTACACCCACGCACGACGCCGTCAACCCTACCGTTGACCAGCACGCGCGCGCAAGCCGCCCACCAACGCCCGTTGCAGAGCAAGAATTTTGAAACGAGCCGCTCGCAGCCGAAACCACGAACGCTGTGCAATGCTCGCCAAAATCTGCCAGAGAACAAGTCACTGGACTTAAAAAAGAAAAAACCTAACTTGCTGCGGATTCTACCCTTAAAGGGTAAGTCTTCCCGGGGGATGGGTTCTTTTGAAAGACATCTAAACGGCGAAATGACCATATCAACTGTAGGAGAGTGTAAGAAACTTGTTTAAAATAATGCTCAGTTTGTTTGCAAGTTAGTTAAAAAATCTTTATTTTTTAATTTTAAAAAATTTAAAATTTAATATTACAATGCACAGTCTGCAATTTATTTGACTTAAAAATATCATTTGTGTTGGTTCTTAACACAGTTAAGAAACCAACTCTGCTTATTTTAGTTGACATTACAATTTAAATTTAGAATTTACGATTTTAATTTTCTTTCAATCGGAGTATGCCAAAGCGTAAAACTTTGCTCTACTTGACGATCAATCTTACTTGTCGAAAATATAACCCTTTACAACTTGTCATAATTTTATTTCATTATCCCAGGTTCTCAACCTTGCGATTTTAAACGTCAATATATGGTTTTGTTTACATAACTTTTTACTGACAATTTAATTGTTACAAATTACAGAAATTCGCTTTAACCTTTTGGATTCAAGCAAAGCCTTACTTTTCAACACACTCCGAAAGATCCCTACTTTTCACATTTTGTTCATTTTATTTAAACTTTCTAAACACACTACTTTATTTTATGGCCATATTTTACATAGCCATGTAAATGATATAATTTTTTCTATATCTTTATCAATTTAAAATGAGCAATTTAAAATTCAAATTCTATTTACTTTAGCAGGTAAAATTTCAATCAATTTTACCAAACAACCTAAAAACAATTTCATAAAACATATCAAATTATATAAAAACCAATTATGAAGTACATACTGAAACAAAAATTACATATAAAACATATAGCCATATCTCCTACAAGATTATCAAAATATTTACTGGACATCAAATCATAATTTATAAAAGTTTTTTAAAACATCTGCTGAATAAATCCAAACACCTTCCCATATTGAAATTATAATATTTAAATACATATTTTAATAAAAACGTTTACTGAAATATATTTAAAACCTTTTTTAAAAATAACTTCACTCATTTTCAAAATCTACAAATTTATTTAAATTCATTTAACCCTTTGATTAGAAAATATTTAACCCTTTGGTTACGATTTGATTAACCCTTTTGGCATGAAAATCCACATAATGAAATTTATTAATATTTATTAAAACATAGTTAAACCCTTTTGATGTAAAATATGTAACCCTTTGGTTACCATTTTAATTAACCCTTTCTTCATGAAAATTATAAATACTTAGTTTTGTTTACAACTTATTTAATCATAGTTAACCCTTTTAATGTAAAATATGTAACCCTTTGGTTCTCATTTGAATTAACCCTTTCTTCATGACAATTTACATACTGAGGTTTAATTTAAATTTATTTAAAATTCATCAATGCAATTTCTGAAGGAAATTGATATTTAATAATTTTTGTATACCTTTGCTAAATGGCTACAAGCCCATTTGCCTTTATTATAGAACTTACATTTTTAAACCAACTTGCAAAAATTTCAATTTTCTTTCTAAGTTACTCTACCACCAAGATATTATTTTAAATACACATAAATCATGAAATAAACAATATATATATACTTATAATTCAAAAAAGAAAACTTATATTAACATATTAAAATTGGTTAGCTAGACCCACTTACAAATTTAAAATCTCTTGTTTAACTTAACCCTTTTATTGTACCTTTTAAAAATTTAAAATCTACCCATATTAAAATCATTTCCCTTTATTCTTACTCAAACCTTGGTTTGATTCAATTTATTTTATACACATATATATAATTTCACCCTTTTCTAAATACCATCAAAAATTTAAAGTAGACAACTTCAATTTGATATAATCCTTGTTTATTTTAAATGAAAGCAATTTATGTCAATTTGCTTCATATGGAAAAGTGTCGTAATGACTTCTTCTAAATAAAATACCAATTTAGTTTAATTTAATTATATGAAATAACACTCCTGTTTATAGGATTACCTGAAACTAAAGCATAGCCTTCCAATCAGCTGTTGTAAACAATGGCCTTTTGTCCGCCATCTTGGATATTTACTTTTAGCAAATTATATTTAACTTTATTTCAACACATCTTTTATTTAAATTCTTTACACCTTCATAATATTTTAAACTCTTTAATTAATTTAAATCCTTTTATTTGATTTGCCTATTTAAAACCCTTTCCCTTTACATAAGTTCTAATCTAAAATTTCTATTTCCCTTACATACATAAAATACAACATAAATTCTGCATTTATGGCATCGCCATCTTGAAACCCCCCACTCTTTAAAACAAAGCCACCAGCATTTACTTGTAAAATTTAAAGTTTACTGTTAATGATTTGAAAATTTATTTAAATTTTATAACATTTTCCCAATTTAGAAACAATTCTTCAAATTAAAATTTTAATTTGCAAAGGGAAAACAATTTAGATCTGACCTGATTCCACACAAAGCATGGCTTGCCTATCTTCTCCCTCTCTTCTCCGTCTCTCCCTTTGTCCTCCAACGGGGTGGGGAAAATCCGGCCTGGCTGTTGCTTTGTTCCCACGTAAGAATACTTGGATGCTTCCCACGCGTTGCCGCCATCTTTGAAGTCCTCCATCCCTTTGTGTGTCTGCTAGGCCTCAGGTAGATCCGCTCGCTTCACCCTTTGGTTGAAATCCTTCCATCTTCTTTCTTCGATGCTATTCGCACCTCTTTTAAATTTTAACGGTTACCAGCAAAATTTTAGCTTTAAGCCCTACTTTTAACACAGTTCTTGGGCATTTCTTAACACAGAAAATAAATAGAAAAATCTTTTAAAAACGTTTATCAATTTAGTTAAGTTTTGTTTAATTTTGTTAGAAATTTAGACTCACACTTTTAAAACTGTTTGCTAGGTTACACTGTTCACATCGCCTTGTCTTTCTAGTAAGGCGGCAACACACACATTTAACGACGCTCGCACATAATTTGATGGAAATTTATGGGAAACCCCTTTCGCTGCGATCTTGAAATGCGAAAGGGCCCCATACACGAAATACAGCGTCACGACATCTCAACGAAACGAACTTTCCCTAGCCACACATAGTTTTTGAACTATTTACGGTAACAAAACTATTGTTCATTGTTTTACCGGAGCTACGCCCGACACCGACCTTACCCTTCGAGAGTCCTGGTTTAGCTGGGGCTTCAACAGACGCTAGGCCTGCTCAACCCCCGGGAAAACACCCCCACCTGCAGTCCGTTCCCACGAGTTGACAACCAATAAGGATCTTAACTCGATGTCGCCTGATCGGCGCGCGCACTTCTTTTGTACTAGTGCGTAACGGCTCGCAGAATTGATAGACCGATCGATTTAATCCATTTTTTCGATCAAGCCGTATAACTCTTTAAGGGTGCTTCTGATGGAATTTTATTATTCTTTAATTTTGATTTTTCTCGTCTTGCTTTATCTCTGGAAATGTCGATGGTAACTCTAGGCCAATTTTGACCATCTTCCCCTTGCAAACGGCCTTAAATTTAAGTTTCAAACCCTTCCCACGGTGGCTTGGTTTGTTTTACTTACAAGAACTTTAGACTCTTTATGTTTTACATGTTATCTTTTTGCGGCATGTATTCCTAGAGAATATTGCCCGCCGCAGTGTGTGTGTGTGTGTGTGTGTGTGTGTGTGTGTGTGTGTGTGCTTACGTGGGTGTGTATTTGTGTATGTAAAACGCAGTTCCAACGTCAAGCCATTCCGTGACGAAATAGTAAATCTATTATGACTAACCTATTATTTAGTTTTAAATTACAATTACTGTTTTATCGATGTACAATTTTTTTTACATCAATTCTTAATGATAATTTTCTGTAATAAAATGCTATAATAAAAATCGATAGAAAACATTAAACATCTTTTGCTGCCTAATTTAAAGAAAAGTTTTAATCAACTACAGTAAATAATCTTTTAGCACAGTGGTTTCCAGTCAGACGGGCAATTAATCACATAGAAGACAGCGGGTACAGGATAACATGTGGCGCTGGGGATTGCAAAGTAAAGCCTGTCACTTGGCCCGAATATTGGTGAAGATGGTCATCAATCGTGACCGAGACAAGGCAGTTAAGATACGCTCACACACAGTCACAATCGCGCCGGTACACAAATTAAGTATTCAGATCGCATTACTAAGTTAATTAGAGCTCATCTAATGAGAGCAATTCATACCAGTAAAAATTTAAACAATCTACTACACAATCGACTACACAAGAGTTTATTAAAACAAACCAATCAAATTATTCAAACGGACTAGCTTCGACGAAGATGTCGTCTTCATCAGTGCTTAGCTATTACTGATACATAGATACATAGCTTGGCTAAAAATTAAACATAGATTTCTGTCTAGTCAAAACAATCTGTACATTGTAGCCTAAACATTTAATTTTACTATTATTTTAAAAATACCTGCTACCCTTATAAGCCTTTCTGTCGGAATAGACATAAAATTCCTTGATAAACATTCTTGTAGGAGTTTCACTTTTGTTACAGAATTCCTACATAATATGGTATAACGTAATTCTTTAAGGAATGTCTGTTTTTATAGAGAAATTCTATGCATATATGTCATAACTCCTACTTTCCTTTTCTACAACAACCTCGTGCTCATTTACTATCTTAATCACAATAATGCATTTATGTAACAATAAATATGGATTACGTAAAATTTGAGGGATAGCATTAAATATAACAACAATTGCAATAACGATGTTAGAATAATAAAAACCAAGTTCAAATTTAATAATATTTTTTTGACGAGTTCAATAATGTGGGGGCTTTTGTTGATACAAAAATTTAATTTGGAAGTTTCAAACCTTCTTCAAGATCATATTATCTCTCAGCCGTGCTCACATTCTTAGCTTAAATATAGTGACAAGGTGTAATGCACCTCTCGTCGACGCAATGCACTCTTTGTCTGAGATCGTACCACTCTGTTTTCCTGTGGCCATTCCAGCATTTTCCCCCTTCATCAGTTCCGTTCCACCCTGGGTAGTTAGCGGATTACCAAAATAATGTACTTAATGTTTTGACCTATGAGAGGTTACTGGACCATAAAGGAATTGAGAGTTCGGTCAAAAAGCGTTTCTCACCTATACACGGTATCAAATGTTTGTTTACTTTGATTTTGCAATTGTGTTACAATAGCTTTAAAATGTGTGATGTATTTGTTGACTGGGTGTCTAGGTGTATGCAGTAGCAAATATGGTCTCTTATACTTGAGTTAATTCAATTCCTTCTATTAAATTCCACACTCCCTTTAAATATATATATATATATATATATATATATATATATATATATATATATATATATATATATATATATCAAAACAACACAGATTATTCAAATACAAGAATATTTATTATTTTATATCTTGGATATAAAATAATAAATATTCTTGTATTTGAATAACCTGTGTTGTTTTAAATTATTAAACAAGAAAACGTATTTTATATATATATATATATATATATATATATATATATTGTTCAAATATTCCATCGTCAATAAACAATTTTTATTCATCCATTCAATTTCAAATATCATTTTTTTTAAACTTCTATTGGATGACACCTGATGTTAATACAGATTTTCAAACATTAATTCCTTAATTAAATTTAAAAAAGTCGAAGTCTTTAGATTGGATTCAAATTGTACGACTGCATTTTTAAATCCTGTCCTCAACTGCTGGTTTTCAAATATGTACTCATACAGTTCGAATCCAACGTAGGGACATCATTTTTTTAAAATAAAAAATGTTGAGATATTATTTGAAAAAAACTGTATTAACATTAAGTGTCATCCATTACAAGTATAAAAAATGTAAAATTGCTTGTAGTAATCATCTTCAATTCATTGATTAAACTATAAATAATTATTATGTAACTAAAAAATAATTTTCAATTTACTTACTGACACTTTTCGAAATTATTGTGTCAGTTTCGTAAATGAAAAGATTTTTTTCAACCGAAAGATCAAAAGTATTCAGTTAGCTACGCAATAATTACTTATATTATAATATAAATATTTATTTGAACTGTAGTTGATGAACTCATAGTACTTTATTGACAACTGATATTCGAACAAGGTATATATATATATATATATATATATATATATATATATATATATATATATAATTGATAGTAGATAACTAAAATAAAATTTGTCTTTGTTAAACTAAGCAGGAATTAACTTAGGTAATTGATGATACATGCAATGGGTAAATAATTTTATTATACTAAGTAACCATGATTATTATTTACAAATAAACATGAAATTTTTACAAGCAATTATTCTTCATTAAAATTATTCTTCAAGCAAATGGTTTCATTAATGTTAGTGTAAGATTGGAGTAAAACGTGACAAAATAATTTTGATTACACTATTTCTTGTATCAGAGAGTAGTGAAAAAAGTGTTTATTTAATCTACATTTGTAATTAGAGTTTCATTTGAGTGTGTGAGGAAAACTCGTAGAATAGCGTCTGGTCATCAAACGGTGGCAGAAGGTGGCTTGGTAATTAAACCAAGTTAATTATTGCAGGTTTCATAGAGAAAAGAAAAAAACTGTGCTACGTTAGCTTCATAATTCTTTCCCCATTACCGGGCACAAATGCGTGCAATGTATAGTTTCTCTTTTATGCACAAAAAGCTTATAAATTGACCCAGCGTGTAGTTGGTTATTTTTTTAAAATCACTCCACACGGACACACTACTGCCTTGTTTCATCATATCAAATGAAAATCGATTGCTATATAGTACTAGGTAATTGGAAAGTGTTTTCATAAGGTTAAATATGTATCCGAAATAGCTACCAAACTGTGATCTTTGAAAAAATCACGCATTTGAAAGGACGTATATCTGTTACATTAAATGTGTTTTTGATCTGTGATTGACTGTAAGAGAAGTAGGTATTTTGTAAATAGACTAAAGCTGTATAAACGTTCTCATGATTAGGAAGGCACGTGTTTTGTCTGTTCTCAGTTATTATTAGGAATAGGTTACATAAAGTAAAACCTTGTGGCTACGAAAGAGATAGGTCTGATTTGAATATTTAAACGCATAAACACACAGACACACACACACACACACACACATACATACATAAACGCATACACACACACACCAACACACAGACACACACACATTCACTCCATCACGCACACACACACACACACACACACACACACACACAAACACATTCACTCCATCACGCACACACACACACACAAACACACACACACACATACATACACGCATACACACACACACACACACACACACACACACACACACACACACACACACACACACACACACACATACATACATACACGCATACACACACACCAACACACAGACACACACACACACACACACACACACACACACACACAAACACACACACACATAAACACACACACATACACACAAACTCGCTCACATATATATCACATCATATGTATATATATATATATATATATATATATATATATATATATATAATTCTTTTTAATTATTTGAAACTACATTTTATAGATTTGCCAATAATTTAGTGAGAAAATAACTTTTCAACTTGCTGTAAGATTACTTTTAACAAATATAAATAGGATTTGAGAATGAATACATTACCGTCAGGTTGGAATATCTTATTTTATTATTCAAAGAAGCTATTCTACAGTTGCGTGAAATCGAATTCCATTTTTATAAAATTGAATCTCGAGAGAGTGAGTGTTAGGCAGCGACTACGCGGCAACGTATACTGATAAAGTTGTACATTTTACTCGATTTGAATTTTAAGATTTTAAAATATATTTAATTATTATATTCTCATTACTCCATTCAATGTAAACAAACATCCATAAGTCCGCCGAGACGTTGGACAGATGATATACTCCCGAGTAATATATCATCTACATAATAATATTAATATACTAAGTATTTAAGATGTGTGTGTGTTTTATTTGTATGAGTATGTGTGTTTATTTGTGTGTGTATGTGTGTGTGTGTGTGTGTGTGTGTGTGTGTGTGTGTGTGTGTGTGTGTGTGTGTGTGTGTGTGTGTGTGTGTTTGTGTGCGTGCGTGTTTGTGTGTGTGTGTGTGTGTGTGTGTGTGTGTGTGTGTGTGTGTGTGTGTGTGTGTGTGTGTGTGTGTGTGTGTTTGTATATGTGATTCTGACAGACAAAATTTTTTGGCTGTTCTAGAAAACAAAATTCAGAAATTGGTATTTATTATTAGAACACACGAAATCCTAAACCATTCTATTTTTAGCGTTACGGTATTAAATAAAATTTATATTGCCAGAGAACTAATAAAGTTAAATGTAAGCTTTTATTCTACAAAATAGATTAGACAAACTGAACTGAGAAGTTTTCCAATTACATGACGTACTTTGATAAATCTTACTTGACGTCTTCGAATGCTTTGTGTTTCAAACGATAAATGATAATAACAAACCACCTCGCTTAAAACCTACATTTTTAGACGGTATTTCCGTTTGAAATTCATTAATTTGATAAATAATGGAAATTATAGTCATTCATTCATTAACCTTAACAACTAATACATTTATTTAATGGTTAGTATAAATTAAATTAATAATAATGAGGCATTGTGATAGTTGGATGCATTTAATGTTTAAATAAATGTATTGCTACATTACACACACACACACACACACATATATATATATATATATATATATAATTTTGTTCTAATCACTTATCACTCTTACATATTAGTGTACTTTTAAAGAAGGATGCTACTTGGTATATATGGGAATCGACTCTAGAGAACTCGTAGTTTCGTGATCTCATTTTCGAGTTTACTTAGAGTCTCTAAATAAGCACGAAAGTTAGAGAACGCAACTAGTATTTATCGAGAGCCGACTCGCAAACAAAGTAAGTTTCTTGTTTGAATACGTTATTTATATTAAATGTATGCATTCTGTACCATACAAATACTTTATTAAAATCAGATAAATTATTAGAAATTGTATAAATGTACCAAAACTTATTAAAAAAAACCGCCATATTTGAGTCTCTTAGAATTATTTCATAATATAATGAATTTTAAGTGTTCCAAATATTGGTTAAAACACTTTGAATAATTATATTTCAGTTGTGGGGTGACATGGTTGTGGTGATAATTTCATAATAATATCGACTTTTTAAATTGTTATTACTTTTTTTGCAGTTTTTGTCGGAACAGTCACTATTATATAAACCTGCAAAGCATTGGATATCATTATAAGTTTAAGTATAATTAACATGAAAGAATACAAAGCCATAGATTACCTAGGGCTATCACATAGTAGACGTATTCTCTAAGGGTGTATAAGGTGGAGACCGTTAAATGACCTTTCTAGAGGAAAGACAAGAGAGGGTAGTTGGTACTAGGGAGGAATAAGTAAACCCTTATTGAGCCCTGATAATTGGAAAGGGGGTTGTTATGACGTCACGTGGGAGGTCTGCCTGAAATACTATTAGGTATATATTAAATTTGGTCACAACGATCAATATTCGAAAAATAGAAGAAAAAGTTAATTTTACTAACAAATATTGTATGCGACACACACAAGCGCACGTGCAGACAAATACCCACACGCTGGCACGCGTAGACGCGCGTTCCTTCCAGCTCAAATTTTTTTTAACCTTTCGTGGGTTTTTTAACCCTCATGTAAATACAGTTGTTTCAAATATTATTTTATTAATTAAAATTAATTCATTATTTTCAGTTTTATATGGGAGAAAAACGTTTCTCAAAAAGTGTAAAGTATGCAATGTAGTTATTTTATTCAATTTGGCTTAAAATAAGTGATAACATATGATTTAAAAAAACAGCTGATTTTATGTTATAGGTTATGTGAGCTATTTTAACGCAAAGGTTATGTTACCTAATCTATATTAAATGTAATTATATAATAAAACATAGATAAAATACAATTTTTTTTTGTTGATCGACGTTGGAACTGTGCACTGAAGATCAACAATAGGCCAATAAGCCTATTAGCAATAGGCCAATTAGGTAAGTTGTGATTTAATTTCTCTTTGCCAATTTCCAATTTCGAATTTATAAATCAGACTAAACATAAATTGTTAATTCTTGGATATTTTGTTGAGGAACAGATAAAGATCATTTTAAGTATACAGTATATAAATAATTAATATATCATATGACACAATTCTAATATCTATTGTTTTTGGAAATTCGAGGGTCTAAGTTTTCTTTACGCCTTACTACAAACAAAAATAGTTTTTCCCGATTTCAGCTAGTAAACATATGGTACCCGATGTATTTGTTGATAAATTTCAGGTAGGAATTGACTTTTATTATTTTTTAATTACTCATCTGATATGGAGATCATGACACATTGACGTTCGCTAGACATCCGCTGGACAAGTTGTATATGAACCTGCTGGCAACGTATAATATTTTTTCTGGGAATATACATTATTTGTAATTATAAGAGTTTTATATATTCATAAGAATAAAATATTTGTAACAGTAACGTTTTGTTTTATAAAACCTTTAAATAAACCTTTGTCTCCTGTTCAAATAAATCTATGCTTTATATGTAATGTTTTACTTTTTATGTTGTCACTGTTACTGTTTATTATTTGGTTTATACATTATATTTATATTTTATGTAACATGTTTTTTACTTTATGTTTATGTTTTATTATTATGTTTTATATTTTTGTTACATATTTTATGATTTATATTAGTTTTTTTTTGTTTCAAGTCTTATATAGTATATATTTTAGGATAATTGTTTTATATCTATGGTTTATACCTTATGTATTATAATTTATAATATGTTATGAAATGCATATTTTAAATTAGTTTATTTTTAAATTCTGGTGTTTACTTAACATAATTTACTTTTAGTTTAAATCTTAGGCATTGACAATAGCAACCTTATTTAGTAAAAAAAAATTTTGCAAATATTAAAAAAAATTTCTTCCTTCTGTGACTCACTTATAACCAGTGATTTATATTTTAAAAAATATAAAAACTATGTACTAGTAATTTGAATGATTTAGATCATTTAGGTTTTATGCAAATAGCAAAAAATAAAAGGAAAAGTATAAATGTGGTTTACGACAACTAATTAACAGCCACAGTAAAAAATATAATAAAAATTCAACTCCGAGTGTTTTATATGAATTTATTTTAATATAAATAGATAACATATTAGTTTTGTATGTGACTACATTGTACTTCTGTGGCCTTACAGAGTTTAACAAACTGTTGCACTCAAGTTGGTCGTCATTCTATCAGTAATATTAATTACTAGCAGAGTACCCGTCCTCCGTACGGGGTTGACGAATATATGTATTTGTATTTGGGTTGAATTTAAATTACTGAAATTAACTCCAAATAAATATATCAAACTATAGTTTATAAACCTACCGTTAAGGGAGTCTCCAAGGGCAGGGGGGAGGTGCCTTGACCGAATTTCTAAAAACAAATAGACCTATGTGAAAACCAGGGACGCTAAGAATGTCCTGGTCAAATTTTAGGTATTTATTTCTGTCTCCACATGTTCGGTTTTAGCGGAAAAATTATACGACGCAGAAAGTCGTCACTGATACAAAACACAATAATAACATAGTGTAAACTCCCGCTTAGGGAAATAAATACCATTTTTGTCAAATTAAACTCTGGGTAAAAAATTCAGTGCGGAGTAGTAAGAAGTACTACGTCTGCGTATCAACGGCGCGCCGTACTATGTATACATGTATTTAAATATACCTATTAAGTCTCCAGTTATGATAGAATTGGTTGTAGTTTTATACATTACTATATACCTATATTAAAATATACCTGTAGTCTCCAGTCAGGATAGATTTGGTTGTAATTTTATACAACAATACCAAATTAGACTTCTACTTCCGCGGAGTAATACTTCGTCAAATGATCTCTATTCTAATCTTACATGTGTACATTTGGTTAAACATACAAAATTACAACCAAATCTATCCTGACTGGATACTTCATAAGTTTAAAAAATTAACCTTCCGTGGCAATAATAAACAACTGTTATCAATATAGCTTCAGGACATGTTTTTTATTCATTTTATATGCATTGTATTTGGGGTAAGCAATGTGCACTTTTACCAGTACTGTTAGCATCACGTTTTGGGGGGAATTACAATTGTCCAAATCTGTAAATTTTTGGGGCGTGAGCAAGAGTATTAATAGTTTTTTACGTATCTCTGACGACTTTCTGTGCCGTCCGCTATAAATGTTTTCGTTAAAATCACGAACACGTGGGAACGGGAAATAAATACCAAATTTCAGCTCAATGGGTCCAGTAGGTTTTATGTGATTGAGTACTACACACACAGCCAGACAACATTCGCTTTTTATATAATAGTATAGATTAGTTCCCAAAAAATATATCAAACTATAAACTTACTGATTATTGTCTTGAAAACCAAAGGAAGGCAAAATGTCTGCTTGTAACAAAACATTTGTAAAGTATAACTAACCTAGTAATATGAGTAACAAACAATTAGTATCAGCTGCTTAAAGGTTTTTAAAAGTGAAGGTCACAGGTGATTATTTGCCGATGAAGCCAAGTTATGTATTAAATGGGGTATAGAAAAAGTATGTGTTAAGGAAGTTTTCAAGGCCCTTGGGCGGTGCCCTGATGAAATTTCAAAATAAAAATAGCCCTGATGTTAACCAAGGACTCTAAGAATGACCATGTAAAATTTCAGCTCAATGGGTAAAGTAATTTTTACGTGATTGAAGAACACACACACACACACACACCATTAGATTTTTATATATTAGTGTAGATATTACTAATTTTGTAGCCTAATGGCGTTTAATATAGGACCAGACAATCGAATAACTTTCATGTACAGTACAATTTACACCACATAAAAATCCTAGATTTAAAATTATTTTATAAATCCTTTAAATGGCATATTCAAATTACTTTTTTTATTATAGTCATGAAGATAGATGTTAAATGGTGTAAACCCAGTTTTCAAATATTATATACAAAAGAAACATATTGACAACATATATTAAATATATTATAAACAACAAAATATGTATTCTTGTGTAATCATGAAAAAATAAGTGATATACAGGAGATATTCAAAAATAATCTTTTGAATAATACAATTCAAAACTTTTCGTTGTCAAACAGTACCAACATCTACAGGAATACTAAAGAAATATAAGCATATAAGTGTTTACTAGACCCAACAAGCAATGTTGCCAAATCTATCACAATATCGTCAACTTTATTAATTTGCTGCCTTAACATAGATTGAATATAGTGTCAAATTTTGATTTATTTGTATCTGTTATTTTATCAATTTATTATTAGTATTATATTTATGTATTTATAAAGCTTCATAAATATTCATTCTTAAGTCTTTCTTAATTTTTTTTATAAGTATCATATACCTATATAAGGAAATATACGACTATTATTGATACAATGATTAGCAAAATTCGATTTATATATGTCTATTTTCATAAGCTTTAAAATGCTCTTTATATCTATCTTTAAATTTTTTCTTCTTTTTTCCAATATAAACTTTATTACAATAATTGCATTCTGATTAATATACAACGTTTTTTCATGCATATTAATAATGTTATTATTATTCATTACATTTATTAACTTTTTATTAGTTTCGTAGGCAAATTCAACGTTTATACTCCCAAATAATTTTGTGATATTTTCTATTTCATTACCAGTAAATGTAAATGATGCCCACATTCTTTTATTATCTTTACTTTTGAAAATTAAATTATTACGTTTTTTTTAATATTATGATTAAGTGTATCTATAGTTTTTTTTATAACCTTTCTCTATTGCTATTTAATAAATATTGTTCTTCTCTTTAATTTTGTTTTCATAATTCATAGATATTTTATGCAATCTGTATAATAAATTGTAAATGATGCCCATATTCTTTTATTATGATTACTTTTGAAAATTAAAATATTACTTTTTTTTAATATTATAATTACATTTATCTTCGGTTTTTTTATAACCTTTCTCTATTGTTATTTAATAAATAATGTTTTTCTCTTTAATTTTGTTTTCATAATTCATAGATATTTTATGCAATCTGTATAATAAATTGTAAATGATGCCCATATTCTTTTATTATGATTACTTTTGAAAATTAAAATATTACTTTTTTTAATATTATAATTAGATTTATCTTCGGTTTTTTTATAACCTTTCTCTATTGTTATTTAACAAATAATGTTTTTCTCTTTAATTTTGTTTTCATAATTCATAGATATTTTATGCAATCTGTATAATAAATTGTAAATTATGCCCATATTCTTTTATTATGATTACTTTTGAAAATTAAAATATTACTTTTTTTAATATTATAATTACATTTATCTTCGGTTTTTTTATAACCTTTCTCTATTGTTATTTAATAAATAATGTTTTTCTCTTTAATTTTGTTTTCATAATTCATAGATATTTTATGCAATCTGTATAATAAATTGTAAATGATGCCCATATTCTTTTATTATGATTACTTTTGAAAATTAAAATATTACTTTTTTTAATATTATAATTACATTTATCTTCGGTTTTTTTATAACCTTTCTCTATTGTTATTTAATAAATAATGTTTTTCTCTTTAATTTTGTTTTCATAATTCATAGATATTTTATGCAATCTGTATAATAAATTTTGTAACACAGCCATTTTTTGATTATATGGATGATTTAAATTATTATGTGGTTTTTGGTTTGTTAAATATATTATATAAAACATTTTACTAATAGGAATAATTACAAAACAATTCGCTAGAAGCTTTTCATCAATTAAACCCATCTATATCTTCAGTAACTTCACACACTGTCAACATGTAGAACAACATTGCTACTGTTACTGACCTACTTTCGATCATAATACGACTCTTTCACCAATGCCATTTTGATTTCATTTACGAACCAAATATTATATATTCGTTACTTCATTCAGTTTGATGTGATTAAATGCAATTATATATTAATTACAATGATGAAAAGCTTCGAGCATGATTTATAAATACTCCCATTGTTGAAATGTATGTATATAATTAAATAAATATTTAACAAGAAAACAAATCAAATATGTATTCAAGCACCAATAGCGAATAGGTTTAACCTAAACCCGAAAAATTTTGACATTTAGATGGACCTTTGTGATTTATTGCCAAGTTTCTTGAAAAGACAGTAAGAAGACAATAAAGAAGACTTTATTGAAAATGTCCGGTTCACTGGTTTGAAATAATCGTTAGCAAATATAAAAGGCAATAATATTGAAGATGTTATGACGTATTTGGAACACTGAATATGTATGTCCATCCGTTAAAATATAAACCTGCTATTTTTATAAAGGAAATACACGTGTTTTGCCTAGAGGGGTTGTTGTAATAGTAATAATAGGTTCATATTCCCTTTAAGAAAACCTTATTTCGTTAATAATAGTTTCTAGGTTCCATATTTTTCATTTTATCACTTTTAGTTTTCAGTTTCTGTATATTGACGTTGTATTCATATTTTTTTTTAGGGACAAAACAAATCAATTGAAAATACCATCATATTTATAAACGTTTACAACAGGTTTGCCAACCTTTTTCGGCGTACTTTTCTATCTACATCTCACCACCCAACTGGTGTTTAGAAACCTAGTGTTTTCATTGTTTGATGCCCTGCATTCTCTCAAGAGTTGAAGCATATTGAATATAGCTTGTGTTTCTTTCGATATTTTTTGTTTAGTTTTATTTCAACATTTTACAAGGACGAAACCTCTCGGCGGAGTCACATAGTTTTATTGTTGTTAACAACAATGGTGATGGCTAAGGTTTCAAAGTGATATATTTTCTTGTATGTAGTTTGCACAACTATTGTGTATTAATTTACCCGAAGGTATATCTTCCAACAACAACAAACTTTATTAAAAACGTTACCTTAAAGTGAATAAAATATATGTCAGGAGATTACAAAGGATGCTACGATGATTTCAGATTTCTTTTCTAAATATAAAATGGGTGTAACAAAATGCCCAATATCTGACTTTTCCCAATAAGTTTTTGATCGATTATTTTTATATTACTTATCGAGTAGGACGTAGAGCTTAGCTAATCCATCACCGCAACGTCACAATTTGCCCCTATACCCAGAACTAAGAGATAGAGCTACATAATGTATCTTACGCCCTCGCATGCGCCATTTCTGGTTATTTCGCAAAGATAAAACAAAGATCTTTGTTACATATAAAAGCGGTCAAGTGTTGAATGAATGCGATTCACTCAGTGTTAGATATAAACTGTGCTAATTGTGTTATTTAATTACCAAACATTTAAACTGTAAATACGTTTAAATTTACATCGAACTTGATTTACTGATCGAACTAGATCTACTACCCTGGATCCGTGGTTCCACGGTACTCATTGCATACTCAACCCAGAGCTTATTAATCCTATTTCAACCTCATTTGAGAATCCTTTCATGTCGACTTCAGGCACCAAAAACATGCACATGTATGTAACTGTTTCCTTACACATGTTACGTTAAGGAATTGTAGTTCTGTTTTCTGACATTATAATTGCAGAGTACAAAGTTTAATTAATTGCAAAAATCAATTATAAAAATTGGATTTTTACATGCACCTCTAATCCTTTATATCTATATATTTAATTTTAGAAGCTAATCGGTCCCCATGAAATTACTCGAGCAAGGAACAAGACAAGATAGCATAATTAGATTAATTTAAAAGGTTGAGCTCTAAAGACGGGGTGGGGGTAACTATCATACATGTGAAAAACTACCTGCGCTTCGCCCCACTGGCCTTAACAGATCCAATGATTTTCTAATGGAAATATCACTAAAGTAGGTTTATTAATAAGTAAGCCCTATATTCTGGGAGATGATTACTAAAAGTACCAGAAGGTGAGATCTTCAGCTAATATGAATTTGATTGTATTATTCTTATTCTTATTTTTCTGTTTAATTGAAATGTTGAAATGTATCTAACAGAGAAAAGTGAGAGATTGTGTAAAATTATTTGGGAATACTATGCATAGAAATTACGGTTAAGGTGGTTAAGAAATTATAAACAATGATGAAAATAGTTCCACAAAAAACCATGATTACCAAGTTATACTATTGGGATTCTAGCTTACAATGTATTGGTATTTGAATCACATTATTAAAATAATATTTCAACTATTAAAAATTTATTAATCACTTAAACAATAGTTTATGACTACCCGAACTTTAATTTTAGTAAATTTGTTAAAACTTACTGAGACAGAACGATTTCGATCGCTAGTTGGCGATCTTCATCAGTGTCTTCTGCTTGGAGATGTCGGGTCAAGCGGTGACGGTTTTAAAGGTAGGTTTTCAATAGTATCAAATAGTATGTGTGATTTCTATTGTGTTTGGCCAACTTCTACTCACAACCAGATGGCCTACCCATGGGAAGTCCTATCAGTAGTGTCCTAAGAGATATCACTTGACCACAAACTTTCTTTATTTTACCCTCATGTACAGTTACCAATTAACCATCTTCAGAGGGATAACATACAATTATCTAACATACAGAGGAGGCTTCACTACAATTTTATTAATACTATGATAATTTTATTATAAAGGTCTGCTCTTAAAACACGAGTAGTTTTTTAAAAGTATTTTTTTATTTATTTATTTATTTATTTATATAAAGTGAAAACGATATCCTGACTGAGGATCTGACTGGAATACATAACAGTTACATTTTTATGTTGCATCATTTTTAAGGCATTGAAATATAAACAAAACTGTCCATGACCATCTCTTTAACAGTTTTATTGGGGGAATTTATTATACTAGACTTTCTATTTGTTTAGATAGAACGGAGTATTTCGTTGGTGTTTGTATGGCTATTCTCAGTTCTTACCACTAGCTTTCCCTAGACTTTATCCAAAGTTACAATCTCGCAACGCGTTTACACTCTTGTGTTCTTTAACTACCTTTAAGGCAGTTCCTTCTATTATTTCACACTCTCCTTATATACATTTTGATCACGTACAAATTTTCAATCGTGAGTAAATTTTTATTAATTCACTCAAGTTCAATTACACATTTATTAAAATTAGTAGTGGACGAAAATTCGTGTTAATACAGGTTTTCCAAACATTAATTCTTCAACTAAATTTAACAGGTAATTAATTTAACTTTTTATATGGGAGAAAAACTGTTCAAAAAAGGGGCAAGGTATGCATTATATAGTTATAATAACCTAGGTATAATAACAAAGGTAATAACCTATGATTGCATAAAGCCACTGATTTTATGTTGTAAGTTATGTGGTAGAACAACTCGTTTTAGCACATAGGTTTTGTTACTTTATTTATACTAATTGCAGCCATTTAAAATTAACTAAAATGAAAATTTTCTTTATTGGCCTATGTAGAAATTGACTTTAAAAAAGATTTTTTATAATACTTGTTCATACTCTCTCTCTCTCTCTCTCTCACTCTCTCTCTCTCTCTCTCTCTCTCTCTCTCTCTCTCTATATATATATATATATATATATATATATATATATATTTATTTATTTATATATATATATATATATATGTGTGTGTGTGTGTGTGTGTATTATTATTATTTTTTTTTTCAAATTTTAAATCGTTAATAAAATACTTTATATTTATTCACTCAAGATCAAATTACTTTTTTTTTTAACTTGTAGTGGATGTCACTTAATGATAGCACAATTTTTTCAAATAATAATACAAATAATTTATTAATCACTTAAAACAATAGTTTATGACTATCCGAACTTTAAATTTAGTAAATTTGTTAAAACTTACTGAGACGGAACGTTTTCGATCTTTATGTGCCGATCTTCACCAGTGTCTTCTGCTTGGAGTTATTGGGTCAAGCGTTGACGCTTTTAAAGGTAGGTCTTCGATAGTACCAAAGAGTATGTGTGATTTGTATTGCTTTTGTTCGTTTAATATGTTTGTAATTTGTGTTTTTGTGTGTCTGGAAATTTCATATTGTTCTAGTATGTTGAGATGTGGTCCTTTTATGATGTGTAGGATTTCTAGCTTATGGTAAATGTCTGTGTATTTGTGTCCTGTTTCTTTAATGTGATTGTAAATGTTGAGTTGAAGTGCTGTTTGTGTTTATCTCTTTGTTTAAAGCTGTCAACTGTTTGTTCAATGTAGAATTTGTTACATTCGTCGTAGTTCAGTTTATATACGCCTAGTGCTTGTAGTTTATCTTTGTTGTTGGTGTCGTGTTGTATTTTGTGTTGTAACTTGTTATTAGTTTTTTATGCTATTTTGTATCCTGTTTTTTGAAATTTGTTGGCTATTTTGTTTGTTGTTTTGTTTATGTATGGTAATGTGATGTATTTGTTTTCCCTGTCTTTAGTGTTAATTTTAGTTTTTTTTGCATTTAACATGTATACAAACTTAACTGCGACGAATGTAACAAATTCTACATTGGATAAACAGGCCGCAGCTTTAAACAAACAGTCAAACACAAACAGAACACCTACTAAACGTTTTACAATCACATAAAAGGAACAGGACACAAATACACAGACATTTACAATAACCTAGAAATCCTGCACATCAAAAAAGGACCACATCACAACACACTAGAATAATATGAAATTTACAGACACACAAAAACACAAAGTACAAACATATTAAACGAAAACACAATACAAATTACACATACTCTTTGATACTATCGAAAACCTACCTTTAAAACCGTCATCGCTTGACCCGACATCTCCAAGCAGAAGACACTGATGAAGATCGCCTACTAGCGGTCGAAAACGTTCCGTCTCAGTAAGTTTTAATAATTTTACTAAATTTAAAGTTCGGATAGTCATAAACTATTGTTTAAGTGATTAATAAGATTCACCGAACTTAATGGACTACAAAATTCTAGTATTAAAGTGTTTAACTGTATGTATTTCTTTTAATTTTATTGTAATAAAAAGCAGCCACTGCTGCTACGAGCCCCTAGTTGGACATATATAATATAAAATTATTTTGACACCGAATCAATATTTGTTTTCAATGTAATTTCTTTTTAGCTTATAAAGTTATTATAAGAGGGCAGTATAATAAAAGGCTATTTTACAAGTTATTGCTGTGATAACTTGCTTTCACTTTAAGAAAATAAATTATTGTAAAATTTCTTTCCAACATACTGTTAATAAATCAAGTGTAACATTACAACGTAATATCTTGTGCAGTGTTTAAGGGAAGAGACACTTTGTCACTCCAGCAACCTCCCACCACGGCGGAGAAAAGAGATATCTATTTTCACTCAGGCAATTTAAGAGTTATCATTTACCTGGTGTAAGAGCTTGCACATAAGTAATGGCTTTTCGGTGTATTTTACAAAGTAAGACAATCCATTGAGAACTATGCTCGAGTTTCCAGAGAATCCGAGATATGCCTCTACTACTTGACAAGTAATTAATAAATTAAGATTTAATATTAACATTAGGGTAGCTCAAGATATATCTATCAACATTAAAATCACATATTCCTACCAACAAACTTTTTTTCTTTTAATACCGTTGAAAGATATTTATTGATTTCAAAACGTTATATTTTTCTCGTTACTTCAACGTATTGATTATGTTACTCTTGAGAAAATTTGTATTTTATGCTCTTAATTGTAATATGATATTAGGAGTTTTATATTTTTATGAAGTTTATTACTATTTAAAATTAACTGCTTTTAGCGCTCTTTGCTAAAAAGTCAAATTAAAAAAAAATGTAAATGACTATTACAGGTTTTTTAATGTCTCATTTTAAACTATTTGTCATGAGGAGTAGTAATTATATTGCTCCATCCCTCCCTACCTACAAAATTTGGTTTCTATCTTGCAACATAATATTGTTATTCTGACATATGTATAAACACAGTTATAGTTGTAATTATAAAATAAAATAAAGTTTTTCTTTGCTGATTTAAGAAGGAATTGATTTTAAAAAAGTTTTTATATTACTGGTTTATTTTCAATATTTAATATTGGATTTATTTTATTAAAATATTCTATATTTTATATTTATGTTTGTAGTTGAGCCTAACATACTTAGCCCTTGAAAATGCTGACAGCTAATGTAATCGAGAAGCTTAAAGTAAATTAATTTTAACAATTTACATCAGTAAAAAACAAACTATAAATATATGTGTATATATATATATATATATATATATATATAAAAATATCGCAATATGTAAATTCATTTATAATTCTTGTATTTGTATTTTGACTTAGTTCTTTATATATATATATATATATATATATATATATATATATATATATATATATATATATATATATAAATATCGCAATATGTAAATTCAATTATAATTCTTGTATTTGTATTTTGACTTAGTTCTTTATATATATATATATGTTTATTTATTTATTTATTGGTTTATTTATTTATATATTAAATATGGTGTTATGTTTTCTTGTAATGAAGTAAATAAATTAAAATTATTTCAAAACAAGAATAGTTTCAAAAGCTTATATGGTTTAAAGAATAGTTTATTATTCAAAGATTTTTGACGATAAAGCAGTACCTACATCTTCAAAAAATATAATTTTAAACATATGGTTGTTTGTAGTACAAATGATTTATTTTTTAAACATATTTTGTTACATAATTATTTTTCCTGAAGATGCTGGTACTGTTTTATCGGCGAAAAGCTTTGAATAATATACTCGTATGTATTAAAACTATTCTTGTATTTAAAATATATTTAATTTATAAACTATATTACACGAAAACATATCACTATACTTTATATATATATATATATATATATATATATATATATATATATATATATATATATATATGGTGAAATAAAATAATTTTCATAAACATGAATATACGAATATTACTTCATTTTATTGTTGATTGAAGCTTTTCGCTAATTTACATTATTAGCATTTTCAAAATATATAAATCACTGTCCAGTTATGTGACTAGAGTAAGACTGCTAGTAAGACTAAGATGAGTCTTACTCTAGTCACATAACCGGACAGTGATTTATATATTTTGAAAATGCTAATAATGTAAATTAGCGAAAAGCTTCAATCAACAATAAAATGAAGTAATATTCGTATATTCTTGTTTATGAAAATTATTTTATTTCACCATACATATTCAACAAGAAAAAATAATTCATCTAAGTTTTACAATATATATATATATATATATAATATCGCAATATGTATTCTTGTGTATTAGTAAAGAACTAAATTAAAATACAAATACATGAATTATAATTGAATTTACAATTGTAAATTCAATTATAATCCTTGTATTTGTATTTTGACTTAGTTTTTTATATATATATATATATATATATAATAAATATTACCACCACTATAAAGGAATAAATATATTCATTAAAAGTATTCTTGTTTTTGAAATATTTTTAATTTATTAACTATATTAGAAGAAAACATATCACCATATTTAATATATATATATATAATAATAATATATATATTAACTTATACACATATCTTAATTTAATTGAGAGAACTTATTTATACCAAGTCTCATTGTATGTTGAGGCAAGTCAAGTTGCTGAGGGATTAGGAACTGCTCGGCTGAAGAATAGGCGAGGACGGCCCTACGAGTATATCCCATTAGAGATGCATAGCCGATTAGTCCACTTAAAAACGTTATAAAATAACAAAATATGAGAAAAACGTTGATACGGTTTTTTTACTTATTACTAAACAAACAATTGCGTTTTTTTTATCATGTTAATCGACTGACTTTAATTGTAATAACGGACTTCGCTTCGGTAATTCAAATTTGCAAAAAGCTTCATTTATAGCATTTCAAGCCGACCGATTAACATGTGCCATACACGCAATTATTTGTTTAATAATAGTTTTTTAAAACCGTATCAACCTTTTTTCAAATAATGTGTATTTATTAGATTCAGGTTTAGATTCAAGTGGAGTACTCGGCGATGCATTACTAATAGGATGTACTCGCCGGGCCGTCCCCGCCTATTCATCCCCAGCAGTTCCTAATCTCTCAGCTACCTGGCCTGCCTCAACTTACCTTGAGACGGGGTATAGTTCTATACATTATAGAATAAGTAAGAATACTGTTTAAATAATAACTAAAATTACATTTTATGATTAATAGCAGCGTTATTTAGAGACTGTCATGTCTGTCGTAAGAGGACACACGTTGGTGGTGCGTCCTTGATCTGGGGGAGGCTTACGTCGTGCTGAGGGGTCGTGTATGGCGGAGCTGAATAACATGGTTTGCTATGAAAGGAAAGACTAAGCAATCGACAGAACTTAGGTTAACCTTGAAGAGCCAATCCAAACAGTTTCTAAACTGCTTCCTAGGTTTTAAACTGAAAGGCCTTTCAATTGCATATTATTCCCGTGTTCAGCGAGGGTGAAGAAGAAGCAGACCCCCAGACGGAGTGGTGGTCTGGATATGGCTCTGATTTGAAATTGCGATTTGAGACCCTCAGGCTAAGGAGAGTCTTAACGAAACCTTAATAGTGCCAAGCTGAAAGACCAATAAAAACAACTAATATAAAAAAAATTCCAAGTAAATTCCTACTGAGGTTAACAAAGAAAAAAATTATTTTATTTAACCTAGAGCAATATTCATAATATGTGGTAACCATGCAACAGTAAAGGTTATACAATGGAGGTTTCGACGATAACCAAATGAGGGGGGAAAATTCATATACATCTTTCTGAAATATATTTCTAGGTATTGGAATGTTGGTGCAGTGTCAAGGCGCACTCGACTTAAACATGAAGGTTCTTAGTTCGAATCCGGTTGGACAATAAACCTTTTATAATTTAATTATCTAATAAATATTTGAAAAAACTGTTTTAACATCAATTGTACTCCACTATAGGTTATAAAATATGTGTTTTGAATTTGAATGGTTGATTAAAAACGTATTTTATTAACGATTGAAAATTTGTACACGATATATATCAGGAGAGTGAGAGCTAATAGAAGGAATTTAATGATTATGTTGAGAGGGTAGTATTTCGTTATCCATTACATATTCACCACTTTTGTTTCAAACATTTATAATTAAAAAGTTGTATAAATTAGTTAATTATATTCATTACCTAGTATATTATATACATAATAATTATACACATAATAAATATGTATAATTCATTGCAATATAACAAATAGAAACAAAACACCTTAACCTAACACAAATGTTAGTCAAAAGCAAATACAGTATTCATAAAATAAATATTTTAATAAATCACTGTTTCCAAAAAATACTTAATAAATGTTGAACAGTGTTTAAATAACTAGTAAAAAACAAAGTTCAATAGACTTTTCCCAAAATATCGTAATATTTGGAAGAAGCTCGTAATAAAAGCCATGTTGTACGTTAAATATTTGTTTAAATAATACTGACGTTGTGATTCATTTAAGAATTAAATATTCTGAAACTATTTCAGCAACATTATATGAACATCCCTCCACCTACATTTCACAAACTTACTGCATTTCACTCTCAACACACAAAATATTTCAAAATCTGATACGACAACAATGAAAAAAGACTTTGTGCCTAATTTGAAATTAACCTCGCCCTACTATTTTCATTATAACTAGTCCAGACATCGTAATGTTTGCAAGGGAAAGCCAAGAATATAGCTACACTGACATATATTTCAATAAAGGCAGCTCTTTCATTTCCAGTTGTTATGATTTATATTATTAGTTTAGTTTAGCATTAAGTAATACAATTTATTTTGTTTTGCAAACCTAATTATAAACAAGGTGGAATTTTAGTTTAAGCAATAGTTCAGTAAACCAGTAAAATATAAATCTTATTATATAAATAAAGAAGTTAGGGAGTTAAAGTAAGAAAGGGGGATTATCACTGTTACTTACGTGGAATAGGAAAATATGACGTTTCGCTTGCTGATCACAAGAAGTAGGCCTTCTCCCTATCATGGTCACATGTTGTTACCTTTTAAGCAAGGGGAGAGGATATAGGCAATTTGAGGGTAGAAGTGGGGTGATTCAACTAAAACAATCGCCCGTTGTCCTATGGAATATAAAATTATAACGCCTCGCTTTACGATCGCCTGAACTAAATAGGCTTCGTCACTACCAGGGTCGTATGAAGTTACCTTTTAAGCAAGGGGAGAGGATATAGGCAATTTGAGGGTAGAAGTGGGGTGATTCAACTAAAACAATCGCCCGTTGTCCTATGGAATATAAAATTATAACGCCTCGCTTTACGATCGCCTGAACTAAATAGGCTTCGTCACTACCAGGGTCGTATGAAGTTACCTTTTAAGCAAGGGGAGAGGATATAGGCAATTTGAGAGTAGAAGTGGGGTGATTCAACTAAAACAATCGCCCGTTGTCCTATGGAATATAAAATTATAACGCCTCGCTTTACGATCGCCTGAACTAAATAGGCTTCGTCACTACCAGGGTCGTATGAAGTTACCTTTTAAGCAAGGGGAGAGGATATAGGCAATTTGAGGGTAGAAGTGGGGTGATTCAACTAAAACAATCGCCCGTTGTCCTATGGAATATAAAATTATAACGCCTCGCTTTACGATCGCCTGAACTAAATAGGCTTCGTCACTACCAGGGTCGTATGAAGTTACCTTTTAAGCAAGGGGAGAGGATATAGGTAATTTGAGGGTAGAAGTGGGGTGATTCAACTAAAACAATCGCCCGTTGTCCTATGGAATATAAAATTATAACGCCTCGCTTTACGATCGCCTGAACTAAATAGGCTTCGTCACTACCAGGGTCGTATGAAGTTACCTTTTAAGCAAGGGGAGAGGATATAGGCAATTTGAGGGTAGAAGTGGGGTGATTCAACTAAAACAATCGCCCGTTGTCCTATGGAATATAAAATTATAACGCCTCGCTTTACGATCGCCTGAATTAAATAGGCTTCGTCACTACCAGGGTCGTATGAAGTTACCTTTTAAGCAGAGGGGAGAGGATATAGGCAATTTGAGGGTAGAAGTGGGGTGATTCAACTAAAACAATCGCCCGTTGTCCTATGGAATATAAAATTATAACGCCTCGCTTTACGATCGCCTGAACTAAATAGGCTTCGTCACTACCAGGGTCGTATGAAGTTACCTTTTAAGCAGAGGGGAGAGGATATAGGCAATTTGAGGGTAGAAGTGGGGTGATTCAACTAAAACAATCGCCCATTGTCCTATGGAATATAAAATTATAACGCCTCGCTTTACGATCGTCTGAAATTATTCTACTCAATGCCAGCCAAAGCAAAGTCAGTTTATTTTTTCGTTACATGAAACTCAAAGTCAAGTACATTAATTTTACTGACGTTAAAATTTAAAGAAATGCAAAATAAATGCTATTTTATTTTAAATCCAACAGCTTAAGGATTGTCTCAACTACATTTTTGTCATAAATAAATAACAATAACCTTTGCTACAAATATTTAAACACCCTTGATGTACATTTCGTCAACACAGTTAGCATCATCAAAAGGTTACAAACATACTCAATTTTACATTTTTGTCAATTAATGTTCTAAAACTAAGTTAATTCCATCTTTGAGGAAATTCAGCTAATAAATGTGGGATATGACGAGATAAAAGAATGTAATTAAAATCAAGTGAAACGAATAACTTTGAAAACCAAAAGTCAGGATATAGAAACAGAAAACAACAAACAGATGCTGAGGTCCAAAAATATTAACCTGAAACAAGGCCACAGACGTCGCACAATGATCCGGCATGTTATCTGTGCACGTAGACCTATACACAGTTGATTTGACACTTTAAAATAATTTTTGGAATAAAATCTTTGCACAAGAAATAAATCAACAACAAACCGTTAACAATTATAAACTAATAACTATTAATGGAATCAAAATATTTTTAAATGCTTAAAAATTATAACATACATAAAGATATTCACAAGAAGAAACACACAAGTAATGATAGAGTGCAGTGAGGAGCTTTTACATGGAGGATAAATTCAAAATGAAATATTGGAATGAAATATTTGAATGCTCTCTAAGGCATTAGTTAGAGGTTAGGAATATGGATATGTTAAATATAGTTTATTATTCTACCACGGACTGGGTTTCCCTTAGGGAAAATACTCTCCGTTAATAAAGACTTTTACCCTAATGTGAAGTCGTATTGATTACAAGGGGAGGAAGACTCAGCAGATAATTCATAATTATAATTCACTAGTTCGGTGTTAAAACGTAAAGGCTCATCATCGGCCATTACAATCGTCCTATTTTACGGCTCTAATTCAATTTGGATATATCCACAGTATAAACCTAAGAGATATAGAAAGAGACGTGAAACGCACGAGAGGAATTCTCCGACTAGTGAGGTTAGAAGGACTCTCGTATGTAGGCAACGTGGAAAACAAGACATTGATGGTAGCGAACCAATGATGATGAACCAGGCGCACTATAAGCTTTGCTCTGGGCGCCGCACTGTGGAGTATTTGTACCTAATTCCTGTTCAAAAAGGTAACATTTTTATTTAATCTAACAAAGGAAATGTTTATATATTCTTACAGCAGAATAACTGGCGGTTCATATGATGCAAATTTTGAGGTCCTGAGTCGTATTTCGTGTCTCGCTTACCAGTTGAAAAGTAGCTGTATGAGTGGGGGTTATTTCATTGCTCCTGTTACATTGTGTTTAGTACTTTATACTAGAATATTTTTTTGATATTTGGGATAATGGTATTTACTGGAAATATTACCCAGTTGCTAACAAAGGTACGCACTTCCCTCAAAGCCATTTTAATTAGAATTGTTGTACACGTGTTGTCAATAAAAAATTCTTATTTTTTAAATGAATTTTCAAAACCTATTTTTTTAATAACGTTATTATAAAAGCTTTATGATTGTGTGTCGGGGCTTGTCGAGCTTTGAATGTATTATAATAATTATACTTGGGCTATAGAAGTGTAAATCCAGAAAAAAAATAAACCCGCATATTGCCATATAACTGCCATATTTAGTAATTTTAAAAATGTAAAAAAATCTCGCAAAAATTTACTATGCACAATTGTTTACTAGATATTGTGTTACGTACAAAACGTACACATTTGCAAAATAAGTATACAAGGATATATAATGTATAAAATAAAAACAATTGTATGTAAAACATTGTACATTACTTTCTTTGTATAAATAGAAGTAGATTTGATAAGTTAGTATAACAAAATTAGACAATTAGCATAAAAGCACAAGCATAATAAATTTGACCACGTTATGACGTGATATACTTCACTGTACAGCGAGTGATAGAGCGCAGGAGCGAAGGGAGTCAGAATCAATGCTGTTCTGCAAACATTGGTTTTCTTGGAATTCTGACCAATGTTGTGAAATGAGAAATATTAATTGAAATTATCAACTGAATCGCAAACAAATTTTTAAACATTGTCCTATTAAAGAGTAACATTGAATATAAAACGGACATAAAAGTTAGTTTATTTTACGTAGACTTCAACACTTTTTTGGTTATTAAGGCTTAAAAAAGAGTGAAGAAAAAATTAATTAGGAGTCCATGTTTTTCATTTAAAGAATCATAAAACTCCTTTGATATTGTTGAAAAGGGGAAATAGTACAGTTGGTGTAGGAGGTTATTAGGAGTTATTTATTCTGTGTATAAATCATATATTTATAAACCAAAGCTCGATAAAGTGGAATTTCAAAACATACAGCTGTACACGAGTTGCTAACGTGTGGCGTAGAACCAGAAGACAGTATAAAGACGCGGTGGGAGGAGGGGAAAGTCGTAGTAAGCAGACTGGCTAGTAGCGACCGAGCCGATAATGCAATCAAGAATACGTAAACATGACTGTCTCTATACCAATATAAAATCAATTAGACCAGTAATCATTGACTAGCCAATTCTTTGGATATTTGTTGCGACTTATACACGAATACATTTAAGAAAATCCTTTAAATAATTATGACACTCAATAATTCAAAATAGAGGCACACATTTTGTTCTACATCCTTGCATGTAGACTATTGTTAAAGTTTACGTTAATAAGTAGGCCCAAGAGTAATTCTTTCAAAAGCGCGATTTATGTTTCCAAGATAAAAATAGGCTAAGAAATATTTGGGTGGTGTTAGTTCCGGTTTAATAATAAGTCTTACACTGATAGATTGTAATGCATTTTATAGATTGTCATAACTTATAACAAAAACTTTTCGAGGTTTTAGAAAAACGAGCCAGTTCGAGTCCTGACTTATAGTATTTACTCTTAATCCTGTATTGCCTTTGTGTGTATTTTTGCGTGCGTGTGCCCGTGTGTTTGTGTGTGTGTGTGTGTGTGTGTGTGTGTGTGTGTGTGTGTGTGTGTGTGTGTGTGTGTGTGTGTATGTGTGTGTGTGTGTGTGTGTGTGTGTGTGTGTGTGTGTGTGTGTGTCTGGTGTGGTGTGGTGTGGTGTGGTGTGGTGTGGTGTGGTGTGGTGTGGTGTGGTGTGGTGTGGTGTGGTGCGGTGCGTTGCGGTGCGGTGCGGTGCGGTGCGGTGCGGCGCGGCGCGGCGCGGCGCGGGGTGGCGTGGCGTGGCTTGGCGTGGCGTGGCGTGGCGTGGCGTGGCGTGGCGTGGCGTGCCGTGGCGTGGCGTGGCGTGGCGTGGCGTGGCGCGCGCGCGCGTGCGTGCGTGCGTGCGTGCGTGCGTGCGTGCGTGCGTGTGTGTTGTGTTGTGTTGTGTTGTGTTGTGTTGTGTTGTGTTGTGTTGTGTTGTGTTGTGTTGTGTTGTGGTGTGGTGTGGTGTGATGTGGCGTGGCGTGGCGTGGCGTGGCGTGGCGTGGCGTGGCGTGGTGTGTGTGTTGTGTTGTGTTGTGTTGTGGTGTGGTGTGGTGTGGTGTGGTATGGTGTGGTGTGATGTGGTGTGGTGGTGGTGGTGGTGGTGTGTGTGTGTGTGTGTGTGTGTGTGTGTGTGTGTGTGTGTGTGTGTGTGTGTTGTGTTGTGTTGTGTTGTGTTGTGTTGTGTTGTGTTGTGCTGTGGTGTGGTGTGGTGTGGTGTGGTGTGGTGTGGTGTGGTGTGGTGTGGTGTGGTGTGGTGTGGTGTGGTGTGGTGTGGTGTGTGTGTGTGTGTGTGTGTGTGTGTGTGTGTGTGTGTGTGTGTGTGTGTGTGTGTGTGTGTGTGTGTGTGTGTGTGTGTGTGTGTGTGTGTGTGTGTGTGTGTGTGTGTGTGTGTGTGTGTGTGTGTGTGTGTGTGTGTGTGTGTGTGTGTGTGTGTGTGTGTGTGTGTGTGTGTGTGTGTGTGTGTGTGTGTGTGTGTGTGTGTGTGTGTGTGTGTGTGTGTGTGTGTGTGTGTGTGTGTGTGTGTGTGTGTGTGTGTGTGTGTGTGTGTGTGTGTGTGTGTGTGTGTGTGTGTGTGTGTGTGTGTGTGTGTGTGTGTGTGTGTGTGTGTGTGTGTGTGTGTGTGTGTGTGTGTGTGTGTGTGTGTGTGTGTGTGTGTGTGTGTGTGTGTGTGTGTGTGTGTGTGTGTGTGTGTGTGTGTGGTAAATCTATTGTTTCCGTTTGGGTCTTATATTTTTTAACATTTCTTTGGTCACTAGTAATCCTCCTCTATGGAACAACCCTCAGCGTGAATGCGGAACAGTCAACACCCATGGACATTCTTGGGAGTTTGTAGCTGTAAATCAAGATTGGCATTTCGATTTGCATTTAGATTGGAAAAGCGAAACGTTCGACAAAAGTGAATATAAAGGAATAGTAGCAGTCAACTGTGACTGATTGAATAAATGTTATTCGGTGGCTTTTCCTAACTGACTCTTTGCTTTACAGTTTTAAATTATTAAATTCCTTTGATTTTGTTTTTGTTGCAAAATCTCTTCCAAATTCCTAAGGAAGATTTTTATGTTTATGAAATTTTAAACTTAAATTTATAACTTCTTATTTTAGTGGCATAAAATAAACTATAACACATTTACAAGCTTCAGAAGTTTTTAAAGTTTAAAAAAAGCTATTTTACATTTTGTGATAATAATTGTTATCAGTATATCATTAATCCCTACTGATTAACATACTAAAAACCCATAGTTGATAATATGTGTTTAACTATATTTATATTTGCAGTATATTGTAAATATAATTTAATTATAATTGTGTTTTTCATTTAACCCTTTCCATTAGTTTACACTCTTCTTATATATATACACATGTGTGTGTGTGTGTGTGTGTATCTGTGTGCGCGTGTGCGCGCGCGCGCGCGCGCGTGTGTGTGTGTGTACTTTTAATCATCCCCTCAAGTTCTAGAAGATTTTGCTAAACTTTTAGTTGAAACTAATATATTAATATATTTTGTTCAAATAATAACTCATAAATTAATTTTTTTTTTCGAAAATTTTAGTTATATATGGGAGAATTACTTTCCACAAAGGGGCAACGTATGCTATGTTACAATGTTTATATAAAAATCTCAAGATGTACAACACAAACACTGCAAGTACGCAATATAGTTTTTTCGTTCCATTTGAGTTAAAATAAGTGATATGATTTTATAAAACAACTGATTTTATGTTATAGGCTATGTGGTAGAACAACTGTTTTACCGTATAGGTTATATTACTTTATTTATACCAATTGCTACTCAAAAAGTAACTCAAATAATTTTTTTTACCTAAATAATCACTTTACATGCTTCTAATCCATCAAATGAAGTAGTTTTTTTTAATATATTTAATTATTTCAATTACTTAATAAATATGCATTTTCATTCATTGTTTAATATCAGTGAAGTAATTGATTTACTTTAAAAATTTAGAACTGTTTTGAAATTCAAATTTGATAGCTTTGTAATTAATGGGATCCTGTAAAAGTTACTGAATATTCCAAAAATAATTAACACTTTTACTGATCATGAATGCCTACCAAACGGTTGTCCTAATCAAGTTAGCTGGTTTATTGGAATTTACAGTAGTAATCTGTGGTCTCACCTGATACCAGCTGTGTTTTAAGGCCTCCGTAATCTCCGAAAAATCCGAAATTGGGATCTGGATAAATAATAAGAAACGCCAAGTATTTATTTTACCAAAGCTTCAATAATGGTTGAGAAAATTTTAAAGTAATGTTTTAACTTGCGGTGAAAATAGTATTTTGTGTTAAACCAGGCTTGAACTTAATTATTTATTTCTTGTAAAATATAAATACATTTAACTTTCCCCTTAGTTTCATTGTATGAGTATAGCTGTTTATAAAGTAAGTGTTGGTGATTTACTACACTTTGTTATACTACATCAACCTAGGAGACGTGAAAGATATGAAATGCTGAGATCAATCATAGACAAGTAACATGAAATAAAAATGTATTTATTAAGCTAATAATCATTACCACAGTAATATCAACCTAAACATATTACATCTTGCTTATTCACTACACAAACTATCCGATTTCAGTTCACATTATTGACATACTTTTTTTATGGTAGAACGTTATTGTTGTTGTTTATAAATTATGCTACAATGAAGCAAGCTTGTTGTTTGACGATAATCCTAACCCTACTTTGATAACAGTTACTTTAGAGCTAACTGCAGGAAATACTCGTTCCTGTTCAGAGAGTGACGTATAATCATGCGACAAATATGCATAAAGAACCGAATGGAACTCATGCCTTTGTAATGCAACTGTTTTAATGTGTTCGATTTAGTAAACCGAGAACAAAATGTGAAATTAGTGCAAGTTACTAGCACACTGAGTAAAATATAAATTCATCAACAATATTTAATCTATTGAAATAATAAGTAATGATGTTGACAAAAATAGGACATTTTAAATGTAAAAAACTAATAATTAACTAAACTATTAAACTACTAATAAAGTAAGAGAAATGTATATATATATATATATATATATATATATATATATATATATATAGAGAGAGAGAGAGAGAGAGAGAGAGAGAGAGAGAGAGAGAGAGAGAGAGTGAACTAACAATAGCAATTGAAAGTGTATGTCTTTTTTTCCTAGAATACTTTGCAAGGAAAAGACACAACTTGAAAGTTTTGCAGGATGTGTATTTACCAGATAAATAGTTTACTTTAATCTACGTACGTAATAGATCTCTCCTAATGGCTTCTGTTGGCAGAGGCAATTACTGTTATTTCAGTAAATGTTTCACAAAGTTGCAATTTAATACTTAAAAAAAGTCTATCACAATGATTTGTCGTTATGTCTCAAAATAGAATGAATTGATGATCAAAGCCTGGAAGAGTGGATAATATAGAACCAGTAGCCACTTGGTTGATGCTAGACTTCCCGTTCCACTCTTCCTGCAGAACACAAACAAGAACTTAATTATCCCACTTTGACCAATTTTTAATTAGTTTTAAAGCTTTTCTTTTATGATAAATCGGTGAAAAACTCTAAAACTTGAGCCATCTTTCGGGAATACTCGCAGAGCTTTCGTCCTGGAGGAGAGGCTCGCTGAGAATATTTGGAGAGGATCATTCTGCCAATGAAAAAGCAAGTCAATATTTGAAAATGTATTCAATTACACTTTAGAAACGTCATATATTTTTTGTGCTTTAGACAAAACTATTTCTCGTCGCTAGTTGTTTGGAATAATTTACTGCGATTAGATAATAATAAATAATACAAAAAAACCTCTAACTAAAAATATTTTCATTGTAACCTGATGTACATTTCGGTAACCGAGCAGCCGTTCTTAAAGGCATGACACACAATATATGCGTCCTTTTAAGGATGGTTGCGGCTTCAAAATAAAAAGAATGAATTGACCATCAAAAGCTGGAAGAATGGGCATTATTGAACCCGTAGTCACTTGTGTGATGCTAAACCTCCCGTCCCACTCTCCTTACAGAATAGAAACTGGAGAATTTATTGGTCCCATTTCTAACAATTTTTAAATATATTTTAAAACTCCTCTTTGGTGATCAATCCCTTAAGCCAAACGTTGTCGTAGACAGAAAATTATTTTGGGAGATCTGACTCAGTAGAGTTTTTAGTGGTTTTTATTGTTTATTCTCTTTCAAAAAATGTGGTCTCGTAGGAATTTTAGGAATTTATGATTTTAGTTCAGGATTTCAAGTTCTGTTAGGAAAAAAATCAGTGATTATCAGTCATACTATAAAGTAGCTATTATGCTATTCCGGTTTTCATTAATGTTTAGGCAAACTCTGTACTAATAATCGAGTCATTTCCAACTCCAATCTGCATATATAATGTATGAGATCCTACACATATAATATGAATGGATGTACGTACATATAGTACAAAAGTAAACCAACTCGACACATATTGTGAATAAAGCATGATAAATATGGAATTTAGGTAAGGGTTACACACTCTTGTCCCTAGAAAGGTAACGTGACAAGAATGTGAGCAACAGCTCAGATGTGTGAAGCACGTTTTCCCTTCTCTTATCTGATAAAGGATTCATAATGCTCTGCCTGTTCAACTTCTTGTCTTTTTGAGTTTACGTTTGTAAATAGAAACCTTCTCTTTCAATATTGCATTATATACATTACGTTTATGAATACAAATTTTTAAAGATATATCAAATAAATGACTGGTTAAAAAATATTTCCGAAGTAAGTCAACTACTGGGCTTGTTCGCCCCTTTACGAAGCCACTATACTCAAGATTTTGTGTTTTCGATTACTTCTGCTTGTCGCGGGTACAAGATAACTTATAATATTCTTACTGTTTGCAAAGGAACGAGCTATGTCTGCATCGGCTTCAAGTTTACGACAGTAAGGTAGTAAATGAAAAATACATTCCCAATAACACTTTCCAAACACACTAAAAAAATCATTAAACTGAAGAAATGAAACGGTGTGGAAAAAGGTTGCTCAATATGAGAGACTTTAATAGTAGGTACTAAAAGCAGGATGATGAAAATCAAAATAAATCCATCCTATTCATGTGCATACAAGTGAAACGCTAAACACTGCAACAGAAAACCCGTCCTCTGAAATATCAATACAAAAAAAGGATGAATCAGAGGTATAAAAAAGTAAAAATTGGTAGAACGTCACAAACACAGATGAGAAAAACATAAAACGAAAATGATATTAAAAACATGTAAAAATTCTATACTAACATTTAGAAAATGTATAGTTAAATATATATAAATCTTTTTAAGAAGTGATTTACAAATATCTCTAAAACTATAGTGAGGAGACTTTTCCATGCCAAAAGGAAACATAGAAATGTAAGATCGAAAGGAAAGATGGTGGGTAGTGTAACTTTTTTTTGCCGCCAAACAGCCGGTAATTGAAGCAGAGTAGTTGCTAATAGTCGCCGCACAAGGGTATTACTTTTCAGCCTCCATTTATAATCAACTGTTTCTTACAAACCTGACTTTTCCGATCCTTTTAAAATTGAAATATCAAGTTAAAAAATTCGCATAAGAGAGGTCGAAGAAAGAGTATCGTAAGGGACCAAGCAAAAAAACCAGTGCTGGATGCTGACTACTAGAACGCCTCGCGACCTATCTGAGGTATTTCCAAGGAATCCAGCTAACAATTTTACCTAAGGAGGTAACATTTTTGACTAAACACTACTACACAAAGGTAAATCTTTTTAATTCATATATATATATATATATATATATATATATATATATATATATATATATATATATATATATATATTGTAAGTACGCACACCGTTCTCAGCCTCAGAAAGGCAATTAGTCAAAATTCCTTTTGAGGGTTAGGACATTCTAAATTCTATTTTGGGGCATAACTTAGCTATACAGTCTTCCTACAGCGGTGTGTGACAATAAGACAAAAAAGAATGTTCAATCGTTGAAGCATACTATTACACATACAATTTTTTCAGTGTCATGTAGATAAATTTGTACTACAAGTAAATATTCAATCTTTTTCTTAGCAAATATATTATATAAACGTTCGTAAGAAATTAACTCAGATTTATACTTTATATTTTGAAGCTCCGCTTCACATTACTAAAATCTTCCTTCTACAAAATTATGAAACATTTTCGGAGTTTTTGTAAAATAGTAAATTAACGTAACAATGCCTTTAAACATATGATTTTAAAAAAAGGGCTGTTTTAACAGCGTCATACAACAAAGCCCCGTAGCTTAACGTTTGAAAAACATAAGAGTAAAGATGAACTGAAGTGTGTAAGAAACACTCACTTTTGACACATTTCTACCTCTTGTTAATGAAAATTTCTACCTCTTGAAAATGTTAACTACTAATAAAAATGGTATGAGCAAGTAAAGATAACCCAAGAAGGCAGGTTTATAGTATCGAACAATATGTAACACGTGACAGAAAACCGGCATTGATTGCACAACTGGAGAAAGTATGAAACAAAATTAAGTAAAAGCAGTTGCTAGGCAACAGGATCCGAAGATTATCTATACTGTTTAAACAAGTTTTATTAAATCAGAGATGAGATAGTATGGACGTATAGGGCCCTTCTACTATATACATCCCTCGGGTTAACTCGCATAGCTTTAGTCCCGAAGGACAAAGCAACAAAAGCTCCAAAGAACACCTGCAGGAACGCATTCTGGCTATGAAAAGGCAAATCGTTTTCTTATAACGTGATTCAATTACGTTTTTAAAACGTCAATGATTTTTCTACTTTAGAAAGAGGTATTAGAAAAAATATTTTTCTTCACTAATTATTTGGAATATTTTACCGTGGTTAGATAACAATAAACAGTATAAGAAACCACAAATATTTATATTCTAACCTGATGTACATTTCGGTAACCAAATAACCATCCTCAAAGTCATTACCCACAACACGGTAAACTTCTGAGGTTAGTTACGCTTTCAAAATAAAGAGAATGAATTGACCATCAATGGCTTAAAGAGTTGGTAATATTTAACCATTAGCATTTGTGTGGAGCTAAACGTCCCTCCCCACTTTTCTTACTGAATAGAAGTTGGAGAATATTCAATGATTCCATTTTGAGCAATTTTTAAATATATTTCAAAAATATTCTTGGTGATAAATCCCTTAAACCAAACATTGGCGTACACAACAAATTATTTTGGGAATCTGAATTATTAGAGAGTTTATTTAGGAGATTTCTGTTGTTGTTTCTCTTCCAAAGAAGTATACCCTCATTAGAATTTTAGGATTTTAACTTGGGATTTCAAGTTCTATCATTTTAGTTACCAAGTAACTATCCTCAATTGTATAACACGCAATGCTCCCCACCCAATACAGTATAATCTATGAGGTTGGCTACTTGGTAACCGAAATGAACATGAGGCTAAAGTAAATATATTTGAGGTTTTTGTGTATTATTTAAAAAATATTTCTCTCATCGTTACTTTGTCCTATCATTCCTATCATAGGGTTCTAGTGTCATTGTGTTTTAACACAGAAATGGGAGAGAAAATATGAGTTTTAGTACGTAACTTCCATATACCGACTGTTTTAACTGTCACTAAAATCTCAATCAACAACTGAAATTCAAGAAATAGAGAGAATAAAATGTTTACATGAAAACAAATCATTTTTTAAACTACGTTTTCGTAAGAAAAATTGGTGAAGTTAAATGGTAAATAAAATATACAAATTTAATGTTTATGCCATTGTAAGAACAGCTTCCGTTTGAAACATTTCAATAATATTTCAAAATATTAATCCGTTATTAGCTGATAAATATTAGTTTTCATTCCAGGAATATTTTATTGCTTTCAAGTTCTTCCTAAACATTTCCAGTTTTTGCTAATATTAGGTATGCACCCAATGCCACGAATATTTTAAAATAAATACACGTGTTCCATCATATTTGTAAATTTACTCAAAACGTCTATGTTTTAATGTGCAGAACTAAATTTCCCACTACACAAAAATTCACATAACTATGTAAACACTACTAGTAGTGTGTTACTTAGTTACTAACACTACTTAGTTACTAGCAGAGAGCCCGTCCTTCGTACGGGGTTGACGTACATTTGTATTCATTTAATTTGTATTTGTATTTGGGTTGAATGTAATTTACTGAAACTAAATCCCAATAAATGTATCAAACTATAGTTTATAAACTTACAGATTATAGTCTTGAAAAGCTTTTGCTTATAACCTGACATTTGTAAAGTATAACTAACCTTGAGAGATGAATAGCACCAATATTTACTATCACCTATTCAATTGTATTTAAAAGTAACTTTTACAGGCGATTACAAACACATTTACTATCACTTGGTTAATCCAAGAAAATAATGGAGTATAGGTAATTAATGTATTAAGGGAGTTTTCAAGGCCAGGGGCGGTGTGCCCTGATGAAATTTCTTTAAAAAAATAGATCAATATGTTAACCAGTGACCCAAAGAATCTCCTTGTAAAATTTCAGCCCAATGGGTCCAGTAGTGTTTACGGGATTGAGTAACACACACACACACACACACACACACACACACACACACACACACACACACACACACACACACACACACACACACACACACACTCACTCACACACAACATTAGGGTTTTGTATAATAGTATAGATTTAAAAAAATTTAATTTCATTAATAGTCATTTATAAACCTTTACTAATAATATAAAAAACTGTAAAAACAAATGTATAAACTTAGCCTTGAAAACAAACAGAAAATGTTTGCTGTGTACAAGCACTATAGCGGTAAAGGTCATACCATTTCCGGTCTTGCCGACAGATTATTCAAGTGGAAAACTACAGGACTAGAATTATACGTGAGCAAGAGAGTCTTAACATACGCCATGGTAATTTGAATTTGCGCGAAGTGTGGAAATGTGTCACTGATAGATTTTATCCCCAGATAAGTGAACAAAACGAAAGAATGGTGAGTATTCTTTGGGTGGGTTGATGTCAATGGGGCTTCTGCCTTTTATATGTAGGAGCGGATTTGTCTACACGCCGTAACTTGGTTCTTATCAAATGCTACCATACGAAACTCCCTTCGCTCTCCATCGCTTGCAGCTTTTGTCAGATTTCTCTCAGCGAAGCTCTTTGGTAGTGCCCAAAAATCATATTACCCACACCTCAGGGATCTGGCAAACTCAGTTGGATCCCCTCCTATGTTCCATCCTCGTCCCAAAGTCCTTCTCGATCCTCCATAACACCTCTGCTACTCGCACTGACTCTCCCAGCCGTCTACCTCTCACCTCCAAGAGTAGACTACGAGTTTTTAAGCTTTAGTCTTAAGATGCTAAAATTGTAAATAGTGTTTAACTTCCCGATTTGTATTCTTACCGTAAACCCTGTTTGTTTATTCCTATTAATCTCATCTTATTATGTATCTGTTAGGTTTAGTTTTATCGTTATATTCTAGTTAAGTTAGAAAGTTCTAGTCCTAAGCTCACTCTACAGTAATTCTAGCCTTACGTTCAAGTGTACTACATAGCTTTTTTTTAAATTTCTGTTAAACAAGTCAAGTTAGTTTAAGATCATTCATCCATCACATTGTTATTCCATTCTAGCTTCAAGTTTTATTACACATTTTAACATCTTGTGACTCACAGACAACCTTACTACAGACATGATGTCACCTAAAAATTTTTAAAACAAACTAAATTACAGAGTCAGTTAACCAGTCCAAATGTTTAAAATAAACGTGGTCACGCAGAATAAAATAGTTTTATTCACCCCACACAAAAAAACCTCCTGTCTTGCAAATGCCCTTCCTACATTCAGCCCTGTTCCCATATTCTTACCCGCAGCCATTAATGGTGACACACGCTGTATAGCCTCGGGGGCCACAAACCCATTCTTTCTCTGACTGACTGGAGCTTTTTCAGACACAGCATATCACAGGAGCGAGTAAGAGGGAGCTCCGACGAAGAAGCCACTGCTTCATTCGCGCTTTAACTGTTAATGGGTTCATCTCGTCAATTCTAGATGAGATTCTGGCGAAACGTCGGACTGCGATTTTATACACTACAGAATGAATGGATGTACACCTGATATTAACCACCTGATGATATTCTTTTACTTGGTATATATAGCCTATATATATATATATATATATATATATATATATATATATATATATATATATTAACCCATTAAGTGTTATGACAAACTAAATATTACTTAAAGCGAAAATAATGTGGGCAAAGTTGAAGCCGTACTTACATCACGCTACACCAGTTTAATAACCGACTGCCGCGTTTTCCAAACATTTACGGGATGAGGGAGTTATTTGGAAATGTTTCCTGTGAAATTAATTTGTTTCATACGTTACGAGTGTTCATTAACGGGTAAACAGCTTTTTTACTAGGAATAATCCCAATAGCTTAAGGAAGGCATAGTATGTCTGCCTCTAAGTCGACGTTTAGAGTTCGATGTTAACATTTGATATTTAATGAAATAGTTCGAATACAGTTGTGGATCAATTTTACACGCAATCCAAACCACAAAATAAAGTATCTCACATAGGTAAAGTTTTATATATACTTCACAGAAGTATACTTCTTCTGTAGTATATACTACTAAAGTATTGTTCTCAACACAGAATGCTACAAGTCCAAACTACAATAAGTAAATCTCGAATATCAACCACCCTTTAATTAACAACACCTCAATTCTGAAAATGCCACGTCTGGTTACGTCCCAAAACTCTAAGGCAATTGAGTTTTGTTTTAGCTCAAGTATTGTTTTTGAATTAAGTTGCCTAAGCTTACGAAAAATTGTTTTCCAAATTAGATTTTCCTCATTTTCAAACAATTTTAACACAAGTTTGTTATCTGTTCTATGAATACTATGAGTAATGCTTTACAGAACTCACCATTTTTCCTATGCATGCTAAGTAGTAGTTTAAACTACTTTCATGTAGAAAATATTTAATAAATATACACATTAATTATACAGTAGCATGTTTTTCAAAAATAAGGCATGATTTTAAAAAGTGTGTTTAAAAATCCTCTTGTTTAACAATTAGTATTTATTTTTTTAACCAATTTCAAATGTTTTATCTCTTCAAAGAAACGAGATTACCGAATTCAATTTTATTTCACCCCTATTCTTTCCCTTTATTTAGTCCTAACAAATGTATTACGCCCTTCTCCAACAAGCTTTATGTCTAACAACCTTATTTATAGCTGTCTGTACAAAGAAGCAAGCAAAAACCGATTACTCAGACAAACAGACCTCGTAGATAAACAGTACTGCTGAATGTACGGTATTTTTAGGGAGAAGAGCAGTTGTTTCATATTTTATACTAGGGGGGTCTTCTCACGACCACTGTCTGTTTTGGGGTGTCACATTATAGTGGCAACATTACAATACACACACACACACAAACACACACATATATATATATATATATATATATATATATAAACACATAAACAAACACACACACACACACAAACACACCCAAACACACACAAACACACACACACACACATAAATAAATATATATATAAACACATAAACAAACACACAGACACACACACACACACACACAAACACACCTACACACACAAACACATACTCACACACACACACACACACACACACACACTCACAATCACAACACACCTCCATTTAATCTAAACATTTGGTGCTGACCCAGAAGTTATACTAAATATAGATTAGGCATAGTTTCTGAAATTATACTTTCTCCTTGCATTTTATATGGGACTTGTATTTTTTATACGGAATCATGTGATTTTTAGTCTTTAAAATCAACATTTTTCGAAATCCTTTTTTAGCGTGGGCCATTATAATGAACTGGCTGTACGCGTACCCTGAAAATTTCAAGTTTACATTTTATAGTTTCGACTCTACGTTGATTTTCAGTGAGTCACTTGGATTTTTTTACACACACACACACACACACACACACACATATATATATATATATATATATATATATATATATATATATATATATATATATATATATATAATCAACACATAAAATTCAGATAGTTTCGTTAATTGGTTATTTTTAATAAAACATGGTAGTTTAGTTATTACATATTTGTTGTGTTACGATGGGTATTCGATTAGTTGCATAAATTCATAAACATTTTTCTAAGAATTTATTTGGTTTGCATATGTTATTCAGAAATATGTTTTTTTTAATTATTGCATGTTAGTCATACTTTTTCAAATTTTCAACTTATTTGTACACTTTTGAAAAACATCTCTGCTTCACTTTAAAGTTCTTCAAATATAAATACAATATTTTAAATACGACGTAAACGAATACGTGCATGCACAGAACGGGAACATTAAAATGCAATTAATGTTACTTTGTAACAATAGAATAATTAAAGTAATTTAATCCGTCCTAATTACACGTCCATGACGCTGCTAATTAGCAGATGAATAATCATTGCAAATGGATTAATCGTTTTTCCATTAATTATTTTAACTTTTAGAAATCGTAATACATTATTATAGCTCATTGTATTTATTTTCACAATCGCCTAGAAGTTTAAACAAATCTTGCGTTTATATTGTAACTTATTTAAGTGGAAAACACAACAATAGATGTACACACCTGGCTTCATAATGCAGCTATATTAATTTAGAACTATTTTAATCATCTACTTCAAGTGTTACCGTTCCTACAGGAATAGTTTGGGCACCTACATCAAACGTTACTATGAAAATATAATATTTAAATACAACACACTCGAAACAAACAAGAACAATTACGTACTAGACATAATACCCTAATAATAGCTGTAAGAACAATTACGTACTAGACATAATACTCTAATAATAGCTGTAAGAACAATTACGTACTAGACATAATACCCTAATAATAGCTGTAAGAACAATTACGTACTAGACATAATACCCTAATAATAGCTGTAAGAACAATTACGTACTAGACATAATACCCTAATAATAGCTGTAAGAACAATTACGTACTAGACATAATACCCTAATAATAGCTGTAAGAACAATTACGTACTAGACATAATACCCTAATAATAGCTGTAAGAGCAATTACGTACTAGACATAATACCCTAATAATAGCTGTAAGAACAATTACGTACTAGACATAATACCCTAATAATAGCTGTAAGAACAATTACAAAACACCCTTTATAAAATAATAAAAACAATTTATTACACAATGTTTTTTTTAAAAAGTAAATTCCTACTTAATTTAACAAAGAAAAAGTTTATAATTCCTTTTTATTTTGTGATTATAATTATTAGAAATATGTATATACATATGTATAAATAACAATAGGCCTTTCAAATGGAAAAAAAGGATTTTCGTTTTATTTTCTATACATGGAGTCAGACTATTATTTTTGTTTGTTACTAATTATACGCTTTCTTTATTTCGGCGCTTGTGTTATAGTTTCTTTTGGGTTTTCCTTTCGCATTATCCATTTGTGAAGCAAGGTTCGATACCATTAATCCAGTTTGTTTATTTCATTCCTTTCACTCATTTTTAATCCTTGAAGATTATTTATGATATTGTGTGGTATCCATGGCAAAAGTTTGGAATGGAGGTTTCGACGACAACCAGATGGGAGCAAAAGAAAAATTCATATACATCTTTGAATTAGACTATACATTTACAGCTATGGAAAGGTTGGCACAGTTCCGAAGCACTAGGCTTCGAACATGAAGATACTCAATTCGATTCCTATTTACACCCCCCAATTTTTATAATTCAATTATTGAATAAATATTGGGTAAAACTTGATTAACATCAATTCCCATTCACTATAAGTTGAACTTGATTGGATGAATAAAAACGTATTTTATGTGGATGTATATATCAGGAGGGTGTGAGCTAATAGAAGGACTTTAATAAAAAGCTTGAGCGGAAGAGTTAGAACAGAAGGGTTATACTTAATATTTTGCCGTTCATTCGATTCATACAAGAGCTTGTATTCCCACGGATGCAAACAAACATTACATGGCAGGCAATCCAGACAAACACGTTGGAGTCTCGAATATCAGTATTTATAATAATATTTATTATTTGCTTTAACATATATCGTCTTATCAGAATTATCCTATTATGCTGAGGATATTACGTTTAGTGTTTGTCAAAGAAATATTTTATCTTAATTTTATTGACATTATTTTATATTAAATAATAGCCGACGTTCTACTAATTGACTTTTAAATTGACCGTGGAAATATCAGTATTTACCCCCACTCTAAGCTGCACACTAAGGAGGCCACGTGCCTCCTAAACATCAGTTTTTCATTTTCCAACGTCACGTTGTAACTCGTCATTAAAACTTAAACTCCACTTCAAGGAGGAATGGGGGAATTTTTCAAATTAAAGTTTAAATTTGTCGCGTCTCTTCTCAGTTAGTATATATAAAATTGTAACACTAAGAGTTCTCAAGTTTAACTATACGGATTTTTTTAATTGCTCTTGCATGTACTTGCTTGAATGCCCTGTACTTTCTCTGGGGAACGGACTATGAGCTAGAGGCGGTTTATGCCCCCTGTCAAAAAGCAGGGGCCGGACATTCAGCCAGCCGCAGGTACATTGTGGGGGTTGTAGTGGATGTGGAGTAAAGAGCTGCGAGGTAAGAAGAGAAAGGTGTAAGGAAGTTACTTCTGTAAACTTACTTTCCTTTTATAGCAGTCTAATTCTTTTATTTGAATATTTGGCATTAATCGAAAGTTTTCCGTACATAAATAGTTATTGGTGATGTGAATAATGTTAAATCTTTGTCTTTTACGATATTTGTAAATATGTGTCCATATTAGGCGTATGTTTGGCGTCGTTATAGTTTTGGTACCTTTTTGTTTAAATTTCAAAAGCAATTAGTTATTCTGCATTTAACGGTGTAATTTTGTTTGTATGATTTTGTACATAGTATATATAAAATTTTGTTTCAGTTTCGTGCTTGTTTGTTTTTAAATCTTTTGGAACTGGTAACAAAGAGTCAGTAAAATACATTATTACATTCATATGAATGGATTTTGTTTACTTCGCGGTAACTTATAATGAAAGGAAACCTCATTCTGAGCAATTTTATTTATACATAGACAACTATGTTAATACAAACGTATGGTTTTTAGCAATATATTGAACAAGTTCAATCAAATTACAAATTGTGTGTGTGTGTGTTTCAGCGGAGCGCGCACCGCGCCGCCCGCGGGCCGTCCCGCCCCGCACGGGCCGCCTCCACCCTTACCCCACCGCAAGCTCAGAATTCTGACAAGGCCTATCCTAGCCAAACTAGGATACTGTGCAATTACCCGCCAAAATCTGCCGGAGAACAGGTCACTGGACTTTATTATAAAAAACCTAACTTGCTGAAATTTAACTCTTTGGGTACATATTTCCCGGGGGAATGAGTTCTTTGAAAGCATCTTTTTGGCGAAATGACCCTTTGGTTTTAGAAGTGTGTAAGAAATCTGTTTTAAATAAAAACACTATTGTTTTGTTGGCAAGTTAGTAAAAATGACATTTTTATTTTACCGTTAATTTTGAAATTATAGCACATTTTGCAATTTTCTTATTTTAACTAGCTCTTTAAAATATTAGCAACTCATTTCTGTTTAGTATTATTTTATCTCTTCTTTTTTATTCTAAAATATACACATTACAATGTCAGTGGTAACTCTTTACTCAGTTAACCCTTTCTTTTATCCCTTCTATATAAAATTTGAGTAAACTTCTTACTGAATTTGTATTAACACCAAAAGTTATAAGAAAAACAATTTTTAGTTATATTAACTGAAAAGTGTAATTTAATTATGTTCATTTAACCCTTCAATATTCAAAATCAAATTTGTTTCTTTTTTTTAAATAAAACTGTCTTTATCTTTGACAATACCTTTTTCAAACCCTTTGAAATAAACAATCCTTCTTCACTGTTCACTGTTTTATATAAATTTTGAAGTACTGTTCTTTATAAATTACGTAACTGACTCTAATAATTTTTCATATTGTTCACCTCTAACACACACAAACGTCTTAAGAACGCCGCCACATAGATGTTAAACTTTGGAGACCACTTTTGGAGATGTTACTACCTCCTCCAAAAGCGTTCCAAACCACACGCAACTACATTTTAGTGACGACCAGCCTCGCGCTTAGCACGTCATATTCATCGTCGTCATTTACAGATCACAAACTGAAACAAAGGCTTGTGACCTGGAGCGACCGAACCGACGTCCTCCCTCTTTGAAGTCTCGAATAACGCTGTTTATTTTAACCCCGCTGGGTCTTCTCGTTCCCACGAGACGTATCGTACCACGTTTTGTCAACCAATGGGGTGGCTTCTAAAATCTACGTCACGTTATCATGCGACTTTTTCCTTCGTTGGGGTTCCGCTTTCGCACACAAAGCAAGCTCACTTAAAAATGATCAAAATATTGTCTGTTTCTTTAATTTGGGTTTAACTCTTCTATTTGGCGTTTTCGCGAATTTTGGTACAGGGCATCTCCTTTCCCTCTTGACAAGCCGCGTCTTCTCGAATGTCGATAGTGATTATAGGAGTATTTTGAGGTTTTCTCTCCTTTCCATGTAATTTACTTGTATTTTAAAATATACAAAACCCCTTATCCCATCTAATGGCTTTTCTTTCACATTTTTACATTACGAAATTTTAATATTATTGCGACGGTATTTGTTAATCAGAATTCTACCCGTCGCAGTGTGTGTGTGTGTGTGTGTGTGTGTGCGCGCGCGCGCGCGAGCGTGTGTGTGTAATGTGTTATGATTCTAATAAAGATTTGTTTTACAATCAAGTGGTTTTAGTTGTCTGTGGGATTTTAGTCCTCTGTTGACACAACGACTAAAAGAGTTCACAAGACGAAAAGCTTTTTACAGAATATTTTACTGGGTCTCTTGTTTGTCAGTAGTAATTTAAGTGGGAAGAAAGAAAGACAATTAAATACCAAGGGAATCGGTCCCAAGTAAACACAATGCCTTAATTTACTTTGTACGAATCTCCTTTATTCTTTCTTGTTAAAAGAATATTGACGTATATTCCTACGCTGTGTTCATTACCCAGATGTGTAACAATGCGGAATTTTCAGTATAAAACAAATATGTAGTACATTAAATAAACATAATGATGAAGTAGTCACACTATAATCACAATTTACAGTAATTTATAATAATATTAGTGTCCTTTAAAACAATAGTATGCTACCATCATACTTAATATAAAAATGAACTATGAAAATTGGGGAAAGTATAAATATGAAAATCGGCTCGCCATACAAGATTCTTGTATTATTATTACGTTAAGTTCATACATACATACATACATAGGGGGTTTGTGTTTGAAATAATTGTTTTCCATACAGACATCATCATAAAAGTCGGTCATTCTGCATAGTCAAACATTTCGTTATTTATAACGTAATTTGTCGTTATTATATTTTTGTTAACAACACTATAAATACAAGTGCTTTTAAACAAGCATTTTATTTATCCAAAAAGCACGACGATTTCGTCTGTTTGTTTACAAAAGCAAGTAAATAAATATCTTTCAGTGTTGGATAAAGTCGAATCAATGCTTTACATAAATACCATTGCTTTTAGCGTCTGCAGCGATAGGCTAAAAACGATGTTGGCGCTAGGAAATAGAAAACCCAACAAATTTGTTGAAGGACTAAATATATTTCCCTCCACAGACTAAATGCCGCTGTTTATTTCTATCGTAATTATGATCGATAATTAACAACATTTATCAACATCTACGTTTAGAGCCCATTCGGAACAAATGATATAGAAAAAAATTAAAGTCAATTCCTACTTAGGCCAACAAAGGAACATTTTATTTTAGTTACTTTTTATTAAGTATTTAGAAATTATATAAATAAAGTAACATAACCTATGCATTAAAACAGCTGTTCTACCACATAACCTGTAACATAAAATCAGCTGTTTTATGAAATCATATGGTATCACTTATTAAAGCCAAATTGGACGCACTAAACATATTCCATACCTTGATCCTTTTGTAAAAGGTTTTTGGAACATGTAAAACTAATATTATTTAATATAATTTAAATAATGAAATAGTATTTGATAAAATGGTATTAACATCAAGGGCCATACCCAACAACTTTTAAAGAATTTATTTGAACTTGAGTGAATAAATTAAAACTATTAAAACTCCTCACCAATTCCACCAAGAGCAGCTCTGCTATCTGCGCTGGGAAGCCAGGGAAACATCAAAACAATTTGATCGATAAACAGTTTAGGACCTTGGCTACAGCAACTTATTATGGACATCGGACCATCGGAGTCACATGACCCTGGACGTCCGCAACAAGAAGTATTCAAGTATAAATTAAAACTACTTTATTAACAACTAAAACTTTGTAGAAGAAATATGCAAGGCGAATGAGAAATAAAAGAAAGAATTGAAAAAATTCATTTAAAAATTAGTTGCAAACACTCACTTTTATTGTTTAAATTATTTCTAAATATAACGTGGTTAGTTTATTTAATGTTCAACTCCGCTACGCCGGTCCCAAGCCCGGGGCCTCATCTTACGATGGGGAAGGAGGAGGGATAGAGGAGTAACGCCTCTTTAAAAAACCTTGGTTTAGCTGGCCCGGCTGATAGTACCTCGGGAGGGCTCCTTGTACAGGGTTACAGTACTAGGGGAAGGAACCCCGAAAACAAACCAAAGATGGAAGTTGTAGATAAAACCAAACCTACGGTGCTGGGGTTCGGATCCCCAGTACCGGCGACCGTCGGGAGTGAGCGAGCAGGTTCCGGGTCGTCGTCAGCCAGCGCCTGCAAGAAACATACCTCGGGGATGGAACACTTGGTCCCCTTGGATGAAAATGTGACAATTGGTGAGGAAAGAGATCCTTTCTCTAGGAGCTCCAGGGTTCAGAGGACACCACCGTCAGGTCCCAAACCACCTGAAAGGAAGAGAAGCGACCCAAAGATTGGTAGGAAAAAGTGATGCCTCTCCATTGGTTACGCAAGGGAGAAAAAATTGGAAGTGCGGGAACTGGAACACCGGGAAAAAAATAGCAGAAAGCTCTCAGCAGATATCTCCCCAAGAGAAACAGCTGCAAAAAATTGCCCGAGAGGAAGCAGAGCACTTCAAAAAATGCCGAGTCGTGCTAAGCAAAATGAAGGCTGCTATAGGCAGACAAAAAAACGTCAGCATTGATATTAAATCTGGAATAATGAAGCTCGAAGATCTAGTAGACGGGCTAAGCTACTTAAAGAGATCACGGGAGAGGGTTGAATTCTTCCTAAAAGAAGAAGAGGCACAAAATGCTAATTCTCCACACATAGAGGAAGGAAAGAAAAGAGTGGCTTCAAGTCCCCTTCAATAGGGCCTAGGGAAAAAACACAGACAAGAAGATGGCCCCTCGAGAGTAGATGGCACAAGGCCTAAGAACTCTACAGAGTCCACTTTCATCACAGGGACTGCTAATGAGAATCCTTCTTCTCATAAGGAGAATGAGAATGGCGGCCAGTGGACGGTAGTTCAAACCCGCAAACACGTTGCAGCTAGGAAGCAGCATCAGTGGGAACTGGCCATGGAATCCAATCAAATGACTCCAGGTCAAATAAAAAAGAAGAAAGTAAGAAATAAGTCACGCTGGGAGGCAGTACTTACTAAGCCTGTCAGTGGGATATCTTTTGCAGATGTTTTACGCGTCTTCCACGATAAGATAAAGCCTGAGGATTTAAATGCGGGCTTAAAATCCGTAAGGAAAATGAGAGCAGGGGATGTCCTCTTTGAGATATCTGGCAGGGCGAAAAATATCGATGAATTCAACAAAACTATAACAGATGCAATTGGGGAAGTAGGGAATATACAACACCTAGTCCCGAAGGTAACAATAGAGATTAGAGACCTAGACTCAATGACAGAAGAGAATGACGTAAAGGAAGCTCTCGCTCGTAATTTACTAAATATTAATGACGAACGCAAGATTTACGTAACACAGCAAATGATAGAGGGCAGAAGATGGCTATTGTTGTTTTAAGCGAGACAGAATCAGGCATTCTTTTAAAGAATAATATGATTAAAAGGCTTAAAGGATTGGCTATTCCAGCTGTAGGATCAGATTGAGGATTGAGGTAACACGTTGCTGGAGGTGTCTCGGCTATGGGCATAAGACTGATAGGCAAGGTCTATGTTTTAAATGTGGCAACAGCGAACATCAGGTCAAAGACTGTCAGCAGGAACCTTATTGTATGCTGTGCGCGGATATGAACCTGGATGTGGACAAGACAAAACACGTATCCGGATCTGGGAAGCGTTGGAAGCCGAAAAACTAAAAACGAATGGCTAGACGGATTATCCAAAGAAATCTGGGCAGAGGGAGACTGGCTAATGATCTTCTTTCGCAACTTCTATTAGAACATAATGCTGACATTATAATAATAAGTGAGCAGTATAAGGTCTTGGCATCACCTTCATGGTTTTCGGACAGTTTGGGAACCTCAGCTATTTGGATACCTGGCGGGAATCTTGCCATTGATAGTCATGGCTCTGGAAACGGCTATGTATGGGTTAAAAGCAACAGTGTTACATACGTCAGTGTGTACCTAACTCCCAATGACTCCATCGGGGACTTCCGCCAAAAGATGGACCAGCTAGAGGACAGATTACAGGCAATAGATGGTAACATCATTGTCGGAGGAGATTTCAACGCGAGGGCTACAGAAGGGAGGGCAGATATAACTAACACTAGAGGCAAACGCGTGACCGAAATGGCATCAAGACTGGGACTCCTCATCCTTAACACAGGTAACACGACTACCTTCCGTCGACCAGGATATAGAGGTAGTATTATCGATATTACTTTAGCCTCAGAGACTTTAGTCCCTAGAATTCAGGACTGGGTAGTGATGGAGGACTATACGGCGAGCTATCACCAGTACATCTTAATCACCATCAACCCTGAGAAACCAAAGAGACGGTTGAGGACACTCAGAAGAAGCAGGTGGAAGGTCGCCCGAATGGACCAGGACAGATTCTCGGAGGTCCTACAGGGTTCCCAATTGGATGCCATGGAAATGGGGCAAACAACGCAAAGGCACAGGCACGCCGAAGCTGTAGTAGACGCAACAATGAAACTCATTCAAAGAGGTTGCTATTCCACAAAAACGATTCCCTAGAGGAAATAGAAATCCGGTATATTGGTGGACTGAGGAGATAGCCATATTACGGAGAAAGTGTCTTACAACGAGACGCCTAGCTCAACGGGCAAAGCGAAGGGGACAGGGTGTGGCCTATGAAGAGACACTGGAATGCAAGACGGCAAAGAGTGAACTCCGTAGAGCAATTAGAGAGAGTCAAAGGCGATGCTGGGAGGACCTTCGCGAAGACCTAAATAGCGATCCCTGGGGGCTGGGATATAAGCTGGTGATGAAAAAGCTAAATTCATTCACTCCGGGAGGGCAATTGAATGCGGCACAGATGAAAATTATAGTAGATGGTTTGTTCCCTTCCCACCCTGTCGGACAGATTTCAAAGAGGAAAACCGGATGGCAAGATGTCCCGCTCTTCACGGAGAAAGAACTATGGACAGCAGCCAACTCCCTCCAACATAACAAGGCTCCGGGACCGGATGGAATCCCTTCGGAGGTTCTTAAAGCCGTAGTGAGAGCTCACCCGCACATATTACTCAATATGTACAACCACTGCCTGAAAGCCGGCGTATTTAGTGTCCGTTGGAAGGTAGCAAGATTGGTCCTGATTAACAAAGGCAAGGGGAACTTCGATTCTCCGTCTTCTTACAGACGCTGTGCATGTTGGATGCGGCTGGAAAGCTGCTAGAAAAACTTATTAGACTACGGCTGCTCTCGGCCTTCCGCGATGCAGGAGATCTTTCTGATAGACAGTTAGGCTTTAGGAAGGGCAAGTCAACTATTGATGCTATTAGAACCGTAGTTGATGTTGCTAAAATAGTCGAGGTAGGTAACTACTTTTCACGACCTGTGTGCCTTCTGGTTACCCTAGATGTACGTAATGCCTTCAACACAGCGAGAAGGAAAGACATACTGTATGCCCTGGAAAAGACATTCGCTCTGCCTGAGTATCACCTACGAATAGTACGAGACTACCTTAACAACCGGTATCTGATATACGAGATCTCAGATGGACCTAGAAGGAAGAGAGTAACAGCAGGAGCAGCTCAAGGCTCCATTCTTGGCCCGGACCTCTGGAATGCAAATTACGACAGAGGCAAATGGCATTTTGCGTATAGCAATGCCAGATGGAACTTTCCTGGTAGTATACGCAGACGACATTGCTGCGATCATTATAGCGAGAAACCAAGAGCTTGCCCAATTGCGACTAGCCCAAGTAATGCGTCGTGTTAACAGCTGGATGATGGAGCATGGTCTACGCTTGGCTCTGTTAAAAACTGAGATTCTTCTGGTATCCAAGAGACACCTTACTCCTAGCCCTGAGATGCTTGTGGGAGAGGAAGAAATAGCGGTTAAAAATGCCATTAGGTACTTAGGTATCATGATTGATAGGAAGCTGAGCTTTCAAAATCATATTAAATGCGCAGCTGAGAAAGCGATCAGAGTCACAACAACTATGAGTAGGCTTCTGGCTAACGTTAGGGGCCCTACTCAGAGCAGACGCCGTCTTCTGATATCCGTGGCGCAATCTATAATGCTGTACGGAGCGGAAATTTGGGCAGGTACCCTCAAAACCGAGAGGAATAGGAGACGGATGGCCTCAGTGCAGAGAAAAGGGGCACTAAGAGTGGCGTGTTCTTATCGAACGGTCTCGGAATCGGCTGCTCTAGTAGTGGCGGGAATAATTCCTATTGATCTGCTGGCACTAGCAAAGAAGACCATTGCAGAGCGAAGAAACAATATGGACGATAGAGATAACAAAAAGGAAGCGAGAAGAACGACAAATGGCAGGAAAGATGGTCTGCAGAACCCGCCGGAAGATGGACAGCCAGACTAATCAAAAACCTATCCAGTTGGACTAACAGGCATCATGGAGAGGTAAACTTCTACACTACACAGTTCTTGACAGGACACGGTTGCTTCCGGGTCTATTTATATAAAATGGGAAAGGTGAACTATCCCAATTGCTCCCATTGTGGGGAAGGGTCACCCGATAACCCCGAACACACCTTCTTTGTGTGCAGAAGATGGCAATCGGTGAGAACAACGCTGGAAAGCAACGTCGGACCAATAGACCCGGACAACATTGTGGGCAAGATGCTGTGGAGCGCATCCAACTGGATAGAGATAGCGACATATATCGAGAGCATACTGCGGAGTAAAATGAGACAAGAAGAAGGTCGACGTCAAGATCAGTGACCAGGCCGAATACATTCAGTTTTAGAAATAGAAACCACTGGGGTTAATAAAGGGCCTTCTGACCAGGAAGAATGTTAATACAGTGATACCCTGGTCAGATCTACAAAGGGCCGGAAAGGAGGAAGGGTTTAGTGGGTATTCGCCAGGAGTCCCACACACCAGGTCTGTCAGGGCAGACTTGATGGTGCGTAAATGCATTCAAACCTCCAAAGGAAAAAAAAGTTGATTTAATGTTCAAATTAATCTTTTATGTTTTAGTAATTATTTTATAATAGTTCCTCTTAGAATTTCAGTGTACATTTAAAATAAATCAGTGCCTCTCTCTTAATTATACATCTTTATTTGCTGTTTGTCAAAATGTAATGCATTTTAAACTTTTAATCTCTACCGTCGCATATCTCTTTAGCGACTTTTATTCCAAGTCATCAACAAAATTAAAACCTGACTGTAGCTATAATAACTATTACATTTAGAAACATTTTTTGTAGAAGATATATTATTTTATTTTTAGTATAATTCAATGTTAATCGACTATAGATGTATTTGCTTGATTATCTTCATAAAATTTAAAATACTTCTATTTTTTTAAAATACAAGCAGAGCATTAAGAACTAGGCCATGGGTCGTATTAATGTTATTACTTCACTTCATGTTAATCGTTCTACATATAAGTTGTTTTATAAACAAAATTGTTTATATCGATAGTACACACTGTATCCATTAAAATAGAACACACATTTGAAATTATGCTCAATTCATTATTAAGTTGTTTTCTCTTTTATAGTAATAGGTTTTTTTTAGTTTGGAAGACTGATTATTGGAAAGTCAATTTCGTTTTTACCTTATTTTGGGGAAATGGTATTTTGAAAATACGTTATTGCTATTTACACAGAATATAATTTATGAACAAAAAATTAGTGAAGGACTAGACTATACTTCGAGTATTGGTCCTAATATATTTTTTAAAGAAATATATGGAAAATAATTTAAAACTAATAAATTTTATTAATACTTCTCGAATGTATATATATTTATTTATTTATTTATTTATTTATTTATAATACGTTTTCTTGTATAATAATTTAAAACAACATAGGTTATTCAAATACAAGAATATTTATTAAATTATATCCAAAGCTTTTCGTTGGTAAACAGTACCAACATCATCAGGAATGAAAATTACAATAATAATAAGATTAATTGTAATTTTCATTCCTGATGATGTTGGTACTGTTTACCAACGAAAAGCTTTGGATATAAATTAATAAATGTTCTTGTATTTGAAAATCCTATGTTGTTTTAATATATATATATATATATATATATATATATATATATATTTATATTATGATTTGTTAAAAACGTTTTGTGAATAATTACTTCGACAGTTTTTTTAAATTCCTTTTATTAGCAGCTCACACTCTCCTGTACAAATTTTCAATTGTTAATAAAAATAGGTTTTTTTTCATCCAAACAAGTTTAAATCATTGTTTTAACCTATAGTGAATGACAATTGATGTTAATAAAGATTCTTTTCAAATATGTATTCAATAATTAAATTATAAGAATTTGGGGCCTATCGGGATTCCAACTGAGAATCTACATGTTCAAAGTTTAGCGCGCTTTGGCACTGCGCCAACTTTCCGATTTCAAGAAATAAATTTCTCAAAGACTTTTATATTTTCCCCCATCTGGTTGTCGTCAAAACCTCCATTCCAAACTGTTGCCATGGTTACCATAAAATATCATAAATAGTACTGTAGAGTTAAAAATGAATGAAACGAATAAAAAAAAAACAAACTGGAAATAGTCAAACAATGATAAGATTTAACTTTGTTGACCTCCGTAAGAATTTACTTTTTAAAAAAATGTTTTTATCACTTGTTTTAATATTGTTTAGCTCATAAACATATAATGGTTTTTATATTATATTACGCAATATTTCGTTTATAAATGCTAACAAAGAGTTTTTGTAAGCCAAATTTTAAAATGTATTTTTATAATGTTATAAATAACAATAATATGTAAAAACTGGTTTTATAAATTATGAAAATAGTTATAAAGACCTTTGATCCTGGTTTCACGATATATATATATATATATATATAGAACAGCGGTTTAACAGAAAGCACTTTTAAGAATTTAAAAAATTATAAAATAATTCAATATTTGTGTAATATGGTGAAAAATATAGGTAGTTAAAATATTATATAAAAATTTACTATTGCGAAATTTGTCCAAGATTTATGAAATTAGTTTTCTAAACTCTACTTTAAAACTTGAAAGTAAGTTGGACATCGAACATATCATATTGGCTTAAACTTCTTTTCCAACCCGTCCCACTGTTTCCAAGTTGGTTTTTAATTTAGCGATATAATACTTTTAAAATTTTCATTAAAAGTTCACCTCATTTTTTCGATGCTGAAAGAAATTTAATTAATATCCGTTGGTCCCCTTAAAGCGACTCCGACTGAAAACAAAATCCTGCATTTTAATGGCTATATTGTGCTATATATTATTATAATTCAACAATGGACTTCCATTCTAATTTGAAATACCATGACCATGAGGATTTATTAATACTTCAACTGCCTAGTTTTAAAACTGTTAATTAAATGTAGTAAGTTACATTTACTTTATTTAAACTTACTGTTCAGCGTGAAATTATTAGTCTTTGCAATATTTATCTCTATTATAATGGCTTACGTTAATTATTTAAAATGTTACATCCTAATTTTTTCTAAGTGCAAATTTAACACAGATATAGGTACAGCATCACATAGCAGTTTTTAAATTGAAATTTTTAAATCTAACACTCAAAAACTGTCCGTTGTTTTTAAAGATTGAATTCTCTGGCGTCTATATTCTGCAGTCAATCAATTCTTGAAACAAGTCATATTCAAATATTTAAGCAATTCCTACTTGGAAAAACTTTGTTAATTTTTCATTATTAGTTACAATTATTTTAAATGCGTATATACATATAAAAAACTACAATAACGATTGGGAAAATAAAATTGACTTTTCTTTTAAATGAATTATTAACTTTTAATTATTGATTATTGGAAAAAACTTTAGTACACTATGAACATCAAGTGTCATCCACTGTAAGAAAAAAATGTATTTCAACTTGAGTAGTGAATAAAAAGTATTTTATTAGCTATGGAAAATATGAACAAGATACATAAATATATATATATATATATATATATATATTAAATATGGTGATATGTTTTCATGTAATATAGTTAATAAATTAAAAAATATTTCTAAAACAAGAATACTTTTAATGAATATATTTATTCTTAAAGCTTTTCGCCGATAAATGTATTCATTAAAAGTATTATTGTTTTTGAAATATTTATTAATTATATATATATATATATATATATATATATATATATATATATATATATATATATATATATATATACATTAATGAACAAAACTATTTGCAATACAAGAATAGTTTTAATTTATATATTTTTCAAAGCTTTTCACCAATTAAATAAGTATTAGCACCGTCAAGAAAATCATAATATAACAAGTTTTACAAAAATAAAATCATGTGTACTACAATTCAACCAAATATCTATTTATATTTATACTTCTATCTAATGTATGCCACGACATCAATGACCTTGTAAATACTTTGTTATTCCACTTGCATTTGTTCAATAAGTATAAATTTGTTGTGAATGCAATAATATAATACTCTATGACAATCCTCTATGGAAAAAAAAGAAAAAGAACATTATATAAATTAACAGATGATTTGTAATTGTTTTAGTTTTTTCTCAGTTCTTTGTTTAGAGTTTTGTTTTAAGAAAGATGTGAAGTAATAAATAGTGTTTAAATATGAAATAAGTTTTATTACCAGCATAATTATATAAATATGACGAGTGTTCCGCCTGTAGCGGCAGTGTCAAAAGTTTATAGAAACAACATATGGCGACCGTGACAGGATTATAATTTGGTTACAGTTAAAATCTATGATCCATTAGTAAGTATTTTATAATGGATGCTCTGAAAAAGAAAAGAAAATTGTTTAGAACTGGATTTTCACGTTTACACAATACATTATTAGAATCCATAAAAAATGAAGATGATGTGATTTTGTTAAAAGCTAATTTAGAGCTATTACGTGAAAAACATAATCAATTGGAGGTCTTAGACCGAGAAATTATTGAAGTTTTACTAAATGAAAATGCATCTACTGAAGTTTTAGAAAATGAGGTAGAATCTGCCGATGAATACTCAGGCAAGTTTAAAATAGTTGAGTATTTAGTTGAACAGGCTATTGACAAGGCTAGGCCTAAGACAGATACTAGTGTGAATGTAGAAAAACGTAAATTTAAGTTACCCACACTTGAGTTTAAAAAGTTTGGTGGTGATATTAGTGATTGGTTGCCGTTTTGGGGCCAATTTAAGAAAATCCATGAAGACCCCTGTATTGATTCTGATGACAAGTATCAGTATCTCCTGCAAGCGACTATCCCTAATACTAAGGCTAGGGAAATTGTCGAGAGTTTTCCCCCATGTGGACGTAGTTATGAACAGGCTATTGAACATTTAAAATCTCGCTTTGCCAAAGATGACCTGTTAGTAGAGTTTTACATAAGAGAAATCTTGAAAATTGTAATAACATTAAATAGCAGTGAAAGTAAAATTACTATTTCCTCACTTTATGATCAAATTGAGTCAAAACTAAGGTGTTTAGAAACTTTAGGTGTAACAAAGGAGAAGTACGCTGCTATGCTCTTCCCATTAGTAGAATCTTGTCTCAGGGAGGATTTATTAATAGCTTGGCAGAGAAGTAGGCCTAACTCTCAACAGGACGAGACCGCGTCAGAAAGTAAAAGTAGGCTAGATAGCCTAATGAATTTTTTGAAAATTGAAGTGGAGGGAGAAGAAAGAATAAACTTAGCTAAACAGGGATTTGGTTTACAAAAAACAAAAGTATCAACAGGTGATAATCCTACGAGTTCATATAAAAGAGACTTTGCAAGTAAAGATAAGCATATTAAAAATACAAGAAGGCCTACCAGCAATGTTACAGCAGCTGGCCTTGTAAATGTAAAATCAAATACGTCTACAGTAAGCACAGATAAGACGAAGTTATCGATGTGTGTGTTTTGTGACGGTGGTCATTTAAGTGAAAACTGTTTTAAAGCTAGGGACATGTCTTTAGAAGAAAGGCAGAATATTCTTACTAGCAAAAGGTGTTGCTTTTCTTGTACAAAAGTAGGACATTTAAGTAAACATTGCAGAGCTATTGTTAAATGTATTATTTGTAATGGAAAACATGTACCACTTATGTGTTCAAAGTTGCAGAATAATTTTAATAGGTCTAACATTAAACCTAAATGCGAGGAAAAAGAAGCTGAGCCCAATTTTGAGAATTCCTTGTCCAATGTGAATGGCAATCAGGTTTACATGCAAACTCTTGTTGTCAAGGCTGTTAGTGACACAAAAGAACTCAATGTGCGTTTACTTTTTGACAGTGGATCCCAGAGGTCATACATAAGGAAATCGACTGTTGAAAAAATGAAATATGACACTTGTGGTGAAGAAACATTATTACATGGCCTGTTTGGAGGAGAGGTCACTAAGCCTCGCAATCATGCATGCTACAAAGTCAGACTACAAAGTATAGATAAAACATATTCTTGTAATTTCAAGGCACTTAGTGAAATAAATATTTGTACTTATGTTCCTGCCTTGAAACCAGGAAGATGGACTGATGAACTGATGGAAAGAGGTATTAAATTGTTTCAGGATGCAGACAGTCCAATTGAGATATTAATTGGGGCTGACATATATGGGAAACTTCTAACTGGAAGAAAAGAGGTTCTAGATTGTGGTATTATAGCCCTTGAAACTCATTTAGGATGGGTTTTGACAGGAAAATTTCAAGAAAGTAAAGAATTTAGTTCTATGACAGCACTTTCTATGTTTGTACAAAGTAATTCAATATGCAAGCTGTGGGAAATGGATGTTTTAGGTATAAAAGACCCACTACAGACCAGAAGCAAACAAGAAATTGAACATTCTGTTCAAACACAATTTTTGGAAACTGTGAGAGTAAATGAAGAAGGACGCTATGAAGTCAAATTACCTTGGTCCGAAGACCACCCAGAAGTTCCAAGAAATTTCAATCTTGCAAAAAAAAGGCTTGAAAACTCAGTGAAAAGGCTAACAAATGAAAGTTTATATAATGTATATAACAATGTGTTTTCAGATTGGCTGGAAGATGGTGTTATTGAGGAAATCCCAATAAGCAAATGGGATGAAGGTCACTATTTACCTCATAGACCAGTGATAAAAGAAAACAGCACCACTGCAGTAAGACCGGTTTTTGATGCCTCGTCTAAAGAAAAGGGTTACTATTCCCTTAATCAGTGTTTGGAAATAGGTATTAACTTAATTGAAATAATACCAGCTTTGCTTTTACGTTTTCGACTTTATAAAATAGGAGTTATCGCTGACATAAAAAAGGCGTTTTTGCAAATAAGTTTGTATGAAGAGGACAGAGATTTCCTAAGATTTCTGTGGCAAAACACAGATGGATCACTCAAGATTTTCCGACATAGAAGAGTTGTTTTTGGAGTCTCAAGTAGTCCATTTTTGCTCAATGCCGTCATCAACTACCACCTGCAGAAGTATTTAGTACCGTGTGCTGAAGACAATCAATTTTCTAAATGTACAATAGAAAAGTTGTTTAAAAGTTTCTATGTTGATAACTGTGTTACAGGTGTAAATAATGAAAGGGATTTGAAACAGTTCATTTCAGAAGCAATACAAATATTTTCTTTGGGAAAGTTTGAGCTGCGAGGATGGGAATATACTGAACCTGGTCTGGAAGACAAGACAGAGGCTTCAGTCCTAGGTCTCACCTGGGACAAGAAAGAAGACACAATTTCTGTGAGTTTTCATAAAATAGTAAATTTAGAAGAGAACTTGGTAACACAACGTGTTATATTGTCCACTGCACACAGATTGTTCGATCCTATTGGATTCACTTGTCCTATTTCCATATGCCCTAAGTTATTATTGCAGGAATGCTGGAAAGATAATTGTGGGTGGGACAAAGAAGTACCAGAAGAAATCAAACAACGATTCAATATATGGTTTCAGGAACTCGATCAATTAAAAGAGATGAAGATTCCACGATGGCTACAAGGTGTGGATGACGTAATCATTTCTGTATCAGTTCACATATTTTGTGATGCCAGCAAATTTGCGTACTCAACAGCAGTATTTATGCGTTTTGAACTTAGTACATGTATTCAATTACAGCTAATCCAGGCAAAGTCACGTGTAGCACCTGTAAAGAAGATGACAATACCCAGACTTGAACTAATGGCTGCTACTATAGGTGCTAGATTAGGTTCTTCAGTAGTGCAAGAATTAAGAGATGAAAACAAATTTGAATGTAATATTAAATTTTTTTATTGGAGTGACTCTTCTACAGTAATAGCTTGGATTAAAAGAGAAGAAAACTGGGGAGTATTTGTTAGAAATAGAGTTGAAGAAATCTGCAGCCTCACTTCCAGAACATCTTGGCGGCACATTCCCGGCACTATGAATCCAGCAGACTTGCCCAGTAGAGGATGTTCAGTTTCCAGGTTGATTAGTTCCAGATGGTGGGAGGGCCCGTCATGGTTGAAGTTGCCTGAAGATACCTGGCCATCAAATGAACCTGAACCTGACGAAGAATTAATTTCTTTAGAAAAAAAGAAAGGACCTACACCTTCACTTTTAAGTAATAATTACCCAAAAGATTGGTTTTATTACTTTTCAAATGATTTTGATAAGATGGTGTGTGTTTTTGCATGGTTGCTGAGATTTATTCATAATTGTAACCCCTCAAAGAAGGAAAAGTGTGTGAGTAAAGTTTTGTCATGTAAGGAGATTATTGAAGCTAACAATTTTATAATTAGAATTGTTCAACAGCAATCATTTGAAGGAATAAGGGAGCCTAAATTGGCTTCATTGTCACCATTTATGGCTGCTGATGGTATTATAAGGCTAAAGACAAAATTAACAGAAAGAAAGGATTTGGAAAATTTTAAATTTCCTGTTGTTCTACCATCAAAACATGACATTGTAGATATTCTTATTCTTACAATACATAAGAGATCATGTCATGTGGGAGTTCAAGGTCTCTTAAGTTTATTAAGAGAAAACTATTGGATATTGAGAGGAAGAAAAACAATAAGTAATACTTTGAAAAAATGTATTCCTTGTCAGAGACATAATTCAAAAAATGTAGAAACAATCACTCCACCCTTACCTGAAAGTAGAGTACGAGATGCCGCAGTATTTGAAGTGGTTGGAATTGATTTTGCGGGACCTTTGTTTCTACGAGATGGCAGTAAAGTTTGGATCTGCATATTCACTTGTGCAGTATACCGTGCTGTTCATTTGGAGTTAGTAAAGTTTCTTTCTGTCGAAGCATTTATAGATACACTTAGAAGATTTATTGCAAGGCGAGGAAGACCATCAATAATATATAGTGACAATGGTACCAATTTCACAGGTACAGAAAAGGCATTTAAAATTCTAGATTGGAATGCTATCTTAAAATATAGCTCATGCCAACAAATTGACTGGAGGTTTAACCCTCCCTCTGCTGCATGGTGGGGCGGATGGTGGGAGCGACTCATCCGACTCATGAAACAGTTGCTACGCAAAACCTTGGGCAAAACGTCATTGGATTATGAGGAAATGGAGACAATCTTATGTGATTGTGAAAGTATCATGAATTCTAGACCTTTGACATATTTATCTGAAACTTCTTCAGACCTAACTGCTATTACTCCAAATATGTTTTTACATGACTTAAAAGAAATTGGAGTTCCAGATTGTGACCATGTAAATACAAAAAGTCTTAACAAGAGAGTACGTTATCGACAACACCTGAGAGAAGCATTGCGAAAAAGATTTAGGATTGAGTATTTAGGACAATTAGCTTTAAAAAGTAAGAAAAACGGCAGACAGTTGAAAGTTGGAGAATTAGTACTGATTGAAGTTGAAAATAAAAAAAGAATTGATTGGCCAATAGGACTGATAGAAAAGACTATCATTAGTAGAGATGGAGTGTGTAGATTAGTGCAATTGAAGACTGCTTTTGGAAGTTTATTGAGACCAATACAAAGACTATATCCTCTTGAAATGCAAGAAGAAACCATCCAAGAACAATTAAAAGAAAAGATTAAACCAAAAGTGACAAAAACCAATGAACATGAACTACACCTGGAAGAAGATAATGTGACAAAAGAAAATAAAATTGTGACATATTTAAGAAGTGGCAGACAAATTAAGCTTCCACAAAAATTTGTTGATTAATCTTTTAACAATATACTATTTTTTAATGTTTTGAGTTAAACCATAACTCAAAAGGTGGGAGTATGTTGTGAATGCAATAATATAATACTCTATGACAATCCTCTATGGAAAAAAAAGAAAAAGAACATTATATAAATTAACAGATGATTTGTAATTGTTTTAGTTTTTTCTCAGTTCTTTGTTTAGAGTTTTGTTTTAAGAAAGATGTGAAGTAATAAATAGTGTTTAAATATGAAATAAGTTTTATTACCAGCATAATTATATAAATATGACGAGTGTTCCGCCTGTAGCGGCAGTGTCAAAAGTTTATAGAAATAACAAAATTGTCTTCAACTTTGTTTATAAATTTCTAATGTTTCATATTAATTTTAATTAATAATAATTTCTAATGTTTCACGCTAATACTTATTTTATTGACGAAGAGCCCTGAACAATATTTACAATAAAACTATTCTTGCATATGAAATACTTTTATTCATTAACTATATTGCCATAAAACGAACCACTATATTTAATACATATAGGGCCTATATAGAGAGTGTGAACTACTATGAGTTGAAAAACCATCGACCTTTGAGCTCGAGTTTATGTACAATGTAGAGAAGCGCAGTAGAGATGACGACTACAAGGCCTAAGATTTGTCACCGCAAACGTAATCGGAGCAAGGAAAATAAATCTTCCCTTGAAGGCAACAAAGAGGGCAGGTGAAACTCTTATTTCTACATTTTATGTCAAGAAGATTGTATACTGAGAAACATATTTTATATTTTAAGTAAATCCATGCATAACACGTGGCATGGACCAATAACAAAAGAAGTAAAAATTTCGTATTTATAGCATATTTTGTCTAGTTTTACCCTTTTCTTTGGTTGTATAAGACCGAAATATTTGTACAAAATAATACTGTAAACGTATATTTATAAGCCATTAATGTTTTTAATCAGCTCAAGCAAATATAAATTTATTATGTTTCCACTAAAGTAAGTTAGAAGTAAGTTGAAAAAGGTTTCGTTTTAACTTTCTCTTGTGTTGTCTTAGTATTTTTTTAAATTACCAAATTAGATTATTTTAAATACGAAGCCTTAAGTTTCTAAGAGTTTCGGTCAACCAAAATTAGTTTGCAAATATGATGTTACTACTGTGACGCGGTTTTTAGATGTACTTAAACCTGAGCCAATATAATAAAACAGGGTGGAAAATTGCATTCTCTGCGCTTATTATCGCTCAAAGAAGCAGCATTCCGCAGGATGAAAAACAGATAGTGAGCCAGAGGCGGTTATTAGCCCTCAGTCAAGAATCAGGAGCCGGAACGTGCGTCATCCCCTGTTACCATGAAGGGGTGGATTGGGTATGAGGGGAGGGATTGTTAGTTACGTTAGGTCAAGTTAAAAAAATGCATTTGATGTTTTATCCTATTAGTCTTTTAATCAACAGATAGACAAGGGCTGTGTCATGAATACTTTCAGGGATAGTATTACAAACAATATTTAAATTAGGTTTACACCTTTTCGACATGGAATAAAAAGGTTTCACTGCTGTTTGAGCCACTGTGACATTGCACAGTAGATGAAGCAAAGTAGTGTCAAAGGCCGACCCAGCGATCGAGTTAAAAGGATGAGTTGGTTTTCCAAGAACCTCTAATAATCTACGTCTTCGCGTTGGAATAGGAAGAGAGGTTTACCTTCGTCTCTTCATCTCACTCCCCCTTCTTCCGAAAGGGAAGGAGGAAGGAGGGCTGACTGGCACTCGGTCCGCAGATCGAGAAACTACCTGCTTGGTGCTCTACACTGGTTGCTCCGACTCTCTAACAATAAATAATAAGTCTGCGGTAATGAGTTCAAGTTTGTTAGTCGAGGTATAGATTTAATGGATACAAGTTGACATTCCACTTAAGCACACTTCAACAGAGCCTTAATTATTAAATTTATTTAACATGTTATATTATATATTCTTTTTAAATATAAAGAATAAAATATGTTGAATGATAAAAAAAGTATAAAGATAATAGGGTACAAGCAGAGGGGATGTTTAAAGAAAGAATGAAGGATTTATTTATTTAAGTGAATAAGGACATTATGAAAGGACCATCCCAACTCAAGTAAATCTGTTTTTAAAAAAAGATTTTTTTAGAAAATAAATTTCAAATAACCAATTATTTTTCGTTTAATGACGTCTAAGCAACATAAACAAACTTTTAGATGTTTTCGAGAACTTTTTGAATTATTTTCAACAGTTTTATTTATATCGAAATTATTCTACATTTTAAAACATTTTTTATAAGACCTGAGCATTATGAGCAAACGAGCATAATGACTCAAATTTTTTACAAACATTCAGATATTAAAAAAAAAGCTTTAATTACAGTTTATTAAAAGTTTTATATTGGCATAAATATTTGTTTACCCTATTTATATTAATATTAAAAAGCTCGTTTCAATCATTGCTTACTATACCATTATATTAGGACTGTCTTATCGAGAGATGTGTCCAATTTTCAACTAAGTGTTTGTAATGTTAATTTCTTATACATGTTAGTTGTGTAAGTGTAAACAAGTAACTCCCTTTAAAAATAAGAACGAAAAATATTAAGTCTATAAGAACTCTCCGTGGTGTTTTTTTCATTGTGTGTAGCTTATTTTAACTACAGGCTGAAGCTATTAAGACGTTTCATTTTATGTTTGCTTAAACTGAATAAACATTCCTTGTTTTCGTACAAACTGAATTGCGTTTCCAAGCTATATTTGCAGAATCTACTCCCTACCCCTCCACGAAAATCTGTTATTCTAGCTTCATAAGATGTTCCTCCTATTCCAACAGTTTCACTTTACCTATCATGGTTTACTTCAATGCTCATGAAGTAACTAACTCTACATATATATGTTTAAAAAGTAATATAGGCTAAGTGTTCGATTCCTACTATTAGTCTACACTCTCGATATAGACATTTATATATCTCATTCAAGTTTTCAGCCTTTAATGTAATATATTCATTCATTCACTCATGTTCAAATACTTCTTTTTAAACTTTTTTTAGATGACACTTGAAGTTTACAGAGATTTTTCAAATAGTAATTCAATAATGATATTCAATTAAATAATTTCAATAATTAATTACGCTTTCTATTTCGCCACTTAATATTGTTATTTTATGTAATATGTATATTTATATTTATTATAATTATTTAATAAAACGTTTCTAAGATAACTTTTTTTTTACTTAACTAGGAATTTATTAAAAGTATTTGTTTAATATCAATTGTTATCTCACCATCTTTCTCTTAATTTATTACTAGCTTTTCTTCATTTAGAAAAGTCTACTTTTGAATATCATTACTATTTTTTTTCAATAAATTACATATTCTTGGTGAATTTATATTTTACTCAGTGTGTAGTAGCTTGCACTACCTTTATGTATTTCTCATTTTGTTCATGGTTTACTAAATCGAACACATTACAACAGTTTCGCTACCAAGACATAAGTTCCATTCAGTCCCTTATCCGTATTTGTCGCATGATTACACGTCACTCTTGGAACAGGAACGAGTATTTCCTGCAGTTAGCTGTAAAGTAACTGTTATTAAAGTAAGTTTAGGATTATCGTCAAACAACAAGCTTGCTTTACTATAGCATATTTTATAAACAACAATAACACTCTACACTCTATAAATACAATAACAATGGAAGTAAATCAGTAAGTAATGTGAATTGAGATCGCGTAGTTACGTGGCGTGGCTGAGCAAGATGTAATACGTTCTGGTTGGTATTACTGTGATAATGGTTTTTAGCTTAATACAAAAATTCTATTTAAAGCGGAACTAGAGACACACGAATTCAACGCTTCTACACGTAAGGAATAGTAGTATGCCGCTTGAGGTACTTGCGTCATCAGTAGCTCTTCCATTTGCTTGTACTATCGATTAAAGATATTGGAATCTCAATTCATATTATATTCTGTAGATGTTTTTTATATAGAATTAGAGCATTAAATTGTTACATGTATGAAGATTTATGCAACACTCCTCACACTCTTTTGCCTTTAAGACAAAGAAAAGTGTGTTGCACTGACTAGTAATAAAAGAGGAAATCTTTAAATTGATGTCATATACCTATGTTTTATTGACTAATTTCTGTTAGTTTTTGTTCATTTTTTTAAAAAATTATCTACTGTTAATATATGAGCTACTATCACTATGTTATAGCTATTTTTACTATGTCTTAACTAGTGAATCTATGTAACAGCTATCGTTACTATATACAACATATTGTCAATATATAACAGCTATTTTACTACATAACAGCTACTGTCACTATATAGAAGCTATTACTATTATATAATAGCTACAATTACTATATAAAATCTGTTGTTACTATATAACAGCTAATGTAAATATATACATCAGCAATTGTCAATAAATATTATTTTATTATATTACAGCTGTTGTTTATGTAAATTACCAACTCCTATTATATGGTACCTGTTATTACTACACCTTATCATTGTTATTATTTAATAGCTGTTGTTTCAGTGTTGATATTTTTATTGTTACACGGAAACTCTTATTTACATTAGTTATTTAGATTATATAAAGGAGACTTAATTATATTTGAACATAATGATCTGATAAGTAATCTACAGTAAAGTGGCATTATATACTTCGAAACATTATTTTAAACAAGCGTAAATACAAATTAAAAATGAAATGTTATATTATTTTGTAAATCTATTTTTAACTTTTTCTACCTTGGCCAAGTAACATTTTTATTCAAAAACTGTTTAGTTAGGTCAGATGTATCTTTTGTAGAAAAATAATACACTTTAGTCCCTATAAAAAGTATTAAAATATTCGATATTCGTGAAATTTAATCAATATCCTAGACATGTTCTATGTACAACATGATTGTTTTTTATGGTTGGTTTGTGAAAAATATTTTCTGGTTTTTATAAAATATCTGTTTATTATATCTTATATTGAATGATGACACTTCATTTTAAAGATAGATATTAGGACACGCAATTTTTAAAAACAACAGCACAATATTAAATGCATAATGTCTATCCACTCGTTAATATTTGTACGTAAAACACTTGAATATTTAGGTTAACCGAGGTAATTAATTGCAGCTTTGTGTCACGAAGAGATAAACATTTCACGGACTCAAAGGAGACTCTTTGACTTTGTTTAACCTGAATACCTTCATTGTAATTACCTTACTGTGAATTCCATTGGTGAATTCATAGGTAATTACATTTTATAATTTAGAATATATCACCTAATACGTTCATATTTTTTGTACGTATTTACTAAACATATATTTTACAATAACATAAATGTTATTACATTACGAAACCTAACTAAATGCATTTATTTTTACAGATATTAATATATAATTCTTAAACATATATAGTTTATTAGCCCTACTCAAGCTAATTATGAATTATTCTAAGCTTTAAACTTAAGGTATTTCACTAGGTGACAAAATTTTCCAAGTATTTAATTATTGAAGGTAAATTTGTAAATACATACCAAAATTTAATACAGATTCAACCTATCTTAACCTACAAAATATGATGAGTTCAACAAAAGAGTGAAGGACACCTTTTATCTTTTGAGGTAATCTTCATGTATTGGATTCTACCTTATAAAAATTGTAAAAACGTTAATACAATACAATTTTATTAAACATGCTTCATGTTAGAGAGGGTACTTAATACAATATACTATACCAGCCTTCATTCAAAAATAAAAAAATATAGCAAATAATTACAATATTACAATATTTGGATTATTGAAAACTACTTATTTTACACGTATTTTTAATAATATGTAGTATAATGTATTTTCTATAGAGCATTAGATCTTAGTAAATGCCTAGAAAAATATTAAAATATTGTATACTTTAATATTGCATTGTATATTCTGGTTATTGGATATCGAAAATTGTTCGTAACAATACAACTAGAAATTTCCATGTAAAACTAAACTAATAGAATAATTAGGTCCCTCTAAAAATAAATGTGTAAAGAAAGCTGTTCACTGTTTAACTATTCATTTAGGCTGTTATTTATTTTGGAATCTCTCTACAGTCGACTATATTTCCAACCCATATGTAGACAAAACACTGTAATGTTTTCATCATTTATTTTCTTGTGCTTCCGTGTTTTATCTTCTTGAAAATGTTAAACAAGAGGTAACAAGCAATGGGACATGAGAAGCACCAATAAGAGAAAAAAATATACAGGGACGAAGATCCGTTAAATAACAAAATGGGGTATTATTTGACAAACGTATCGAAAGACAATAAACGACACATATAACATACAACTGTAAAACGAATAGCCACGTATTGCAGCGAAGTTTGGCAATTGAAGCAGAACTAGAAGACATTGATTGCTACCAAGATGGGCTTTTGGAGACGAGCAGCTGGAAAGTAGAGACTGAGAAGCTACACTGAAAGTAACAAATATAATCGTAAAGGATATAAAACCAATACAGCTAAAACGGTAAAAGAATGGAGGAAAGACGAATACCGAAGCTATTAATGAAATAGAATCCTAATGGGAGAAGAAAGATAGAACGACCTAGCGGAGGTTGACAAAGAAATACAAGAAAGGGAACTCCCCATTAACCTATTAACGAACAAAAGGGAATGAAAAATTGGAATCGAAAAACGGGGTAGAGCGATATGAATCGATATATATATACATATATATATATATATATATATATATATATATATATATATATATACATAATGAATAGTTACTATCCGGAGTACATCCGTTAATTTTGCAGTGCATAAAATCGCTTTTCCGACGGTTGGGTAGAATCTCATCTAGCATTGACGAGGTGAACCCAACAAGATTTTAAGAGCGAGTGAAACTGTTGTTGGGTTCACCTCGTTAATGCTAGATGAGATTTTAGCGAAACGTCGGAACTGCGATTCTATGCACTGCAGAATGAACAAATGTACTCCAGATAACAACTATTCATAATATTTTTCCACCTGTGAATGAACACGTATCAGTATATATATATATATATATATATATATATATATATATATATATATATATATACATAATGAATAGTTACTATCCGGAGTACATCCGTTAATTTTGCAGTGCATAAAATCGCTTTTCCGACGGTTGGGTAGAATCTCATCTAGCATTGACGAGGTGAACCCAACAAGATTTTAAGAGCGAGTGAAACTGTTGTTGGGTTCACCTCGTTAATGCTAGATGAGATTTTAGCGAAACGTCGGAACTGCGATTCTATGCACTGCAGAATGAACAAATGTACTCCAGATAACAACTATTCATAATATTTTTCCACCTGTGAATGAACACGTATCAGTATATATATATATATATATATATATATATATATATATATATATATATATATATATATATATACATAATGAATAGTTACTATCCGGAGTACATCCGTTAATTTTGCAGTGCATAAAATCGCTTTTCCGACGGTTGGGTAGAATCTCATCTAGCATTGACGAGGTGAACCCAACAAGATTTTAAGAGCGAGTGAAACTGTTGTTGGGTTCACCTCGTTAATGCTAGATGAGATTTTAGCGAAACGTCGGAACTGCGATTCTATGCACTGCAGAATGAACAAATGTACTCCAGATAACAACTATTCATAATATTTTTCCACCTGTGAATGAACACGTATCAGTATATATATATATATATATATATATATATATATATATAAAACTATATATAGCTATAGATAACTCGAAAATAACTTTGTACCTAATAAGAGAGAAAATATTTGGACAACTTTTACATTCACTGGTAACGAAATAAATAAAATTACAAGATTATTTAAAGAAACAAATTTACAAATTACATATAAAACTGATAATAAAATTAAAAATTTAATAAACAATAACAAAAATCAAAATAATATGCACGAAAGAAATGGAGTATATAATATAAAATGTCAAACTTGTAATAAATTATATGTAGGACAAAAAAAAAGAAATTAAATGAAAGATACAAAGAACATTTAAACGCTTATATCAAACCAAACATATACAAATCAAATTTAGCTACGCATTGTATTAGTAATGGACATGAGTTTCCGGAAATAGAAAATATGAAATTAATAAAAGAATTAAATAAAGGATTAAAAATGAATATATTTGAAACATTTGAAATTTATAAGCATAAAGTTAAAGACAAATTAATTGATGAACAAATTCAAGTGAGATCAAGGCACCAAACTATTTATAAAGTCATTGATGTTACAAAAAAATTTACATAAAGTTCAATATGATTCTTTGTAGTACATATGATTTAATTTTGTAAGAATATTTTGTTAAATAATTATTTTCCTGAAGATGCTGATACTATTTTATCGGCGAAAAGCTTTCAATAAATATATTCATTAAAAGTGTTCTTGTTTTTGAAATATTTTTAATTTATTAACTATATTACAAGAAAACATATCACCATATTTAATATATATATATATACTTTTGAACACTATTACCCTCAATTCAGAACTTTCAATGAGCCTATACTTCCTTTTGCTTCCAAATCTTTTTAAATACTAATTTATTGTTTTTATTTTAGGATTTAATTATTTCTGAAAAACGTTATGCATTAAACTACAAATCCAGGACTTGCACATTGTGCCTACATTGAAACAATGTACACGAAGCGTTGATGTTATTTGCAAGCCAATTCAAATGAGGTTCTAGTTAGAATGTATAAGGGAACGAGACATTGGTATGGAATACGTATATGGGAGTCGCAACTCGATTCATGTAGATCCCATATCATAAACCGATTCATAATCAACACTAATATCCAATTATTTCGTTGCTTTACATATATTGTAAAGCATGTGTGGTTATTTCTTTACACATACATATGTAAAGATTGTGTTCATCTCTTTTCAGTTAAAAAAAACTTTAACGCAATTGATAACACAATAAATGCATTCACCAAACCCTTAATTCGTCACTAAAAACTCAGTTAAAGGAAATGCTATTGCAAAACATAAGATACTGGCGCATAATCTTATATAAACCGAAGCCTGAGTTTAACTAGAGCATAACGTCTGTTGAAGCGACATAATGACCACTTGCTTCATCGCTCTCGTACATTTGGAAAACCTTGTACGTTTTACAACCTCTTCCTTACTCGGGGCATTAAAAAGACCCAATCTTACAGAAAACAAGTAACATAAATTAATTTTTAAAGTCAATTCCTACTGATGTTGACAAAGAAAATTTTTATTCTCGTTAATTTTTTTTTGTAATTACAATTCATATAGATATGTATATTCATACGACAGAATCACAGTATTAAGTGGCGAAATAGCAAGCCTATTTCCTTGCAATTTTCCATTTTCCTCTCTGTACAGTATATGGTGTAGGACTATTATTTTTGTTTGTTACTTTTTATTCCTTTTTTATCGCTACTAGTTTTCGAAACTGACAGTGGTCTACAACTTCTCATTATATCTATCTCTTGTAAGGCTTCGTTATTGCTAGAAGCCTTTATCATTTGATTTCATAAACATCTTTAAGTAATTGATTTGTAGGTATGGGAGAGTTGGCACTGTGGCAAAGTGCTGTATTTCAAATATGTAGTCATTCAGATCGAATCCGATTTATACATTAACATTTTTTAAATTTAACTAATTAATTAATATTTTGGGAAAACTGTATTAACATTAGAGGTCACCAACTACAAGTTTAAGAAAATATATTTGAACTTGATTGGATGAATAATAACGTATTTTATTAACGACTGTAAATTTGTACAATATGTAAATAAAAAGAGTGTGAGCTAGGAGGATTTGAAAGATATATTATTGACCACAATTTAAGCTTCTAATATTTCTATTATCTGAATAGTTTTTTCACGTGTATGGGGAATAAATTGAAGTATTTCCCTATATTGGTAGTTTTATGTCAAACTATTTTATAAAATAGTCGTGATAAATTCCGTTTCAATAACAATTGACCAATAAAATTTTTACGAAGCAAATAGAATAATGGGTATCTTTTTATAAATAGATAGGTTGCTTCTTAACTTCGTCTTTTTTATTATCAAACCTATCATTGAACCTTTAATAAGACAGGATTGTTGGTAAGAACAGGACAAATATTTCTGTTTCATTCAAAATAATCAAAGCGATAGGCCTATTTATTACAGTTTAATTTGTAAAATCATTCTATTTGTTTATTTAGACAGTAACCCCCACTTATTGCCTTTGATTTGTGGCCCTTAAATAATTTTTAATCAAACTTAGTCTTCTTAACATACTATGAGTGGTATTTTAATTAACTTAATTAAGTTAAATTAATGTGTACCTTTTATTTAAAAATTCGTTTCGATAATGACACCGTAAAAACAATATTTATAATTAATTAATTGAACTGAGACATAAATTATAAAAATATATTTGGAGTGGAACAGTAATATCTCAATCATGGGAGATAGTAAGCCTATATTCTGATATGCCTATATTCTGAGAATATATTTGATAGGCATATATTCTGGTTTACAGAGTCCATAAAACGGGTGACGATACAAACTCATTCAATAAGCTAATAACGTTGCCTAAAACGACATTAACGCATTTTTGGAAGAAAGTTGCAATCTTAGACGACTGCAATGGGAAAATATTAATTAATTACTGAAAAAATAAAAACTGTTGGAAAGATATTAACGCGATCAACCGGTATCTGGCTTAACACATGTCAACTAATTATCATAACAATATATAAAGTAATGACATAATCGAAACTAAAAGGAAACTAAAAAGGCTCGTCATGCACTCAATCTATATAATCCCAGGATAATATAATTCCAGAGTTCCATATATTACATTATTATTTGATTCATGTGGGATTATGTAATATCTCATCGTGAAAAGAGTGTGTCTAGGGAAGTAAGCATTTTAAGATTTATTCTATCTCTCACAACGGGAAGGCAAAATATTTCACCTAGCAACCGTTCAAATGTACCGCAGAGCATTAAAGTGGATTTATTAAAAGGGAATCGAGACTGTTTTACAAGAGCCCATCTACAACGCTTGTCTGCCTACATTGTTCAACAACTCTGTACCCTTTTTTTCTTTATTACTTGTCCTTAATTTTAACATGAAACTGGAATTCAAGCGTTAAAATTGCATTGCTAAACTTTTTTCGTACTGTATCCAGATTGCTATTATACGTCTGAATGCTTACACGCGTTTGTGCGTGATTGATTATATAAATATATGTATGTATGTGTTTATGTATGTATGTGTGTGTGTGGGGGGGGTGTTTGTGTGGGTGTGGGTGTGTGTGTGTTTGTGTGTGTGTGTGTGTAAAAATTTAGTAAATAAAAACTTATAGCAAAATTAAATAAAATAGACATTTTAAGAATTAAAAGAACGATAACTGCCTTCAAGCAAGCTGGTTCGCCTAAGGGAGAAACCATCTAAGACACTAAAATAAGCTGTCAGAGTTGTGAGACCAAGCGGATGGAGGGGGAAGTGCGGCAAGCCCAATAAATACGAAAGCGCAAGAGTTTTTAGAGGAGTCCGAAAAATGAAAGTGCCTGACAAAACTATGTCAGTTTTCAGCTATACAAAAGAGTCAACAGGCCAGATGACGTCTACAAGAACGTTTCTACCCCTTATTTATAATACAAGTTATAAATCGTGAATCAGCAATAAGTACTTCCATTTCTTAGAAAATGCAACTCAAATCGTAACGACGTACCATGGTTTCGCTGTTCAAAAATCCAAAGGATCCAGAGAGGGAGACAGAAGACCATAGTCTCAACAAGATCTAAGGACCAGAAACCGAGAAAGCGAAACTTTTGGCGTCATTTTTTAAAATCAAATTTATTAGTTAAATTTTAACAAATTATTCAGAAAATTCTAATTCAGAATTTTGATTCATAAAGAAATAAACAATGGCTTCATTCTAAACAAAATTGTTAAATAGTTTTAAAAAAAAGTATAATATTTTTCTTATATTAATTATTGAATTATGTAAACTCATCAAAATCAGAAGAAATAGGTCAGTTTTCCAAAATGGCAAGTTTGTGCATGTAAATTATTCAAATTTCATAATAAGGTCTCTAGACCGGCTTAACCAAGAAGAAACCAATAAACGAATATTTATTTAAACCTCATAGCGTGGTTTTGTCTATAAACTTGGTCATTTTTAATAAGATCAAAAGAGAAAAAAATTGTTGCAATAGTTTGAATACTTTAAAATATTAAATTAAAGTGATAATTGCATGTAATATTGGTGAATGATTTTGAAGTTATTAAATAAATATTAACATAACACAATGTTATAATAACACTTAATAAAAATTAATTGAATATTTAAATTATAGAAATAACTAAGGTATGATATACTGTTAAAAATGAAAATTTTAATTTAGTTTTCAAGAATCAATGATTAAATTTATAAAATAAAGTATATATGTAAAAAATTAATTAAATCAAATATGTAGTGTTTAAATATTTTCTGCACATTGACAAAGCAGTAGAAATCACAAAGTGTATAAATTTGGTAATTTTTATATTTTTTATCATTAAAATTACTATAAAAAATCCTATTAATTTATTTTAAAATATCCTGTCTTAGTAAATAAATAAAAACTTAAAGTTTTTTCCAACTAATTAAATAAAGGTTGCTAAGTTATATATCAAGAGTATATAAATTCATAAAATAAATCCAATAAAATAAAAGCCTAATGTTACAACAAAAACGTTTCCTCCTGATGCTAAATTAATTCGTAATATTTGAGCTATATTAAAAAATAGTTGGTTTTAAAATCAAAGTCCAGGGCCAGGTTCCACTGGCAGATGTTGTTAAAGTGTAACACAGGAGCCTATAAAAAGGTAGGATTAAGCAGGACCATATTTGCACGGCCCAACCTAGATCACTTGTTAAGAATGACACATGGTAAGATTATCTGTATGTTATGATTGTTCATGCTAATATGTACATTTTCAGGTAATACAAATACTGACTAAATGACTACATTGCTCTCACAATATTTGTTAACAGCAGGGGGCATGTTTACAACTGCAAGTCAAGTCGGCGTGTCGTTGCATGCGCTTAAGCGAATTTTAAACAGTAGACAGTTGGTTAAATATAAGGATGGGTTCGTTGCACTGTCTGTGTGTGTGTGTGTGTGTGTGTATGTGTATGTGTGTGTCTGTGTGTGTGTGTGTTTGTTTGTGTGTGTGTCTGTGTGTGTGTATGTGTGTGTGTCTGTGTGTGTGTGTGTGTGTGTGTGTGTCTGCGTGTGTGTGTCTGTGTGTGTGTCTGTGTGTGTCTGTGTGTGTGTGTGTCTGTGTGTGTGTCTGTGTGTCTGTGTCTATGTGTCTGTGTGTCTGTGTCTGTGTGTGTGTGTGTGTGTTTGTGTGTGTGTTGCGTGTGTGTGTGTGTGTGTGTGTGTGTGTGTGTGTGTGTGTGTGTGTGTGTGTGTGTGTGTGTGTGTGTGTGTGTGTGTGTGTGTGTGTGTGTGTTGGGTGTGTGTGTGTGTTTGTGTGTGGGGAGGGTGTATGGCAATAAATATCATTATTCTTTATAAATTTCGAGTTAGTAAAAAATAATAAAAATTTCATAACAAAAATTAATAAGTGATATTAAATGGCATAATTAAAAATATTTCTGTAATACTTTTTTATTTATAACGAACATTTTTAATGAGTTTAAAATTGTACCCATATTTTTATCAGTAGCTAATATTTTTTCTAATCGTGTTTAATTCAAAGGACGGCCTTAGATGTGCTATAATCAGCGATTTACAATTTTAGAAACATTATACTTGTGATACAGTGTATAGTGCTGTTACACGGCTTGGTCAAATTTAGACTTCAACATAAAAATTACAACATCACGTTACCATAAACTAATCCTTAATCCTACTGCGAGGTCCATTCCATCTTAGCAAAGACCAAAACCTGGGACATATCAAGCTAGGTTAAGACATCAATATTTATTACCACACAACTTACCCTCAGTGTTTAGATAACATTGGTTTTCTTCAGTAGATAATTATTTGACTTCCGAAAATCTATTAAGATGCAAAAGATAAAATAATTACGTGTTTATTTGCCTAGCAACAGATAATAGTATTTAAATATTGTTGGAAAATTTCAAAAAATAATTACTACCAGCCACGACAGATCTACAGAATTGCTGTATAATTATTAACATTTACAAATGGTTTAGCAATATATTTAATTACCCTTCATCCAGATTTAATGCGAGGGTGTTAGCGCGCTTTACCTTCCTAATGCTGTTAAGGAATCTTGTAAAGCATTCAACTGTTTAATTTGCAAGTCATTAAAATTAATTGGCAACGTGAATTGTTGCTCACTTTTAATAGGCATTCTAAGACCCAACGGGGATGTTTTGTACTTAGCTGTTAACTTTCTCCAATTCTAACTTCTTCCTAACACACACACGCGCACACACTCACCCACACACAAACACACGAACAGGCACACACGCACACGAAAGAGAATCTGTATCTATATATAATTCTACCAATCCCTGAGGCTACCTCCACCTGAGGGTGAGAATGTGACATGTGCTGATGCTTCGAAATTGCAGCAAGTACCAGATTGGTTAACACCATTAGTAAGACCACACACGCTACATCCTGGTCCCAAATACAGATCAAGGAAAAGTGAAATATATTGTGAAACTATTTGAAAATGTTATTATTCTACACAACCATTTTGTTAGCCTGTCGCCTACAGAATAATAATAATAAACTGCCTGTTTTACAGTTTTTCGATAATATTAAAGTACTGTACGTTGTTGCTATGCAAATAAACTCATACACAATTGTATCTTTTGCAACATAAATGCTTTTCGGACGTGAAATATTTATTTAGTGAAGAAAGCCGGTGGTATGTGAACACTAAGGCTGGCATGTGGATAAGAAAGAGATGTCACAAGAGCTTGTCATTACAGACAAGCTTTGGTCCTTACAATTTTGGTCTTTGCTAAAGTGGATCTAACAGAAGGATTAGAACTTGTTAACGTGGTTTTTTCCCGGTAATCTGGGTAAATAGACTTCAAATGGTAAGAGCTGCGAGTTTTGTTTAGAGTGAACGCCATTTTAAATGTGATTAAAAGCATAGACATTTCATAAACCGTTCAGGAGAAAATTTCAAAAAATGTATGCTTTCTTGAAAAATAAATCTATAAAAGTATAAAATAACAGCTGTTTGACTTCACTGATCTACTGTTCAATTCATGATGCGTTGAACTTATTATTTTTTTAAAACAAGGGATTTCTAACGGGATATTTTCGTAGCTATATGTTAACGTTATGTAACATACTGTTGTATAAAGAAAGATGATCTTAAGACCTTTTGTGTTTTTAAAGTGAGGTTAAATGAAGCTTATTTCAAATATTTCAATTTTCATGGTTTTAGAAGCAAGTTTTACTATGTTTCTCAAATTAATGAAAACTTTCCAAATCCCGTGGTAGGCTAGGGTAGGCTTGGAATTTTCAACCGTTAATAAAATACTTTTTTATTCATCCAATCAAGTTCAAATACATTTTTTCAAACCTATAGTGGATGACAACTGATGTTAATATAGTTGTTTTCCAAATATTTATATAATAGTTAAATTATAAAAATTTAGAGAGTTCAGGTCGGATTAGAACTGCGTAGCTTCATTTTCAAAGTCTACAGCTTTGGCACTGAGCTAACTGTCTCATAGCTGGATAAGTACTTCTCAAAGATGTATATATAAATTGTTCTTTTGCTCCCACCCGGTTATCAAGGAAAAACCTCTATTTCATACCGTTAAATTGTTCCCATGGTTACCACACAATATCATAAATAATGCTCTAGGATTAAAAATGAATACAAAGATTAAAATAAACAAACTGGATTAATGGTATCGAGCCTTGTTTCACAAACGGAAAATACGAAAGAAAAGCGAAAAGAAACTACAACAGAATGCAAACGACGAAAAATAAAAAGCTTATAAATAGTAACAAATAAAAATAATAGTCCAACACCATACATAGAGAGGATAATGGAAAATTGCAAAAATTCACTCTATTATGCCACTTAATATTGTTATTCTGACATATGTATATACATATTTATATTAATTGTAATTATAAAATAAAAAGAAACTAAAATAAAATTTTCTTTGTTGATTTATGTAGGAATTGACTTTTTTTAAATTATATCACTAGTTTCTAATATATAAGAAACCAATATTTGTATATGTTTTCTATTTTAAAATAATTTAACAAAAGTTAAAATATTTTCCAATATTTTTCTCTTGTTTATATGTTAACTTAAGATATTAATTTAATTGTTGTAATTTAGCTGTAACTTAATGTAAACAATATAGCTAAACTTTACGTTTTTGGCTAATAGAATGTGAATGATACAGTTTTATAACGTGTAAGATTGTTTTTAATATGTTGCAAAGAAATCCCATAAAGTGTAGAGTGTAGAATTTGAGTACTGGGGATGTCTGCATAGTTTGAGAACTGGGAGAGATTGGGAAGTTAGACGGCTTCGGGCTACACAAACGATAAATATTGACATTTCCAGGCAGAGCTCGGAAGACGAACTTTCGAAGCAGTACGTACATTTATTTCCCTCTTAAATATAATGTATTAATACCTACATCTTTTCTAAAAACAAAACAAAAACTTGTATTCATTAAATATTTCAAACTTATGAAAATGTTACCACTTAAAAGTTAGTACTGAAATGCAATGAAAATGTTTTCACGTAACTAAGTTTTGAACAAATTAAAATTATCTTTATGTAATAGACGAGACAATAATCTCCCCTCTCTTCCCCACTCGTATACCTATATCGTTCCTCCAGCTACCCATCCCTTCCCTTATTAATAAAGTATACTTAAACTAACTTACTTATTATTTTATGAGACCTTTGTAATGCTGTGCCAGGAAAGCAGACAGTTAGTCCAAAACAGAAAATGATAAGCAGTTTCTGTGGTTTCTCAACATCCACGACGAATCCCTGAACTTAACCACCAGGGTCATCTTAATCTTTTTTAGTTACTTTGGGAAATTTCCAAAACCTCTGTCACGTGCACAAGTGGTGACTGGGAACTCCTCAGTTTATGAAATCGTAATATTCCTTGAATGCTATCTAGACCAATGAGAGAGATTCTTTTAGACCATGTGGACTAACTGGAAGCAGCATGCCTGGGAGTGGCTAGCATCCGAGGAAGGGGGCACTATAAAACCCTCTACCCGGACAATCTTATAAAAAGTCAGTCAGCCCAGTCCCACATAAATAATAAACGTTGTCCCCCAGCATTAAAACCTTGATCCGTCCCACCCACTATAACGTCCTGCCTTTCAGAAACCTCTCCTCAGATCCAGCCCGAACCAAAAAGCCCTGTTCCCACATTCCTACCCGCAGCCATTGTCGCGTGACAGACGCTGCATAACCTCGGGGGCCACCAAACCCCCTCCTTCTCTGACTGACTGACTGACTGACTGATCTTATAATGATTCTTGTGCTCTTGTTATGCTAGTCAGTTTGTTAATCTCTCTTTTTTGTGCTCTTGATATGTTAGTAGCACAGTCGTCTTGTTAGTATCTCAGTTAGAATGTAGTTGATGTTAGAGTCAATTTTAATTAATTGTTAAAGTACTTAGTTGTTTTGTTTGTGCGAAATGGGCTTCAAGAACTGTAAGTTGAACATTAAATTATATCTGTGAATTCTAAACAAACTGTGTCTAGATTTATTAACACCTGTCTCTTCTCTTGTCAATGAGTCAAGAAAATTAAAACCCTAAGGCTGCTTCGGTGGCGTTTCACCTTAATATTTAGTTTACTTTGAACACTCTTTTGCCCCTGTTACAAACTAATTTCACAATCCAAAAACATTGTGATTGAAGGTATGAAAACATACAACGGCTTAACACTTATGGAAATATATAGGATAAAGGAATGAATATCATTACAACTGTTAGTACAGAAACCAACTAACAATTGAACAATTACTCTAGATCGATTCATTTAATTTAGGTTAGTTATTTTGATTAACATAACCTAAAAATTAACACAATACTTGATATTCATTAAACAATTATTCCTGGATCAGTTTATTCTAACAAAGAAAGAAGATAAATAACTACATAATGCTACATTTTCCTCTAAAGATAAATGATTATATAATTAGTGTAAAATTAGCCTTATTATTGTAAATAAATTCATTTTCCGACAACTTTATTTTTTAAATCTAAAACTCGAAATAAATGTAGAAACCTTTTCCAAGATTTTTAATGACCACGCCTGTATGAGTTGTTATTGTGTGTGTGTGATTGTTTGTTTGTGTGTGTGTGTGTGTGTGTGTGTGTGTGTGTGTGTGTGTGTGTGTGTGTGTGTGTGTGTGTGTGTGTGTGTGTGTGTGTGTGTGTGGTGTGTGTGTGTGTGTGTATGTGTGAGTGTGTGTGTGTGTGTGTGTGTGTGTGTGTGTGTGTGTGTGTGTGTGTGTGTGTGTGTGTGTGTGTGTGTGTGTATGTGTGAGTGTGTGTGTGTGTGTGTGTGTGTGAGTGTGTGTGTGTGTGTGTGTGTGTGTGTGTGTGTGTGTGTGTGTGTGTGTGTGTGTGTGAGTGTGTGTGTGTGTGTGTGTGTGTGTGTGGTGTGTGTGTGCGTGTGTGTGTGCGTATGTGTGTGCGTGCGTGTGCGCGCGCGCGTGTGTGTGTGTGTGTGTGTGTGTGTGTGGGTGTGTGTGTGTGTACCTTGTTTATAGCTTCATAATAACATCTGAGATTAAAGAAGATTATGATAATAACACAACATTTATATTTAATGACGGCAGAAACTTACGTTACAAAATTATAAAAGTTTTTTGAGTTCTGGATTTCGGCACTGTGACGTGTTAACAAACATTCGCTCCCTTAGGTGTTAACCAATGTTAGTAATTTACCGGTAAAAGTTTTCCCACAGCAATTCTGAAACTGACAGCTTTTCTATACATATAGCCTTTGCCTTGTGGCAATCTATACTTGCTCCAGTTGAATACATTGTAAATACTCTAGTGAAATAAAATAGGTTATTTATATGAAATTAGATAAATTATGACCGTAGATGTATCAATACATTCTACAAAAATATGGAAATTCTGTAATCCCAGGAAGCACTGAAATCCCGTTTCAGGCTATTTCCCGCTAATTTCGATTTTTTTATCAGGCCCTAAAACGTAGCCTAAAAACGTACTAGTTTTCACGGAAAGTACGTTTTGAAGCCCGCTTAAAAAGTTTTTTGACAAATTGATGTAATCGACTACTATCGCAAATTTTACCCCGTAGCATTAAATTACAAGTAAAAAAGCATTACGGTATAACAAAAACATTTATTATGAAACGGAATCCATTAGAAAAAAGATTAGAACTCTGATAAAGAGTGTCTGAAGTGATTTAGCAGAATTTTTACATCAATGTTATAGAGCCTCGAGTTTACACAGCATAGGATATTAGAACTTTCTGTTTGTTCAGAACAAAATGCCTTGATTTGTTTATTGTGCTTGTACAAGTACAGTATACATTCCTACATAAACGCACTTCTTCCATCCTACTTTTCACCCTTCCCCACTTTTCCTACATCCTCTAAACACCGATGTCATTTAAAACGTTATGTCATTAGATTCTAGTCAGTCACATTGGAGATTTTTTACAGTAAGTAGGCCTACGTAACTGTATGCGCCATAGGATCATTTATTATTATATTGTGCAATTGTTATCAAGTTTTTAGAATGGTGTGTTTTTTAGTCTTAAGAGATGAGCAAGATGAAAAAAATTGCTGCATCAGCTGATGATAAATTGAATATTTTGAAGAGTTACGATGAAAATTCACATTTGAAAAACCAAAAGCAAATCGCGACCGATCTGAACATTCCGAGTTCCACATTTAAAACAATTTTTAAAAATAGAAAGTTTTAAAAGAAATTTTTAAAGAGAGAGTTTGAAAAAAACGCAGTGTGAGGGGAAAAGAAACAAAAATTTAACTCGGAAGTATGAAGAAATGAAAAATATTTTGTTACAATGGTGGCATCAAGCTCGTAGCTTACATCTGCCACAAAAGAGATAAAGAGAAAACGTCAGAGACAGAGTAAGAGAGATAAAATACGCAAATATATTACATCAATATTTTACAATTTCAAAAACATTGAACATTCAACTAACAACCACAATAAATTTTAGTAAACATGTAGTACAACTTGTACCAAAAGGGCATTATAATTTTTTTTAATTATTAGATAAAACCTCTTTACCACATATGAAGCTTCATATTTAAGTCCTTATGAACATTTCAATTGCAACGAAATCACCTTTAGAATAAATTATTACAAAAAAATCCTTATTAACATCCTCTGCAATCGAAATGTACATTAATTCTTAAATAAAACGTTTTACTTGTGGCAAAGAGGTGTTATTTATTTAAATAAAATCATGTTCCAATAACGTGTGAACGAATGATGTTTACGAAAACGTCATACACGTTTAAATGTAAACGCAATGAATTACTGTAACAGGGACTGACACCAAACAAAAGAAACACATCAGACAGATTTCATTCACCAGCAATGGTTGCAATGTTAACGTTGTGGCAGTTACAGCAACTCGCGGTATGTCGATTTGCAACGATTCAATCTATTTATAGATCAATCGGGACAAAACTTGGCATATTTAGTGTGCTTAAATACCAATATATTTGAAAGAGCTTCTTTTCGAAATGTGGCTCTAATAAGAAATAACTTGTTTAAATAACCAAATCAGCATTTCATAATGATTACTTATTTTATTTGTAAAACATCGAACGTCGTTAGAATAGATCTGGGGTACTCAACCCTTTTGGAACGGAGGGCCAATTAAATGTTCATTTCTCTCTAGCCGGGCCGCAGGATTAAAATTTCTCGAGCTCAACAATTCGAATAAGTCTTATCTAGTTGTGGTTAACTTTCAAATAATATAGCCTACATTTTAAATTATAATGTAAGCGTACATCCCATAGATACACAGCCACTTTATAATTTATGATAGCCTACATACTTGTAATAACGTATCCAGATATCAAATTCTCTACCTTGTTAATGTTACAATGTTGATACTTGCAGCAAGTATTTAAAGTTTCCTAAACTTATTAATCATACTACACGAGAATTCAAAACATGGAACAACTTTTACCTTGAAAATTAAAAACATGAAATGAATTTTGAAAAGTGTTTATTTTAGTGGGAAATTTGACAGTTTTCCTTTCGATAATTGTTCAATGTCTATTTTAATGTTTGTAGTTACTATTTCTAATGTTGATTCCAAGTAAATGTCAGTTAATCGGGTACGAGCTTTAGATTTGATAGATTTCAATTACGAAAATGTATGCTCACACATGATTTTAAAAATATATTTCTTGCGGAATATCCATTTTTACTGGCAAGTAATTTTTGTAAAAATCTAATAATGAAACGTTACAGACTTTTTACTTTAACTGAATTATGTGCGGCAGATCAATACGTCCCATTTGAATATTGTGTGGTGCATCCACAATCAACACTGAACGGAGATGCAAAAATTTCAAATCACTTTTTAAATTTATTAAGATCATGAAATCTGTTATCAAAATATGCTTCAAACATTGTTATATTGCTATATTTCGAGAGTCCAAAGTTTATCACCCGCTGTTAAATTCATTTCAGTAAGCGAAGGGAAGTTAACCAGAACTCCATTTCCCATTTGGGCGTCCCACACTGATACTTTTCAAACGCTCTTATAAGACTCACTGACGAGTGATTTAAAAATTGTCTTTGCCTATAGGTTTGGTATTCAATTCGTTCGTATGATGCATAATATTGACATAAAGTTCTAAGTCACATAACCAGTCTCCATTTTTAAATTCGAATACCGTAAAACCACGACCAAAAGAAAAATATAAATTTCTTCACGAAGACTAAACACTCTGCTTAAAGCTTTGCCTGCACACAGCCACCGAATATGATTATAATAAATTACGTCGTCGAATTCACTATCGATATCATCGAGAATGAAGAAGATTCTTTGATTTGGCATTGGACCAGTCCTTTCCTACGGATAGTATTTAAAACTTTAATAACATGATCCAACTGTAATGATTTCGAACACAAATTATGTCTATGAAGAAGACAGTGAAAGGTTATGAGCTTATTGCTATATAAACTAAGTCTTTATCAAGGTATGACACTATACCTATGTTTTTCCAAATCAGTGATGGAGCGTAATCAGTTGCCACTCCTGACACACAGTTCATCCATACGTACTTCTAAATATCGAAACCTGTCATTGTGCCCTTCATAGGAACCAAACTTAATAGCTCTTCACTAATGTGAAAAATCTGTATCAACGCCTCGTACAAAAATAGCATGCTAAGCTTTATTTGAAATGACAACAGTTTCGTGCGTATGAAAAACGCTTGGATTTGAAGATTCTCTGTTTCAAAGCATTTTCAATATAAGTCGACATATCTTCCACTCTAAGACCTATTGTAATTCGGCTCAGGCTAATCTGTGAAACTAATTGGGTTTTATCCGGAAATAAAATATCAGCTACGGCCATTAAACATTCTTTAACTAATTTTCCATTTGCAAAAGGTTTCAAATGTTTCATTAATATTTTCGAAATCCGAAAGTTGCTTTAACTACTGATTCCGAATTTTTACTGACACTTATGAACAGTCATTGTTGACTTTTTATAGTTTACTTTGTCTTTTCTCATTTGCCCAGTAAAATTATTATATGATTTTGAATGCTTGGATTCCTATTGTCTGTTTAAATTGAAATCTTTCATGACATCAACAGTTTCTTACCAAATAAAACAAGTTGCCTTATTTTGATATTAAATGAAAAAATATAATTCCGTCCACATATCTTGAAAGCAACGTTTTTCTTCTTCAACTTTACGTTCTTCTGACACTGACATTTTAGAACCGCGCTATCGCAAAGAATCACTCGTTACCGGCACAACTGAGAAATTCGCACAATGAATACCGTGCTACCACACATTTATACTGGTCATTCCCTATGAAATTACATTTCACTAAATTCAAAAGGCATATTTTGGAATAGCCCGCGGGCCGCAAAAATACATCTCAAGGGCAGCGGGTTTTGCACCCCTGTTATAGATAATAATATATATAG
>JBAIZL010000005.1:218278906-218321406 GCA_036971475.1 Prosapia bicincta
GATTTTATGTTATAGGTAATGTGATAGAACAGCTGTTTTAACACATAGGTTATGTTACTTTATTTATATTAACTGTAATTATTTAATAAAATTCACTAAAATAATTTTTGATCTGAGTAGAAGTTGATTCTAAAAACCATTTGTTTATATTACTTGTTCTATATTGTAATATTGACATTATATTTTCTTCCCATTAACAACAGAACGATATTCGGATACAAAGACCTTTAAATAGTTTGGAAAATGCTTTAAGTCGAAATTTAAAATAGCATTTACTCTGTAAAAGTGTCATAGTAAACCATAATTATATGCTTTATACTCAGATCTAAGCAGATATAACATTTTACTCTCACAAAGACTTTCTTTAATAACTGAAACCATATTAAACGAAATAGGTTAGCAATGTAACCCATCATTTTTTAATTCCTTCTATTAGTTCACACTCTTACCACGTAGTCTAAATTTATATATTTTGTTCAAATCTTCAATTATTAATAAAATATTTTTTTGAAAAAAATTTTAAATAGATTTTTTTTAAATTAATAGTGGATGACACTTACTGTTAATTCAGTTTTTTACAATATTATTTATTTAATTAATGTATTATTTTAATTAATTTTAGTTTGATGGGAGGTGTGATATTCACAAAAGAGGCAAGGTATACAATATAGTAGGGTTTTGCCCCATTTGTTTTAAGTAGGTGATAATTTGATTTCATAAGACAGCTGATTTTGAGTTATTGGCTATGTGGTAGAACATTTGTTTTAATGCACAAAGTAACTATGTTACTTTATTTATATAGTTGTAATTATTTAATAAACTAACTAAAATGAAATATTTCATTGTTGACCTAAGTAGGAATCGACTTTAAAATATTTGTTTGTTTCTTACTTTTTTTAAACTTATAGTGAATGAAACTTAATGTCACTACAATTATTAAAAATATTAAATCATAAACTAAATTATTTTTTATAAATAATTTTACTTTCTATTTAGCCACTTCACAGTGTGACTCTATCATATATATATATATATATATATATATATATATATATATATATATATATATATATGTATATATATATATATATATATATATATATATATATATATATATATATATCGCAATATGTATTCTTGTGTATTAATAAAGAACCAAGTCAAAATACAAATACAAATATTATAATTAAATTTACAATTCAAAGCTTTTCGTTGGCTAACAGTACCAACATAATCAGAAATATTAAACAATTGTTTAATATTCCTGATGATGTTGGTACTGTTAGCCAACGAAAAGCTTTGAATTGTAAATTCAATTATAATTCTTGTATTTGTATTTTGACTTGGTTCTTTATATATATATATATATATATATATGCTGATACGTATTCCTTCAAGGATGGAAAAATATGATGAATAGTTACTATCTGGAGTACATCCGTTCATTCTGCAGTCCATAAATTCGCAGTTCCGATGTTTCGCTAGAATCTCACAGTTGTTAGGTTCACCTCGTCAATGCTGGATGAGATTCAAAAGCATTGACGAGGTGAACCCAACAACAGTGAGATTCTAGCGAAACGTCGGAACTGCGAATTTATGGACTGCAGAATGAACGGATGTACTCCAGATAGTGACTATTCATCATATATATATATATATATATATATATATATATATATATATATATATATATATATATATATATATATTATAAATATCGTAATATGTTTTCTTGTGTATTAATAAAGAACTAAGTCAAAATACAAATACAAGAATTATAATTGAATTATGTATTACTTATTATTAGGTATTATTGAATTAATACATTATTATAATTAATTGTTTATTATTCCTGATGATGTTGGTACTGTAAGCCAACGAAAAGCTTTGAATTGTAAATTCAATTATAATTCTTGTATTTGTATTTTGACTTAGTTCTTCATATATATATATATATATATATATATATATATATATATATATATATATATATTAAATATGATGATACGTTTTCTTGTAATATAGTTAATAAATTTAAAACATTTCAAAAACAAGAATATGCATTAAAAGTATTCTTGTTTTTGAAATGTTTTTAATTTATTATTATTATATGTATATATGTATATATATATATATATATATATATATATATATATATATATATATATATATATATATATATAAGGAATTGACGAAATATTTTTATATTTCTTGTTTTATTTTTTTACTTAATCAAACTTGAAATGCTACTTAAACATAACTGGTTCCAATGATTAATTTTGTTCGTTACATATAGTTTTCATTCAAATATATATAGTCTGACACATTTATTAACTATTCGATGAATATGAATGGATATTTTTATATATCTTGGAACAACTCCATACATTCTTACCAACGGTTTGTCAATACATTTCAAGTTGGTTATATTATTTGACTTCAATATAACAAACTGACGCCTTATTTATCAAGAGTGACGGTTGACAAGCCATTTCTACTTGTCAGTACTAACTTATTTTCCTCCACTCAAACAAACATTTGTGAGCATCAACGTGCTATAAGCAGTTTTTGTTTGTGCGTCTGGTGTAGGATGTTGTTTCTAGTAAATCGCTACATTTGGTTAGTATTTTTGGGAGACAATTATCTTGAATGGGGAGTTGATTGTTGCAGTATATTTTAATTAGCTAGCTACTTTGTACCGTACTAATTTTGTAATCGAATTTAAATCATCAAATGTGTCTCTAGAGATTCGATTCTTTGAACAAATCTGTGTCCTTGATAATGCAATAGTATTGAGTAGATGGACTGAATAGAAATCCAAATAATTTGTAATCTGAGACAAGATGAATTACGCTAAGACTTTCTGACATTAAAGTTCTGTTATATTAAAATAGTTGAAGAAATTCACGGAAGGTAGGGCAATATAAAATAGTTCAGTTCAGAGCGAATGTCCTAGTAAGCGCTAAAGAGGTGTAGAACTTCTAGATCAACACTAGTCCCTTAGAGTAAATGTATTATTATTATATTGTTGGTATGTAGGTGTAACAATTTCTAATAAAAACATTATCACAAAATATTAAAAACCGGACATTTGGGTACATTCTTTTGTCTTTCCCAACATCAAAACATTAAACTTCGTTGGAGCGATTCTGATTAAGTTCATTATCAAAGTTCATTATAACTACTCTTTCATTTTGATTACTTTAAAGTGTATTAAAGCCTATATAATGTAGTTTAAAGTTTTGATAATGAAGTAAATCCGAAACGACTCAACAAAGAATAATGTTTTGATGTTAGGAAAGGCAGAACAAGGTAATCAAATGTGTACCAATATTCCTAACAGAAGTAAAGATAAATATAAAAAGAGTTCACTCAAAATCTAACTACTCATTAGGCTATCAAAACATACAGAGTAGTTTCGACGACGATTTCGCCCTCATCAGAGATTGGTAGCAACTAACACCGTCGTTGAAACTAGCCTGTATCTGTTAATAAAGTAGATGTAGTGACATTTTGTGTCAACTCCTAATATTTACCGTTTGCTCTCACTTGCTAAGCTCTAATTAACCTAAAATTAAGAAATATAGATGATTGTATTAAGAATGTCACAAAATAATCTAAATTGAAACCGTTTTTAAAATATATTAAGAAATTGTTTTAAAAAAACTAAAAAATTTAAACTAGTATTCCTACAACGATTCATATATTAAACTGTTTTACATCCCCACAACATTTGGCCCAGTATTTAATATTAGGTTAATTGCATTAGAATTTATTATTGATGCTTATTACATATGAAAATACTTGGGAAATATCAAACATGTGGGGAAAAAAGAACATTGATTATTATTGAACGACAGATTCCTTGGACAGTTCTTAGAACTGACTAACTGTTGTAAAGTACTTTTATAATGGTTTCTAGCTTTAAATTACTATTTATAAATCCAATTGTGACTATTTTATGTTTTATAAATATAATAAAATAGGACTCTGTTACAGATATATGACAATTTTTGTTAATTCTGTATTACGATACAAATTACTTGTCACGATAAATTTACCTGTAATATAACAATAGTCATTGAATTATAATTCTAGTGGTATATATTAAAAATACACATACATAATGTATATTTATATTTAAATATACAATTAATTGGTTAATAACACGACTGCTTTCAATCTTACTGCATTAAAATATATAAATATTATACTTCTAAATTGTGTTCTTTGTTAAGGTCATTGGTTCTGTGAGCTATCTTCAGTATTCTTTTAAAGTATTGATTTAATTAGAGCTTAACTAGTGAGAACAATTCGCTACGCTTAATACTAAAATATTCCACTCAAAATTCTCATTACACACTAGTTTATTAATACATACAGACTAGTTTCGATGATGATGTCACCTTCATGATTGGCTACTACTCAATCGAGGTGTAGTAGCCAATAACTGATGAAGGCGAAATCGTCGTCAAAACTAGTCTATATGTATAATTAACCTAATCTGTAATGAGATTTTAAGTGAACTCTTTTAATATTCAGTGTTATTCGTTTTAAGCTTTGATTTGTTTTTTGAAAAAAATTGTTTCACAAAGGTTAGCGAATGAATGTTAAAAAAAAAATACATTTACCTTTAAAATAATTTTACAGCATTATTTACGATAGAATAGTGCAGCATATTTGTTAACATATGCAGATATAGTGGTTACGTTTGAACATATTAACATATTTCCCATAATGGTTGAGTTTACAAGTACATTTCTGGAGATGGCTTGTGAATAATGCCACAGCACAACGATACGTTTCGAATTTACTTGTGTATACTGTGTCTTTTCATGAAATGGTTTTTATTCCTATTGATTTGATTTAATTTTCAGGCTATTATAAAGTGCTAAATAAGTATTTTATTATGTCGAACAAAAATGACCTAGCATATTTTTAAATAATCTTGTGTCTATCTAATGATATATTATTGTTCTTGCTGTTCTTAAAGAACTAGCAAAGCCAAAATGTAATTTTATTATTTTTGTTTAACTAAGACATAAACAACTTTCAGATTCGCACTATTACTTACAATATACTTTGGAATATCAGCTTTGCCTGCTTTTTATTGTTGCCGCTTATTCGTGTTGACGTACAGTAGAGTCTCGATTTTTCGAGCATCAGTTAAATTTGAGCCTAATTTTATTTCAGACTATTTTATCTATTTGGAAAGAAATTCAAATTATGTTTTGCTAGAATATGCACCGTCGCATCCCGATGAAGATCAACTGTGCTCTAATGATATCCCCGCAAGTGGCACAAGCCCAATCAAGCCGATAGATCAGGGTGTTCTGAAACGTATGAAAATAATACACACGTTACGTTTTACAATCTCTCTTGGAAGCGGCTGAAAGGGAAGAAAGCATTCTAGGCTTTCTAAAAAATTATACTTAAGGAAGTTGTGTACTGTATAGCCGAATCATGGAACGAAATAAAGAAGAAACATCAATTAAGTCGTGGGAAAAAGTTCCGAGTCACAATCAAACTGCTGACTGTTTCATTGATTCATAAGAAGCATCAGATTTATCATTTCTTATAAAGAAGTTTGCAGGTTGGGAAAATGTCTATGATACGGACGTCTGTCAATGGTTGAGTAATGACAAACATAAGTAACAATAACACCTGCTACGACTGAGATGTTACAAGAAACTACTGAAGGCTGTGAAGATGAGAATAATGATGAAGGTTCTTCAATCTTAGAATCCGAATCTTAGATCCAAATAAAAGAAGAAACATCAAGTAAGTCATGGAAATAAGTCCTGCGTCATAATACAACTGTTAACTGTCACAAGAAGAAACAGATTTGACATTTCTTATCATGAAATTTTCAGATTTTGGAAATGTCGATGATACGTATTAACGTCAATGGATGATATTACTAAATTGCATGCAAATGGCTAGTTTCATTGTTTACACGTCTAAAATATGATACGTAAGTTGGGTACGAAACACAATTTTAATTTAATTACACATATGTAACATTTTTACAATATTCATTTAAATCTCGGTTTTGAAAATTAATTTTTGTAACACTTTGGTGTATGTTTCTAAATAATTTAATTCTAACCAAAATTATGTTTTGCAACATCTAATAATTCACAAAAACGATGTATTCAGTATTGTTAATACTCCCTTTATCTGAAACCTTGAACAACGCTAATAACTAATGGTAATGTTACTGCTACTTAGTTTTAGATGTATTTAATAAATGTTTTCAAAATAGTTAGGCATAGTTGTTATCACGATCAAAATTTTTAACTGGACTAATCTACGTGTTTTAATTTACAATAATATTTTCAGAACGGATAATACTTAACTGAATAACATTTCACATGCTCTCCAATGGTTTTATAACTCATACTTGTATTTAAATGAATATGGTTATAGTGGTTTCGCAATAGTTAATGCTTACCGAACGAATTTAGTACAAGGTTTGAGACTTAATACATATTTTATAACGCAATATTTATTACGATAATATTTTCAGAACGGTTAATACATAGCCAAAACAATATTAACCCATAGAGTAACATACAATGCGCAATAACCATTTACATTTGTAATATTGTTGTTTATTACATGGTCCACAATTTACTAACCGGACAGATGACATTACACGCGTTGTTCACAATTTGGTTTCTTCAAATTCTAATTACTGTTGTTATTGAGTTGATATGGCGGTGATTAATTTTCAGAGATTGGGTTTTTTCTAAAGTCAATCACAATGCAATGTCCTGCAATCCTGTGTGACGAAAGTGTCCTGGACGAGCCTTAAAGGGAGATTATGCCCTCTAAACGTTATGGTTCACAACTTATAATAGTTCACTAGGAGTAGTCATGAACCTGTGAACTATGAGTAATATTTACGACTTATGACTAATATTCATATTAGTCTTGTGACTAGTCATAATTTGAGTATTTCAAGGACAGAATAAATACGGTTCCAATTAATAAAATATGTTCCTTGGCACTGAAATAACGTTTTTGCTATCTAAAGATACTGTTTATATTTTAAACTCATTTTATTATCTATATATCAATTAAGTAATAATTAATTAAATATTATTCATTAATATTTATCAATAAACTATCTGTACCCTGCCATGATTTTTTTTTTAAACGAAGCCTGCCATGAGTTACAAAACGAAGCATACGTTTCATAGAAGTTTAGTTTTGCAATACTTTAGAGGTTAAGGCAACACAGAGCTAAGACTGTCATTTTTTGATGGATCCATTGCCAGAACAATCTTAAAAGAAATGTTTTCCCAATTCCTCCTGGCGCATCCAAGAATAAGGTCCCCCTAATTCTGTCATTTATCATTTGCACTATGCGATCATAAATGCCCTTGTGTTCACGTGTTGGGAATGATTGATTGGACATACGACTGGAGATCGCCGGTTTTCACCGCACAAATCCACAACAAATGAAACAATCGTAGCTGGGTGAATGCTGGCGTTCCCTAATAACCTGTACTTACGATTTGACGATCGCCGAAGCTCAAACAAGAAGTGATCGCACAAAGAGGCCTGGAATAAGTTGAATATTTATCCAGATTGTATAATAATCTGAATTGGATTCAAGTGGGTACGTTTGTTTTTTTTAATACAGAATGTAATTAGGAACAAGTAATGTTTCACATGTCACTGGTTGTAGCGATGATGTCACTGTTGTGGATGTATGGCGAGCGATCTCGGTTGCGGCAGATGGCGCGGTTGCTTGTATACAGCTGACTCTTGGAAGCTGTTTTCTCAAGGTCGAGTGTAAGTTACTAATGTAAGCAAATCATAAAACAGCCTTTAAACCGGGTTTAATTGTCGAGTTAATATTTGAGCTCAATCGCTCCAGAGCTTCTTCAGTTTTTAAGCGTACAAAAACCAGCATAACATTTTTATCTATACAGAACATTATTTTATGCTCATTACGTAGGAATATTTTTTTTATTACTGAATATTAAAGACGATAAATTATATAACCATACAAAATGTATTTAAATTAAATTTAAAACATCAATAAAATAAACCGTTGTCTTTTACCGCTTTTGATGTACATTAGCAATGTATACCCATGAAGGCTGGATGCTCTCGATCCTGTGAAGCAGTACTGTTTTGCTATCCCCTTTTGTATTTTGTCAACGATAAATGACCGCTATCTCGTCACAACAGCCTCGCTCAATCGGCTTATAGCTGACAATACATCTGCGGTATTTTATTTGATGAGCTATCGATTGTTATGAGAGAGCCTTGTAGATCTCTCAGAGGCTATGCAATGTTTACAAGACAATTAATTAATAATGACACATTAAAAACTTTTATATACCTGCTAAAAGATAATAAAGGCAACTTAACGCTTGACTACATAGCACGTATTTGGATTAAAATATTTTTATGTACAGATAAACATATTAAACCTAACATCACAGCCTAGTTAGTGATGATATCAAATGGACAGTCTTTTGTATCTTTCTTATTGGGGTGTAAATGTAGCAGGCCTCCACGTGGTGCACCCTGGGTAACGCTAAATCTGCTACGACGAATCTCTGCCAAATCCTTCTAGAGATGACCAAATCGATAGTATCAAGCAGGCATCGCAAAGCCAGCCCTTCTCAGGGCTTGAACGACGGGCTCCGCGTACTATTCTGGAACGCCGGTGGCCTTAATAACACAAAGTTCACAGAGTTCAAGACTCTCATTCATAAACTGGACGCAGATGTTTTCATTGTAGTTGAAGCTGGAGCCTCAATAGACTCTCCAGATTTTTTTCACACTATGAATTTTACCAATTTTATTTTACCTAGGTCTAGACAAGTGGCCTCAGGGATTGTTGTCGGTGTAAATAACAACGCAGCATGCAAATTTGAGGTGCTTCACAAGATGTGCGAAACCGACAAACATGAAGCCGTACTTATAGAAGTCTGGATAAACGGACACTACTACAAAATCATTGGTGTTTATAACCCACCAACTAACAACTTAAATACAAGTCTCATAGAAATGTCATCCCGACACCGCAACTCCATTATACTAGGGGATTTCAATGCGCACTCCCCCCGATGGAACTACTCTGACCGCAATGCACCTGGCCACGCTATGGAGAATTTTATTGACAAAACACAACTGATCTATCTACAATCAGAACCCACCTTTCTATCATTTGGTGGAAGCACCAGTACACCTGACATGTGCCTGGTACATGCAAACCTGATAAGCAGATCTGACCTGAAACTGAGAGATGCTGTTGAGGGATGTGGTCATAGAGCCTTGTTCTTACAGGTGCGACCAAAAAATAATAATGTCCAAAAACTACATCTTCCACGCTGGAATTTCAAAAGGGCAGACTGGACAGCTTTTGAACAAACATCAAATCAGCTTCTCACTCCTAGCATCATAAATGACAACCCTGACCAGTCCGTAGCGGCTTTTGAGAAGAACATTTTAGAGATCGCCAAAAAATGCATACCCAGAGGGTACGTCAATAAATATAAGCCTTTTTGGAATGAAAATCTGACAAAACTACAAAGGGAACGTAATAAAGCCAGGAAAAGGGCAGAGACTACCAACAACCTCGAAGACTGTATCCAACTCAGAAAAAAACAAGCCCAACTCAGGAGGGAGATCATCCAATCGAAAAGAAGCACATACCGTAATTTTGATGCCAAACTAGATTTTAGAAAGGACGGCTTGAAAGCTCTCAATTTTATTTCAAGCCTCAATAACGACAAACGTAACTTCACATGGGAACCAATCATTTTCAATGGAAGGACGCTCACCAGCCCAAAAGACGTTGCACAAGCACTCTGCAAGCACTATGCTGCTGTCAGCACCCTTGACATAAGAGCCAATGACCGTAAATACATCAAACAGCAATCAGTGGGCCCTCTCAAAGCCGAGCCGACACCTGAAATGGTCAACCCTTTCCTAACACATGAACTGGAAGCAGCCATTCGCACACTAAAAAATGGAAAAGCAGCGGGACCGGACCGAATATTTCCCGAATTTATAAAACACCTTGGTGTAACAGCAAAGCAGTGCCTCCTCAAGCTCATAAACTTGACATGGATGAAATGGGTCCCCCACCAATGGAAAAGAGCTGAAATTATCTCCATCGGTAAGAAAGGCAAACTCCGTAACAACCTCGAGAGCTTCCGGCCGATATCGCTGACCAGTGTCTGCTCAAAGGTGGCTGAAAAGATGATTGAGCTAAGACTGAGAAACTTCTTAGAAATGAAAGGAGCAATAAGCGAAGCCCAAGCAGGTTTTCGCCAAAACCGCTCTACTGTTGACCAACTGGTGAAGTTCACTCAAGCTGTGAAGGATGGTTTCCACAGAAGGCAGTCCACCCTGGCCGTACTAATTGATTTTAAAGCTGCATATGATAAAGTGTGGAAGCAATTGCTACTATCAAAACTAGCGAAACTGGGGGTGGTAAACAATATGATGAAGTGAATAAAAAATTTCCTAACCCAGCGCCTGATACGAACGAGGTTCATGAGTGCTGTCTCCAATTTCAAAGTCCAAAAACAAGGTTTACCTCAGGGAGCCGTGCTCAGTTGTCTTCTCTTCAACACAATGATTAATGACCTCACCGCCGCCATCGAAAAGACATCTGGCACATCATACCTGCTGTATGCTGATGACATCATTGTGTGGAATACTACTAACAAGACTGACCACCTTGAAGGAACTATGAACCTAGTATTGGAAAACATTGGGCTATGGGCCGACAGCAATAAAATGACAGTTAATCCTGGGAAAACAATTTTTCAGTTTTTCACTCTCTCCACCAAGCCCCCAACCATTGAGCTCAAATATAAAAAGAGTTGCCTACCAGAGTCTAAATTGTCCAAATACTTAGGTGTTAACCTGGACACTAGACTCTCATGGAAAAATTACATACAAGAGGTTGCTGAGCGCGCTAGCAAGCGAACAAATTTGTTAAAAAGACTAACTGGTACAAAGTGGGGTTGCACGCAGGACGTTCTTGCCACTGCTTATAAGACCTATGTCAGACCCTCCATGGAATACGCTTCCGAAGTTACGTCACTGGCCAGTCAACCGAATCTGCGAAAGTTAGATAAAATACAGAACAGTGCCCTCAGAATCATCACCGGCGCAGCTTTCTCAACGCCCATTTGTGCGATGGAAATGCAAACCTGCATAGAACCATTGCAAAAAAGGCGCGAAAAACTAACGCTTAAATTTTGGGAACGCTCAAGAAGAGTAAATCACCGATACTGGACTAACTATAGAAAGGCTGCACAGAGACAAAAAACCCAGCTAAGCCCACTACAACACGCTGAAGAACTTAGAAGAAGGTATAGCATCGATGAATCAAACCCAACCCCGCTCAAAACTTTCAACAAGCCGACTATTGCCATGCCTCTCAAAAGTTTGTCATTACTAAACTTTAAAACCCCCAAGCATCTTGCACTCCCAGAAGAACTAAAGATTTCTGCCCTTGAGACAATCCACACTTTATATCCTGAACCAGACTGGCTGCACATCTACACTGATGGATCTAAACTCAATCCTACTGGAGCTGGGGCTGGAGCTTTCTCCAAGCTATTTGAAATCAGCCAGGGCGTTGGGGCAAACACAAGTAATTTTGATGGGGAAGTAACGGCAGTGCGACTGGCCGCAGAGGTTCTTGCTGCGCATCACCCAGCAACGAACCACCAACGAGCTGTTTTCTTTATAGACTCCCAAGCCGCTATAATTGCAATAGCCGTCAACTCTTCAACAGACTGTTCGAACATATTCCACTGCCGAGAAGCAATCTCACATCTTTTGCAAAATGAATGGTCAATTAGCCTTCAGTGGATCCCAAGTCACGTTGGCATCACAGGTAACGAAAGAGCAGACGACCTTGCAAAAAATGGAACGCAGATGCAACAACCATAAGCAGAAACCAGCCTCACCCCTGCCAAACACCTTATTGATGCAATCCTTAAACGCTCAATTAAAAAAGATCATGAGGAAGCCAGCAGGGGGAAACAGTGGCCATCACTTAGCAGTCGCGGTCATTTGGTGCCCACAAGCGATAGAGCAACTGCCGTGGCTGACTTTCGACTTCTGACAGGACACGACTATCTCCAGGCCCACCTCTACCGTTTTGGCCTAGCGGAATCCAATACGTGTCCGCTCTGCCTCAATGGTGTCATGAATGGGTACCACATTTCAACCTGTCCTGAACTGGACGTCCAGAACCGGTCGTTACTGGGAGGCTCGACGCCGAATGGTTCAACAGCCAAGGGCGGGCATTGGATAAAGTAAAAGTAAAGTATCTTTCTTATTGACTAAAAATTGTATGTTATCTCCAATGTTACCAAATAGTTCCTGTTGCCTGGTTAGGATAACTAATAAAGTATAAGAACCTACTCTCCGCTATATTTTTTTAATTACTTTAAGAACAATTCATTTATAAACCAACCATCCTCAATGGCAAAAACAAAACTCTAAATTTAATATTATTTTATTCCATCTCTATACGATTACTTTTTTCATTATTTAGGACCACCGATTTATGAGAAACCTCTTCCGAAAAGCCATCCCCAGTAATCAATAAATACGTAATATAAAGAAAAAACATTTTAAGTATATTCTTACTTAGATCAACACAGAATAATTTTATTAAATAATTTTAATTTATATAAATAAAGTTACATAACCTATACGTTAAAACAGCTGTTGTATCAAACATCCTATAACATAAAATCAGCTGTTATATAAAATCATGTTATCACTTTTTAAGCAAAACGGGACAAAATAACTATATTGCATTCCTTGCCTCTTTTGTAAAACTTTTTTCTTCCATATTAAACCAAACTTAATTATTAAATTCAATTAATGAATTAATATTTTTGAAAAACTTGTATTGGCATCAAGTGTCATTATTTGCAAGTTTGGATGAATAAAAAGTATTTTACTAACAATTGAAACTTTGAATATATATATATATATATATATATATATATATATATATATATATATATATATATGTATGTATGTATGTATCTATATATAAGGAGAGTTTGGACTAATAATATAAGTAATTTAATTAGGTATTAACATCATAATGTGGAAGCATTAGTTCCCATGTTCATGTGATTTTAGTATCTACATTTAAGTTTTATTGTCTCTAAGGAAATTAGGTTCCTTTTTTTTAGTTGTTTGTGGTATTTGTTATCAGTTTGTTCCAAAATTACTTTTTAGTTTAAGTATTATAGTTTTCAAACCCGTAGATAAACAAAATAAAATATCAGAGTTTGAATTATACTGTAGACGTTTTCACTTAAAATATTTGCACCAGAATTCAAGACGAGTATTTTTTTCGAAATAAATTCAATACGATTTCATATTTTCCCCCTCCGTTATCGATAAAGCTATTAATCTATCAATGGTATTACTACGCTGCTACGCGTTTTGCCTCTGGGGATTTCTAGATCCATTAAGGCATAGATAAATAATGAACGTCAGGTAGCGTTCTTCCCGTTCCTGACTCGTTAGTTCACTAGGGAACGCTCGTAATAAATTTAAAACGAGGGTAACGGCATTTTCCGGAGGTCAGAAAGCGTTCGGCTTGTACTATTTGCTAACTTAGACTGAACATTCCGGTATTCTCAAATAACCAGGGATGCATACCCATTTGTTTTAGAGTGGAAATGGGCGAAGCAGGCCCGCCCAGAGAAATTTCGGTCCCCTGGACGAAAATGAATACAGGCCCCTCTATGACTTCCAACATAGGCCTATACAACCCTGTATTTTGCAAGATATAAATAAATTATTGTTTCCGTATTAAAACCAACTAGGCCTGCTGAATCTAATGTGTGTGTGTGAATAAACTAGCGATGTTTTCACAGCAACTAAGACATTGCATTTTGTATGAATAGTACATTTCCTTTAACGAATATTACTTTGCCATTAAAAGCTTCAACAATTGCACATTGTACTTCTATACTTTATTGGTATAATGTTTTTATCTCTTCTATGGATCTCGCACACGAGTAACTATTTACCGCATTAAAAAAACACCAACCAAGCCGGGCACCTCCAGGGCCTGGACCCCTGGACAAATGCTCCCCTTGCCTCCCTCTCTGTACGGGCCTGGGGTGAATCAGGGATAAAGTATGTTCCAAAGCTGCACTTCAGTCTTGTCCAAGAATAAAAATCCCTCAATTTACGTTTAGTACTCTACGAAGAGATTTCTCTTTAACACTCTTGTTTTCATTTAGTCCATATACCTAATCTCCAACAATACAACTTCGATTGTCACGCTGAATACTGGTTATGATAAACGACAGTTTTTATAGTATCGATTGGTGTATATCGCGATTGTTGAATAGTGATTTCAAGTACATACTCTTCGCTATGTCGAACTCAGAGGGACCTTTCTCCTCGTAGTAGTTGTATGTTCAGACATTACACTAATATATATGTATACCCTAAAAGTAAACTTTCGAAAATCCAAATTTTTACAAAATTGAGTTTAATATAAATTTGCATCATTCATTGTTTCTTACTATCTTGGAGGAGAGTATTTTAAGTTCACAGTCAATATTTATGAAATAATATAGTAGTATAACCGGAGTCTTTTAGTTGTGCAATTAGCCTTGAGAGATCGCAATAGGCGAGACGGGAGGCTGGGGGCTCAGTTGAGTCATTATAAATACTTTCCTACAAACATAATAAGATCTGTCCAGACACTGATTTTTATGAGACGGTCGGTATTAGATAGTTTTGACGATAAATTAGCTTTAGTGTGAAGTAACAAGCAATCTTGAAGTATGTGTAGACATATCGAATGCAAAAGCTGTTGATGTATAGAACATTCTGAAAATGTAACATAATTTCAGAAGAGGTAGTACAAGAGAATGCTGTAGCGAGCAAGCAGGACCGTACTATAGTTTTATGTATTTATATTGGTTAGAGGTAAAGTGTTGTAAAGTATATTTACATATAAGTGAGTAACGTATTTCAAAGTACCTAGTAAGGACTTACTAATTAGTTTATTTTATTTAGAATGATTTGATTAGAATTACACTTTCTACAAGTTTTATTACAAGCTATTCTATGTCTACTACACTGTAACATGCTGTCCATTTCAGATTGCAATTCAGTATGTTACATGAATATTTCTTGTTTAGTAAATATAAAATCGGCTTGGTTTAATTTTTTTTTTTTTTTTTTTTTTTTTTTTTAAGTTGTTCATTGACAAAGCTAGTAGGAAGGCCCGCCATGTTAAATACCAACGCAAGGCCTTTCCTGAATGCACGATAGGGGGGGGGATATTTTCGAATCATGTGTTAAGTTCTAAGGTGACGCACCTTAGGCTTTCTTAAGTTTATGACTATGGGAAATATTTTATTAGTGGCTTTGTTAGGTTCAGTTTATTGTTTTTAAAAATTTAAATACGTTATAAAAGTGAACGCGGGTTAGTTAGTAAATGTTCTAACAATGACACGTGAGTATAAATGATTGCCAAAGGTATGTATTGAAGGTAATTTTTTTTTAATATTTTTGGTTTCAATCAAATCAGTAAAAAAAATACAAGAATGCATTTTGAAAAATGTAAATTTATGTTTTTTCATTTGTTAAGTAAAAACGAATAAAAAGCAAATTATAATTTAAATAGTGATATTTTTACTATTTGAAATTGTTTTCTAAATTAAATCTCTTTTGTAAACATAAACGAGAATTTTAATATAACCTGTCTTTAATAGAGCGATTAAACAGACAGTCAGTCTACCTGAGTTAATCGTAAGATTACAATTGTTTAGACCAACAATTGACCCGACGAGTATCTGCAAGTATAAAGAATACAAATAGTGGATAAAGGTGATTAAAGTTTTTTTTAATTAATTAGAAACACACCATGACCAGTTTACAAAATACCGGGGGATTACAACACATTTTAAAAAGTTACTGAACGATAAACATAAAAAACTACTTTTATTTTAATGTAATGTAGTACTATTTCCGTTTCACCCCGAATATTTTAAAAAACCGTGGTTCTGGAACTTGTCATAGGTCAATAAACTACCCGCTTATGCCCCTTAATTAATGCTCCAAAACTTTACACTACCATCTTATTTCGCTGGATGAGTTGAAATTCCCTTGAATACTTTCATACTATAACTTGCTAGCGAATATAGGGCCTACCTTATGTACATAGGATTAAACTTGGGAAGACATATATTTGTTAGCCCCTTATTTACAATTTTTATTTAGACACAGATGCTACATATTAAAAACATTACAGAGTGATTTTTAATTTTATACTTTATCATGAATTACGAATAATTTACGTGACAAAACCAGCGTAACATTTGCACCAGACTCTTGTCAAGCGCAGAAGGAGGTTTGTGCTCAGGGTAATTCAGTTTTCAGATATTACAATGATAAATGTAATTACCCACTCCCCAATTACACGACCTCGCCGTTGCTAATTAGATGGAAGTAGGTCGTCTCGGCTAAATGTAAAAACAGAACTGTGCTTTATTCTACTGTACGCCACAGTGGAACAAGTAGGGCGTGTGGCTACCTAAAGGATGTTTGATTACAGTAACGTTTTTTTTGCGTACCACCAAACAGCTGATAATGGTAACTGTAGCAAAGTAGTGGCTAAGATCAATAGACACCGCTTAAGGGCACCACTTTCCAGTCCTCTGTTTATAATCAGCTGTTTATTACAAAACTGATTTTTTTCTGACCATTAAAAAAAAAGTTATAGTAAGAGAGTTGGATAAGAGAAGTCTTTCCATTGCTCTCTATTTGAAGGCTCCATCGCTGTCGGAACTCCCAGTAGCAACTTTGAGGGCGGGGTCGCAGCAGTAAAAGAAGCATGCATCAAACTTATTCAGTTAGAAAACAAAAAAAAGAAGCCTTCCTGATAGACTCACAACCCACTATAGTTGCTTTATCACAAAACTCACCTACGGATAGCAATCTCACATTAGAAACACGAGATATCCTGAATAAATTAATTACAAACGGCTGGAACATCAAACTGCAATTTGTCCCTAGACATGTGGATGTGGCTGGGAACGACAGGACCGATTTTCTAGCCAAAAAGGAAACTACACTGTTACATCCGAAACTGAAAGTGCCACTGTCAGCTGCCAAGGCTCTCATTTTATTTGTCAGTAAAACACAAAATGAAAGCTGTGTACCAAGAGGCTGCCACCGGAAAAACCTGGGAGAAACAATCAAAATCCGGACCGAACTACTATCCTGACCGCTTCATAGCTGTTCCAGCGTTCCGCACCCACACCAGACATGACCTCCTCTGCCTGCTCAACTCCACCGTATAGGTATCCTGGACAGCCACGAGTGCCCTCTGCGCTCCTTCAGTCTTTTTGATGGAGGCCATCTCCAAGCATGCCCTGCTCTGGCACTTGTCAGACAACAGGTGGAAGGGCTCAGACCTGAGGAACAACTCTCAATTTACTGGTCAGCGCGTCACCAAATGGCAGAAATTCCAAGAGTGGGCGTTGGCTAGTAAGTAAGTAAGTAAGGATAAGAGAAGTCTACGAAAAACTCTTAAGGTACCAGGCAAGGAAAGCATGTGCTGGCGGTAACTAAGGGAAGATCTCTGATCGACCGGATATTTCCTACGAAACCAGCGAATAAAAAGGTAGGTGGTAACCTTATATATTAAAGACCACTGACACAAGGTAAATCTTTTTTTTGTGTGTTGCATGTGTGTGTGTGTGTGTGTTGTGTGTGTGTGTGTGTGTGTGTGTGTGTGTGTGTGTGTGTGTGTGTGTGTGTGTGTGTGTGTGTTGTGTGTGTGTGTGTGTGTGCGTGCGCGCGCGCGTGTGTATGTGTGGTGTGTGTGTGTGTGTGTGTGTGTGTGTGTGTGTGTGTGTGTGTGTGTGTATGTGTGTGTGTGTGAGTTTGTGTGTGTGTGTGTGCATGTTATAGTTCGTCACTGTTCGCTATATAGGGGAACTACAATGATGAAGAACGTAACCGACAATAGAGGTTAGGTGAAGATAGGTTAGGTTAGGTTTATCTTTAAGCTTTATTGAATGGATGGTTGATTAGCGAAAAGAAAAATTAGTCTTTTATAGACTATAAAACGACTTTAATGGGCTCTGTGTGTATGTTTTATTTGTAATAAAACTAAAGCCTTTACGAGGCTCCCTTACATCAGCTGACAATGTACATATTATAATATCCCTTCACCGCTGAACGCTCCGACAGATGACGTAGTTTAGGAAGGGTCGCGAACGTGTATTACCCATAAAGGGGCATAAATCTCGGCTTCGGAGATGTAAAACGGGTCTGAAATTGATGGATAGTAATAAATGTCGTCATTTTTTATGTTAAAATTATGTATTGAAACAGATTTTTAGCTTATACATTCCCTCAATATTTCTCTTCTATGTTCTTTTTACGCCGATTAAGAGATAAATAAGTGGTGTATACCTAAGATTTTAAAAACAATCCTAATATAATGAATGACCGAATTAGAGATATTCGTCGCACTCGGTTATCCAGTACATCCGTAATTTTTTTATTTTATTTGCCATTGAATCGCTTATATTATCCTACATAAATATGCGCGACAAATGCAGACATACAAAACTCAATACAGACCTCAGTAACATACCCAAACAACACAAACCCAAGTTACAAATATTTAAGCAATTTGGATGTACATTTCGCTAACACAGTTAGCATCATTGAAAGTTTACAAACATGTGGATTAAGGTTGTTTAAATATTATTAGCAAGAGTTATTGTTGTATAATGATTATATGAAGAAATGTTTACAGAACCAAAACATATTTTAATTGAGACGAATAAAAATATAATTTTATTAAAGAGAGTAATAAAATATTATTATTTGTGAATTAGTATTATTAAATTCCCTCTATTAGCTCACAGTCTCCTGATATATCTGCGGATAAAATACGTTTTTATTCATTCAACCAACTTCAAATACATTTTTTCTAACCTGTAGGGATTGACAATTGATGTTAATACAGTTTTTTTCAAATATGTATTAAATTATAAAAACCTGGGGGGGGGGGTTAGGTCGGGTTCGAACTGAGTATCTTAATGTTAGAAGTTTACCGATTTTTGGCACTGAGCCAACGTTCCATAGCTAGAAATGCATTTTTCAAAAAACTGTATGAAGAACCTCCATTGTATAGCCTTAAATTGTTTCCATGGATAACACACAGTATCATAAATAATGCTCTAGGATTAAAAATCAATGAAAAGAATAAAATAAACAAACAAACTGTATTAACGTTATCGAACCTTGCTTTACAAACGGACAATGAGACAGGAAAGCGAAAAGAAACTACAACAGAATGCAAGCAAGGAAAAAAAAGAAAGCGTATAAATAGTAGCAAATAAAAATAATAGTCCAACACCATGCATAGAAAGGAAAATGGAAAATTCCAAGGAAATTCCCTTTCTATTTTGCCACTTAATATTGTTTTTCTGACATATGTATATACATATTTATATTAATTGTAGTTTTAAAATGAAAAGAACTAAAATAATTTTTTTCTTTATTGATTTAAGTATGAATTGTTTTTTTTTTAATTTGTATTACTTGTTTATAAATATAAACATATAATGTATTGTCTTTCTTCAGCACAGTCTCAGCACTAGAAATGAAATTCCAATAAGGGTTTATGTCTTTCGGTTATTTTCATTGATTTCTTATCACATTCTACAAACCAACATTTACCAAACCTAATAAAATTCAATGCACGTTTCATATTGCACTACTTTTATACCACTAAATTCAATAAACCAAGAGAAACTAGCACTTACACGCAATACAACAAAAGAATTACAAAAACTATAAAACCGTAATAAGGGGTTGCGCAGGTTCGAATAACAGAAGTGTGCTCGTAAACATTCTAACCCTGCAATAAATTGAACATATAAACATTAATTGTTTCTTTTATGCTGCACTCTTATGTTTCCATAGCAATTTGTTTCAGATTTATCCGGTACTTTGCGCAAATAGTGTTAAAAACGGCTATTTCTCACAAACATCGACATTTGTTATAATTGGCGATAAAATATCTGATGTCTTAGTCTACATATTCTATAATATCCAACAACTTCTCCGAGCTCTATAAACCTACTATCTTCAACAGCTGACAATCTGGTTTTATTATTACAGATATACTAAACTAACATCTATATATAATTCATTTTGACAAAAGCAAACAGATTTAAATCAAAGAACTAGTTGTTTTGTTTCAGACTGAACTACTCCACTCCCTCCACCGATTATACCCACTAGTTAACATTGCCAAGTAATATTTTCGTTGTTACATCCATTTTACACTCGGCTTTTTCCGCTCGTCGTCGGCAGACGCCATTGGTCACGTCTAGTAACATCTATTAAGAGACTATTACATTATACGCTTGGCTCATTTCGCTTCTCGTCCGCAGACGGCATCTGTGACGTCTAGTAACATCTATTAAGAGACTATTACATTATACGCTTGGCTCATGTCGCTTCTCGACCACAGACGGCATCGGTGACGTCTAGTAACATCTGTTAGGAGACTTTTACATTGTATATTAGGCTCTCTCCGCTTGTCGTCCGCAGACGGCATTGGTCTCGTCTAGTAGCATCTATTATGTGACTATTACATTATACGTTCGGCTCTTTTCGCTTCTAGTTGGCAGGCGGCATCGGTGAGGTCTAGTAACATCTGTTAGGAGGCTATTACGAAATTATTGTTATTTTAGGCAGCTTTCGTCATTAGAAAGTGAAGTTTTTTTAAATTAACAAACGTTTAATGCTTTTTCTTATGACAAACTCGTCTTTAAAAATTTATTGTCTCAGGCTCGTAAAATGTATTCTATTTCTTCCAACTAGGACTTAAAAATTAACTGAGTGTGATATATGGAACTGCTACTTTCCAAGATAAAAACCCGTCGAGGCTTATTAAAGTTTTCACATGAAGACCGTTTGCATTATGTTTTTTAATGATTTATTCCGCTTGGGTAAGCTTATCTGCTCAACATCGGCAACTAATTCATCGGCGAAGAAACGTTTTACGGCGCTTAAATAATGCACACGTACAAGCGATCCCCGCGAGTAGTAGAATGGATCAGGAATCTGGCATTACAATCTACTGACAAGGAACACTGAAACGTGAGAGTCGTTGTAATAATATAACCCAGAAGTTCGCTTTGAAAATCAAAGAATTGAACTCATGTACAACAAAAGGTTTATAAATTATGTTGATTTCGTTAATTAAAAGCGGTTGAATTTGTTAAAAGTGAGTCAGGTACAGCTAATTATTTATACAGGGAACGTTTCAATAAATAAAACGTCTTTAGGCCTTATTCCTCTTGCACTCTATCAAAAGCTAAAGCCGTGACATGACCTTAGTGTATTTATATAAACAGCCCATTTACGCTTTCATTAACTCACAGCACCTTTGTCCATGTGTACTAGCGATCAATTCAAGAAAGCTTGAATGTGCGCCCCGAGAAGTAGATGTAAAATCCTCAAGCGCGGGGGGTACCATTCAACTCATTCCCCTCTCCACTAATAATCATCTATACACTCGCAGATATTATTGTTAACTAGAATCGGCTGACATTCGAGTAATGTACAACTATTTATTTACAATTAAAAAATAGCGTCGTGAAAATAAACTTTAGTATATTTATGAAAACAGCGCATATACGCTTTCATTAACATTTAGGGCACTTAAAATAATGTACGCGTACAAGAAGTTCATTCAAGGAGAAGAGTGGATCAGCAAGCTGTCATTATAATCTACTGAAAAAACAAAGAATTGAGTTCGTATACTAATAAGGTATATAAGTTATGTTAATTTCGTTTAGTAATTGTTTTTTAATATAAAATGAAAATATCATATTTATAATTAAATATAAAGTGATTAATTAAATACAGTTTACAATATAATTTAAATATAAATTTAGTTAATTATATACCATTAGCACTCATTACTACCAAATGGGAGAATAATCAATACATTTTTTGTAAAGTAATATTGGATTGATAAGCGACCGGTTCGGCCTGTGTGTCAGAGATGGTTAGGCAAATTTATCACGCTTATTCTATTATGATTATTTTATCATCTATGATCTTTATTACTTCCTGCTCTACACAATCTTCTTGACGTTTTACCAAATTTATTGAACAACTTGAATCTCTGATACCCTCTTCCTTAACATTTTATCCTGTTATATTTGCTGCAAAATCGAAATCTCCTCTACTTAAAATATATTAAGGAGAGAATGCAACGTTTCTGATGCAAAAAAAAAATTTATTGCTTAATAAAAGAAGTTATGTACTTTTATACACATATGAGATATAGAAATACCATAAAAATAACAAAAATAATGCAGCGGTTAAGTTTCAACCCGAAGTTTCGCGTGATCGTGGGACAAGCTTAGGGTTAAATACACCAAATATCTAGGGGATGCGGACTCTAAGCGATATTCATCTGTACTAGAAAGTAAGTCTTATGGTGATAGCATAAATATTGAAAAATTGGAATGTGTCAGACACGTGCAAAAGCTCACAAAAAGTGAGCTTCCTAGGCGTTGCTTGCACGTCAAGACCCAAAACCCTAACGCGGTCTTTAATAGTTGTATTTGGCACAGGGTAAAAAAGACCGGTTTTGTAAGCCCAAAAACTCTTCAATTAGGAGTCGGTGATGCTGTGATAGCATTCAATAAAAGCTCAATTGCTAAAGCAAATGTCTTAGATAGAATAGATATACAGCCTGGGAATTTCACGGTAGAGCCCCTAAAACAAATTGATAATATCAGAACACAAAAAGCTGATAAAGAGACCCAGGAAGGCAACAAGAAGTTGAGAATCAAGAGAAGATTATTTAAGAAGAAGAGGGAAGATAAAGATATGGGGCTCTACTGTCCAGGAGGATTTTAATGTGAGAAAAGTACTGTCTTTTTTTAACTTGCGTTTTCCGAAAACTAGGTTTCTTAAAGATTAGTTACCAAACCCTCAAGAACCGTAAAAGCTACAGACTTGACATTTTTTGTGTGTACTAAAAACATTATTACTTGAATAATATCCTTTAAAAAAAATATTGCATTTTGTTTCATTTAAGGTCCGAAAAAAATTATATATTCGGAACACATAGCAAAATGTACGACAATTTTAATTACTAAACAAAAAATAGAAACAAATCTTTTATAAGAGATATTTGTAGAGTATCGTGTTTCCATGGTATTAATAATAATTGTTTAAAAATTTCATTGGGATATCTTTAATAGTTTTAGAGAAAATTTTAAATATCTGAACGTCCAAACTACCTTATAATTAACATAGCGGAGTGAAAGTGGCACTCTCCCCTTAATTATATTTTTAACATACTTTATGTTTATATTTAATCATATAACTCATGTTCCTTGTCGTTTTATGATTGTACTTTAAGAATTTGGTTGTTTTTAAGTAATAACTAATTTTGTTATTTCACCCTAACAGATGAAGTTCTCAAGTCATGTTTATTTAAGAACTCGGGTGGAGTTTTCCAGAAGGATAACAACGTTTGATAATCGTGTCAAATCAAAATATTTATTTTAACAACGATAACGCTGTGTGTGTGTGTGTGTGTGTGTGTGTGTGTGTGTGTGTGTGTGTGTGTGTGTGTGTGTGTGTGTGTGTGTACTAACAACATTATTACTGAAATAATACCCTATAAAGTATTGTTTATGGTTTCATTTCAGGTCCGAAAACACACACACACACACACACACACACACACACACATATATATATATATATATATATATATATATATATATATATATATATATATATACATATATATATATTCAGAATGAACATGTGTTAAAATGCACAATTTTAATTACTTAAACAAAATAGAAATAAATCTTTTATAAGAGATATTTTTAGAATATTGTGTTTCAATAATAATAATTGCCTTAAAATTTCATTGGGATATCTTTATTCGTTTTAGAGATAATTGTACCTAACTGAACCTCCAAACTCCCATTAAATTAATATGGCACAGTGAAAGTGGCAGTTTCCCCTTCCTAATTCATGTTTATTTGAGATTTCCAGTGAAGTTTTTCAGAACAACGTTTGATAATCGTGTCAAATCAAAATATTTTAACAACGATAACGTTGCGTCAACTTTTTTCTTTCGTAAAATTTCAAACTTGAAAACAATATAAATTAATTAATTCATTTGTCTAGCTTATGAACGGTCACTATGTTTCACACAAAAATCAGATTGATGGTCATACATTAAACATTTAGCTTTATATGTCGTCAAATATTTATGATATAGTTTCTTATCTTTATTTCTACCACTAAACTATAAAAAACTATGAAATATATTTCACATAAAAAGATGTTTACCATCAAATAAGCATATATTTACTTTCAAACAAAAATAGGGCCGAAACAAGATGGAGTCTACCGCGTCGCCAGAACACTTCATACAAATGTAATAACAGCCGAGTGCTACTCCATATTTTCACGTTTTTCACATAGACAGTTGTGACAGGAGGGGCGGTGTAAGTCAGTTCTATCACGAACTGTTTTGATGTGGTTCTTCACAACCCGATGTGAGTTATCGTGGAGGGGAGTTAAAAGCGACTGCCAGTGAATTACGTACATTGTCTGGACTTATTTTCTTATACATTCTCTACAAAGAAAAATCCTGATTTTGTCTCTTACAAAAATAATAAACTAAAACTTTTAATTTCATAAACATATATATTCAAGTATTTTTTTCTGTGTTTCCTGACATTACAATATTTTTCTTTGTTGACACGTTTCTGAACACCTCCATTTTCAAAACAGAAATGAAGATGAGTACATAGTTTTCATAGTTTAAGAGTTAAAATTAATACAATTTCAAAACGTTTTTACATTTTTTTTACCTTTTACTGTTTTTGATGCAAAATTTAGAAGGTTAGGTGTCTCAAATGAAGAAAGAACTCTCCTCAGAAGTTTATCGAGATTGAAGGTACTTCCAAAATATGTTCTCATACGTGTAGTACTATTAAAACATTATATTACAAGTCAAATGTCATTTATTTATTTACTGGCGGATAAATGCATATTAAAAACAAAGGGACGTTCAAAATATTATTTATGAGGGGGACAAAGTAAAATTCTATTTCCAGTACGAGTCATACGCTTTTCGGTAACACAGCATCATCAGAATGTTTTAACTAAAGTCTAGGAAATTTAAAACGTAATATTAAAAAAAAAAATTAAGTCAATTTCTGCCTAGATACCTAAAACAAATTTTATTTTAGTTACATCTTATTAAATAATTACAATAAATTTAAATAAAGTAACATAACCCATGTTTTCTGCTGTTCTAGCACACAACCTATTGTATAAAATCAGCATTTTTATGAAATCATATGTTATCACTAACTTATTTTAAGCCAAATAACTGTATGCCTACACAATACCTTACACTTTTGTGATATGTTTTTCTTCCACAAAATGTATAATTAATTATACTTAACTAATGAATTGATGTTTAAAAAAAATGTAATAACATAAAGTGTCACCCACTATAATTTTGAAAAGTTTATTTCAACTTCAGTGAATACATACAAAATATTTGTATTACCGATTGAAAATTTAAAATATTTCAAAAACAAGAATACTTTTACATATATTATTCAAAGCTTTTTGCCCATAAAACAGTACCAGCATCTTCAGGAAAATAATAATGTAACAAAATATTTTTACAAAAATCAAAACATATGTACTACAAACAACCACATGTTTATAAATATTGCACTTTAAGTAATTTTTTCTATAACATCAATGAACTTATAAATAGTTTGGTGTTTTGATCTCACTTGAATTTGTTCATCAATTAATCTGTCTTTAACTTTATGTTTATAAATACAAGAAATATACAACAAGAAAACATATCACCATATTGAATATATATATATATATATATATATATATATATATATATATATATATATATATATATATATATATATAGGAAGATAGTGTACCAATAGCAGAATATGAATAACCTCAGCGCCTGTATATAAACCAATTACGTTTCATTCTCATATTCCAGGTGATGATACAAAACTTGACTCTTTCGCACATATTTTTGTAAGGTTTTGATCTCAAAGGGATTAAAACTTTCTGGAACTAATAAAAAAGCAAAGCTCTGAATCCCTCTCGAATATGTTTCAGTGAATTCATTGGAACTTTTATCTCTTGCCCAACGTTCAATCTAGGGTGTGTTATTTTATTTGTAAATATAGCAAAACCACCCATCTAGAGATGACAATATGGTTAAAAAATTGCTAATTTTAAAGGAAATGGTAACATTTTGTCGTATATGGGCAAGAAAAAAACCTGAAAACATACACATAAGAAAAAAACTTATAAGAAAATCCATTGCTAGATAAGGGAGATTGAAAAACATTTTTAATTATCTAATCGAAAGTTCAGTTTCGCATAAAGATAAGTCGAAGGTTATGGCAAGTATAAAACAGTAATATTAGAATTTAAAGACAAATAGGCCTATGGGAAAAACTAAATTAAGAAGAGACAAATGAAAAGATTTGGAAAAACATTCAAAAAACCATTAACAATTAAAAATAACACTTAATAAAACAGAGTACCTTGGTCATGCCAGGCGTTAAGTGACGTTTGCTTCAAAAATTTAATGAACCTTTTTTAATTGGTTGGAAAAAATACAAAAATAGAATATTCGGTTATGGAACAGGAGACAAATTATTGGTAAGTGGTCTTCGATGGAAGAACTATAAAAATGACCAAGCAAAATGTTGCCCTTAAGATACACAACTGAAAAGATATTGAAGAAATGAAAACGAAAACTGTAAGTACGATTATAATGATGAGTCACGACCTTATCTCTAACCTTATCTAAAGTTATAATATTTTCCTATTCAAATCATATTTGTTCGTCTAAATCATATAAATAAGTTTAAAGTCAATTCCTACTTTGGACAACAAAGAAATATTTTATTTTAGTTACTTTCTATTAAATGATTATAATTAATATAGTATATACGAGACACATGACATATCAGAATATTAATTGTAAAATAGAAAACGAAACTATTTAATAAAATTAATTAAATAAAATATTTTAAACAGATCTTTTACTAAATAACCTATAACATAAAATCAACTGTTTTATGAAATCATATGTTATCTCTTTTTAAGTCAAATGGAATGAAATAACTATATTGCATAACTTGCTCTTTTTTTTAAAGGTTTTCTTCCCATATGAAACTAAAATTGATTCATTAAAATTAATTAAGGAATTAGGAAAATGTGAACTAATAGAAGGAATTGAACAATTTATTGCTCATATATCAATATCTCTTGGTTTTTGTAGTAAGAGATTGGTGTAAAGTGAAATACACCTTTAAAACACTTCGCATCATCATTGTAGGCTAATTTATTAGTCGTTAAAAGTAATGTCATCATTTAGGGGTCGTTATTGGAAGGGTTTTGCTGCGATATTAAAACAAAATCCTCTCATCACGAGACATTAAGTAGAGACCTTTCATTATAATAAACACCTTTATATTATCTACATATTATTACAATTGTTCTAATTATGAATAATAATAATTAGGTAAATATCTGCATTAGACATGCATGTTTTAATATTATTGTTAACAAAGGGTTAGAAAATGTGTCTGATGATTTAATGACTCGTCCTGTGCTGACATTTATTACACTCGGGACTTCCCTAACGTCTGTGAAAATGCATCTGATACCTGCCTTATAATAAAGTGAAATTATTAGAGACGTATCCGTTTTTAGTGTTTATTATAACGGAGTTGCAAAGTATAAACTATGCCAATGACTTTTTTAGAGGATATATTAAAAACCTTTAAATTCAATAGTAGCAAGAAAACACAAAAAATTGCAAAACTTAAATTCGACTTCTAAATTATAAACATTATGGGCTTTTTCCAGAATTAGACTTTTCAATATAGCTAAATCAATTTTCTCATCTTTATTCAAAGAAGATACTAGAAAATATATATGTTTAGTAAATATATATATATATATATATATATATATATATATATATATAACATCATCTGTTGTTGGGTTCACCTCGTCAATGCTAGATGAGATTTTAGCGAAACGTCGGAACTGCGATTTTAAGCATTGCAGAATGAACGGGTGTACTCTAGATAATAACTATTCATCATATTTTTTTCATCCGTGAAGGAATACGTATCACTATATATTTGTATATAAATATAATATATAACAGGTGTATATATATATATATATAATATATAGGGCTAGTGAACACAATCTATCCAAATTAAATGGTATTTCTAGTATAAAACGAAAGCTAATGTTTCAAATCAAAATATATATATGTATGTACGGTAAACCAAACCATAAATACAAAATTTTTAAATTAATGTCGAACATTTTAATAAAACAAACCAATTTCATGGCTGTAATATACGATTAAGTAACGTAGAGAAAAAATAATTTCTCTATGTTTTTCCTGGAGAAAAAAAGACATGTGTATATATATATATATATATATATATATATATATATATATACACACGTGTGTGTGTGTGTATATATATATATATATATACACACACACGTGTGTGTGTGTGTTCGTGTGTGTGTGTGTGTGTGTGTGTGTGTGTGTGTGTGTGTGTGTGTGTGTGTGTGTGTGTGTGTGTGTGTGTGTGTGTGTGTGTGTGTGTGTGTGGTTGTGTGTGTGTGTGTGTGTGTGTGTGTGTGTGTGTGTGAGAGAGAGAGAGAGAGAGTGTGTGTGAGAGAGAGAGAGAGAGTGTGTGTGTGTGTGTGTTAAACCGTTCCATTTGGCTTAAAAAAAAAGATAACAAAAGATTTCATATATGATTTTTATGGGATAGAACAGTTATTTCATTGCATAAGTTATATTAATTTATTTATAGTTTTGTAATTGTTTATAATAAAGTAAATAGGATAAAATGTTTCTGAGATGGCCTAAGTAGGAATTCACTTTGTTTATATTACTTGTCTGAGAGTAAAATCGAAGAATATGATTATCTCTATCCTGCACATGTCATGGCAACAATAAATAGTTATTTGGCCAAACATATCACTCCCATTAGGTTTCAGAAATTGGTCTCTGTAACAATTGGTCTCTCTCATTATAAATTAACATAACAATTGCCACCTGTACCTTGTTCCCTCGCCAATGTTTGTGCAGAGTAACAGAATATTCTGTTTAATAAATAAATACACCTATCCTCATGGGCAGCATGTGACTCTGGCTTCATTTCGCGTTATGTTATTAAGCGCAGAAGCAACAGTTACTCCAGGTTAGTGCTTCTATTATTCAGAACTTCAGATGTAAATGAGTACTTTTTCATTATTAACGTTCTTATGAATGAGACATTTTTTTTAATTGAAAAATTAATTTAAATAAAAGTTGAAATTCCTAATATATCCATCTTCTCGTCTGTTAGAAATATTTGAGTACATTTTTCAGCCTTTTTTAATTGACAGTATTTTTCTTTGATGTTGCGTTTCGAAATTACTCCATTTTGAAAACTTAAATAATACTTCTTAAGAGGTTCTACTTACTTTTTAAAAATAAAGTCATACAGAAATGGGCCATTAAAGGAAAATATTAAAATGATAAGAAAGGCAGAAAATGTACGGAAAGGCAGAAGTGATATATATATATATATATATATATATATATATATATATATATATATGTATGTATGTATATGTATATATTAATATATTAAATATGGTGATATGCTTTCTTGTAATATAGTTAATAAATTAAAAATATTTCAAAAACAAGAATAAATATATTCATTAAAAATATTCTTGTTTTTGAAATATTTTTAATTTATTAACTATATATATATATATATATATATATATATATATATATATATATATATATATATATATATATTATTAAATAACTTCAAAAAGTTCATAATCAAGATATATTTTATTCAACATTTACAATTATGCTGAAGCTTTTCGCCGGTGTATAGTACCAGCATTCTCAAAGACTACTAACATGGTTTGTAAAACTATTTAAACATTACTCTAATTGATTGCACTATGTACATAAACCACTGATAACTTATTTCTTTAATCTATTTGCTTTATATTAAATGAACTATCTGTTTGATAAAATCTTAAGTTCTATCTAAAACATGAAAAATTGTGTTGTGTTTAGATTTAATTTGGGACTGTTCTTTAATAAGTATGTTGTTTAATTTATGCTTGTAGATATATAGGTTTTCCAGAACATTCATTTTCAAACCTTTATTAATATGTTTGATTAAATTCATATTTTTTATGTCTGGAAAACTATGGTTATTTGCAATACAATGAGTGGCCATATTCGATTTATATATATCTGGTTTTATATACGCATTGAGATGTTCATTGTAGCGATCCTTTATTTTCTTTTTTGTTTGACCTACATAATTTTTATTGCAATCTTGGCAATTTATGCTATATATCCCACATAAATCTAATTTACTAGTGTGATTACTTTGATTTAAAATACGATTATTGATGGTATTGTTTGTATAAAACGCAAATTTAATATTAGTATTTTTAAACAACTTTTCAAGTGATTTAATTTCATATCCCGTGTAAATAAATGTAGTCCATTTTGTTTCATTTTTACTTATAATTTGTCTGTTATAATGTAGTAATTTATTCTGAACGTTACTATTCAATTTATCTATAGTCTTCCTTTTATAACCGTTTACTGAAGCTAATTGATATATTATGTTTAATTCATTTTGTCTATTTTGTTTATTTAATGGTATTTTATACATCCTATACAATAGGTTGTAAAAGCATGCCATCTTTTGATTATATGGATGATTGGAATGGTTTGATATAATATTATCAGTAATCATGGGTTTTCTATATATTGCGTAATCTAATTTGTCATTCCGGTTATATATTGTAATATCAAGGTAATTAAGTGTGTGTTGTTACATTCAATTTCGTGGAACAATTTTATATTGTGATGCAAGTTGTTTATTTCTTCAATTATTAAATGTCAATTTATGCCATTATTTGTAGAAATATAAATTCCGTCATCTACATATCTGTACCATATTCCATTTTTGTCATATTTATTTATGATTTCAATTATGTCATTGTCTAAACTTTGTAAAAATATTTCGGAGATTATAGATGATAATGGAGAACCCATTACCAAACCATCCATTTGTTTATATATTTTTTTATTATATGTAAAATAATTTTGTTCTAATATTATCTTTACGGTATTTATTATTTCATGAATTTCTTCTTTGTCTTTTAAATTTAAATTTAATTTATCATGTATTATTTTATATGTGTCCTTCAATGGTATGTTAGTGTACATATTTTTAATATCTAAAGAAATTAATTTAGTTTTATTATCAATTTTTATATCTTTAATTTTATCAATTAAATCATATGTATTTTTAATAGCATATCTATTGTTTAATTTTATCTTGTCTTTTAATATGCATGATATAATTTTAGATATTTTATAAGATGGTGCTTGTTTGAAGTTAATTAAAGGTCGTATTGGTTTGTCATTTTTATGTAATTTTATGAGTCCATTTAATATTGGTATTTTAGGAAGATCATTTATCATTTCATTAATATTTTTTTTCCTAAACATTTTATATGAATTTTTTATCATATTTTTTATTTCGTTTTGATATTGAACCGTAGGATCTTTTTTTAGCATCATAAAATTATTATCTTTAATATAATTTTCATTTTTATTTATATATTCTTGATTATTAATAATTACTATCGCATTACTTTTATCCGCTTTTACTATGGCTAATTCATTCTCAATTATTTTTTGTTTTATATTATTGATATGTAAAGATTGTATTTTATTACCATCATTTTTTAATTTATTATTATTATGTTTTTTTATTATTTTAGTTATCTCATAGGTTGCATCAATTCTTATATTTTCCTGTTCTTCTTCATTTAATTTATTAATCGCCATTTCAGTATCTACAATTATGTTATCTAAATCTCTAATAATATTTCTTTTTATATTTACTTTGTTCATGTTTTCTAATGTTTTTACTTCATTATTATTAAATTGTACATTTGTTAAATTAATTAGATTAGGTGCAAATTTATGAAATATTTTTATAGGAGTCCTATTTGTTTCTTTATTTTTCAATAAAATATTAATTTTTTTATTAATTTTTTCTATTTTTATCTTCCTAAGTTTTATAATTGTTTCATGTATTTTGTGATATTTCCTATTCCAATTCAAAATATGTAAAGATTTTGTTAATTCCAAATGTAACTTATATATATCAATTGTTAAATTATTTTGCTTTTTATATAGTTCTTTAATTTCATTTTTTATCCAAATTTTTTCTGCCATAATATTAGTTTTTTGTGCTGCTGTACTTTTATTTTTAATGTAAATTTTAAAATATTAAATTTTTTAATATATTTTAAAAAATTCATATAAAATGTTTAGGAAAAAAAATATTAATGAAATGATAAATGATCTTCCTAAAATACCAATATTAAATGGACTCATAAAATTACATAAAAATGACAAACCAATACGACCTTTAATTAACTTCAAACAAGCACCATCTTATAAAATATCTAAAATTATATCATGCATATTAAAAGACAAGATAAAATTAAACAATAGATATGCTATTAAAAATACATATGATTTAATTGATAAAATTAAAGATATAAAAATTGATAATAAAACTAAATTAATTTCTTTAGATATTAAAAATATGTAGGCCTACACTAACATACCATTGAAGGACACATATAAAATAATACATGATAAATTAAATTTAAATTTAAAAGACAAAGAAGAAATTCATGAAATAATAAATACCGTAAAAATAATACTAGAACAAAATTATTTTACATATAATAAAAAAATATATAAACAAATGGATGGTTTGGTAATGGGTTCTCCATTATCATCTATAATCTCCGAAATATTTTTACAAAGTTTAGACAATGACATAATTGAAATCATAAATAAATATGACAAAAATGGAATATGGTACAGATATGTATGGATGATTGGAATGGTTTGGTATAATATTATCAGTAATCATGGGTTTTCTATATATTGCGTAATCTAATTTGTCATTCCGGTTATATATTGTAATATCAAGGTAATTAAGTGTGTTGTTACATTCAATTTCGTGGAAAAATTTTATATTGTGATGCAAGTTGTTTATTTCTTCAATTATTAAATGTCAATTTATGCCATTATTTGTAGAAATATAAATTCCGTCATCTACATATCTGTACCATATTCCATTTTTGTCATATTTATTTATGATTTCAATTATGTCATTGTCTAAACTTTGTAAAAATATTTCGGAGATTATAGATGATAATGGAGAACCCATTACCAAACCATCCATTTGTTTATATATTTTTTTATTATATGTAAAATAATTTTGTTCTAGTATTATTTTTACGGTATTTATTATTTCATGAATTTCTTCTTTGTCTTTTAAATTTAAATTTAATTTATCATGTATTATTTTATATGTGTCCTTCAATGGTATGTTAGTGTAGGCCTACATATTTTTAATATCTAAAGAAATTAATTTAGTTTTATTATCAATTTTTATATCTTTAATTTTATCAATTAAATCATATGTATTTTTAATAGCATATCTATTGTTTAATTTTATCTTGTCTTTTAATATGCATGATATAATTTTAGATATTTTATAAGATGGTGCTTGTTTGAAGTTAATTAAAGGTCGTATTGGTTTGTCATTTTTATGTAATTTTATGAGTCCATTTAATATTGGTATTTTAGGAAGATCATTTATCATTTCATTAATATTTTTTTTCCTAAACATTTTATATGAATTTTTTAAAATATATTAAAAAATTTAATATTTTAAAATTTACATTAAAAATAAAAGTACAGCAGCACAAAAAACTAATATTATGGCAGAAAAAATTTGGATAAAAAATGAAATTAAAGAACTATATAAAAAGCAAAATAATTTAACAATTGATATATATAAGTTACATTTGGAATTAACAAAATCTTTACATATTTTGAATTGGAATAGGAAATATCACAAAATACATGAAACAATTATAAAACTTAGGAAGATAAAAATAGAAAAAATTAATAAAAAAATTAATATTTTATTGAAAAATAAAGAAACAAATAGGACTCCTATAAAAATATTTCATAAATTTGCACCTAATCTAATTAATTTAACAAATGTACAATTTAATAATAATGAAGTAAAAACATTAGAAAACATGAACAAAGTAAATATAAAAAGAAATATTATTAGAGATTTAGATAACATAATTGTAGATACTGAAATGGCGATTAATAAATTAAATGAAGAAGAACAGGAAAATATAAGAATTGATGCAACCTATGAGATAACTAAAATAATAAAAAAACATAATAATAATAAATTAAAAAATGATGGTAATAAAATACAATCTTTACATATCAATAATATAAAACAAAAAATAATTGAGAATGAATTAGCCATAGTAAAAGCGGATAAAAGTAATGCGATAGTAATTATTAATAATCAAGAATATATAAATAAAAATGAAAATTATATTAAAGATAATAATTTTATGATGCTAAAAAAAGATCCTACGGTTCAATATCAAAACGAAATAAAAAATATGATAAAAAATTCATATAAAATGTTTAGGAAAAAAAATATTAATGAAATGATAAATGATCTTCCTAAAATACCAATATTAAATGGACTCATAAAATTACATAAAAATGACAAACCAATACGACCTTTAATTAACTTCAAACAAGCACCATCTTATAAAATATCTAAAATTATATCATGCATATTAAAAGACAAGATAAAATTAAACAATAGATATGCTATTAAAAATACATATGATTTAATTGATAAAATTAAAGATATAAAAATTGATAATAAAACTAAATTAATTTCTTTAGATATTAAAAATATGTACACTAACATACCATTGAAGGACACATATAAAATAATACATGATAAATTAAATTTAAATTTAAAAGACAAAGAAGAAATTCATGAAATAATAAATACCGTAAAAATAATATTAGAACAAAATTATTTTACATATAATAAAAAAATATATAAACAAATGGATGGTTTGGTAATGGGTTCTCCATTATCATCTATAATCTCCGAAATATTTTTACAAAGTTTAGACAATGACATAATTGAAATCATAAATAAATATGACAAAAATGGAATATGGTACAGATATGTAGATGACGGAATTTATATTTCTACAAATAATGGCATAAATTGACATTTAATAATTGAAGAAATAAACAACTTGCATCACAATATAAAATTTTTCCACGAAATTGAATGTAACAACACACTTAATTACCTTGATATTACAATATATAACCGGAATGACAAATTAGATTACGTAATATATAGAAAACCCATGATTACTGATAATATTATACCAAACCATTCCAATCATCCATATAATCAAAAGATGGCATGCTTTTACAACCTATTGTATAGGATGTATAAAATACCATTAAATAAACAAAATAGACAAAATGAATTAAACATAATATATCAATTAGCTTCAGTAAACGGTTATAAAAGGAAGACTATAGATAAATTGAATAGTAACGTTCAGAATAAATTACTACATTATAACAGACAAATTATAAGTAAAAATGAAACAAAATGGACTACATTTATTTACACGGGATATGAAATTAAATCACTTGAAAAGTTGTTTAAAAATACTAATATTAAATTTGCGTTTTATACAAACAATACCATCAATAATCGTATTTTAAATCAAAGTAATCACACTAGTAAATTAGATTTATGTGGGATATATAGCATAAATTGCCAAGATTGCAATAAAAATTATGTAGGTCAAACAAAAAAGAAAATAAAGGATCGCTACAATGAACATCTCAATGCGTATATAAAACCAGATATATATAAATCGAATATGGCCACTCATTGTATTGCAAATAACCATAGTTTTCCAGACATAAAAAATATGAATTTAATCAAACATATTAATAAAGGTTTGAAAATGAATGTTCTGGAAAACCTATATATCTACAAGCATAAATTAAACAACATACTTATTAAAGAACAGTCCCAAATTAAATCTAAACACAACACAATTTTTCATGTTTTAGATAGAATTTAAGATTTTATCAAACAGATAGTTCATTTAATATAAAGCAAATAGATTAAAGAAATAAGTTATCAGTGGTTTATGTACATAGTGCAATCAATTAGAGTAATGTTTAAATAGTTTTACAAACCATGTTAGTAGTCTTTGAGAATGCTGGTACTATACACCGGCGAAAAGCTTCAGCATAATTGTAAATGTTGAATAAAATATATCTTGATTATGAACTTTTTGAAGTTATTTAATAATTATAACAAATCAAGAAAAAATAATCATCTTTATTATAATATATATATATATATATATATATATATATATATATATATAAGGGTCACTCATGATTATACAATATATACTTATTCACTATCGTTAAAAGTTCTATATTATTTATTCCACCTGTTAAAGAATAGACCTACTCGCAAGCCTATATCTTATGTGTCAATGCCCCTATTAACACTACCAGAACCTCATAATGGCATTTTGTTCCTTCTACCAAATTCCCAAAACCCTTCTTTAGATCCTTCTCTCAAGGAGGTGTAAGGGCTGGACAGCTCCTTATGATCCTCCTAAAGCCGGAGACACAGCTGTCATTCAGCCTTCCGATGCGACTGCGGTCTGACTTGGCGCCAAGGAATTTGATCGGATCGGAAAGGAATGAGTACACTGTTCTTGCTTCTTTCCAATTTTACAGTAGTCCGCCTCCCCATCGCTAGTCCCTGTGCCTTTCTCGCCAGTCTCTGTGTTGGTCTCGCCAGTCCCAGTACCGGTCTCGCCAGTCTCTGTGTCGGTCTCGCTAGTCCCTGTGTCGGTCTCGCCAGTCTCGGTGTCGATATCGCCAGTCTCTGTGCTGGTTTCGCCAGTCTCTGTCTCGGTCTCGCCAGTCTCTGTGTCGGTCTCGCCAGTCTCTGTGTCGGTCTCGCCAGTCTCTGTGCCGGTCTCGCCAGTCCCTCTGTCGGTCTCGCCAGTCTCTGTGTCGGTCTCGTCAGTCTCTGTGCTGGTTTCGCCAGTCTCTGTGCTGGTTTCGCCAGTATCTGTGTCGGTCTCGCCAGCCTCTGTGCCGGTCTCGCCAGTCTCTGTGCCGGTCTCGCCAGTCTCTGTGCCGGTCTCGCCAGTCCCTCTGTCGGTCTCGCCAGTCTCTGTGTCGGTCTCGCCAGTCTCTGTGTCGGTCTCGCCAGTTTCAGTCCCGGTCTCGCCAGTCTCTGTAGGTACTGTGCGCTAATGTTGAAACATATTAGCAACTGTGGTTTAGCTGTTGTTAAAAACAAAACTTACCAATATATAAGATATAAGCTTTGGTTAAATTGAAAGCTACTGAAATATTATAGTGAACATTGTGCGTACATAACGAAATTAAAGCATAAAGTAACAATAGTGTCTAATAATGTACCCTAAGTACTGTAATTGCTTATTGAATAAATGTATGTTAGTTAGAGAATTCTAAGAAAAGGTAGTGGTTAGTAAGTTAAATGTGGACTGATTTATAGCAGAGATTTGTATATGATGTTATATGTAATTATTATTTAAAATAAAGGAGTTGATAAAATGTTGTCTTAAAAAAATAATAATAATAAATAACCACTTAACTTACTAACCTGAGTTTACGCGGAATGTTTTTCTTCTTGTGTGGTGTTTCACAAAGCGATACTGATCGATAATGTAAACGCAGGCATAGATAATGCTTATGTCACGGCCTAGACTATTTATAGCCGAGATTAGCTGACATTTGTTTGTCCGACAAGCAACTAGGACACGAATAATCTGCACTGTCTGAGCATGATCGGAAAACGGAACGGACAGGAGTAGGACTGGCCACGTGACGGAAAGGTGTGGCCTGCGACATGACAAATCGCTGTCAATTCCCCTGCCATTCAGTTGTCAGGCAGTATGATCGGAGTCGGATAGGAAGGATGCATGACAAAAGTGTCCCCGACTTACAGAGTAGGTCCTGCTTCAAGTATCTGACTCCGCATTCATGATGCAACGATTCCTACTACAACCCTACCAAGGATGGTTTATATCTCTACCCTGAACCTACATTCACTATCCTGACACTGGCTGGATGCCTTAGAAGAAAAAACTAATTATTCTATATTTATTTACTAATGGAGACATTACTATACTGCCGGCTGATAAGAGTAACGCAACTGTTGTTTTAAATACTTCATATTATATAGACAAGATGAAGGAGATCCTAAATGATGAAAAATACAAAGTTGTTAAGAACGATCCGACCACCTACTTGAAAAAGACTATCAGGCGGATTATTAAACAAACTCCTATCGACGAGGAAACTCAATCCAGGATAATTCCTCGGGAAAAATCTAGAAGGTGTCCTAAGTTTCCTAAAATCCATAAACCGGGCACTCCTATGAGACCTATAGTGAGTGCTATTAATTCACCTCTTCGGAAACTGGAGAAATATTTGGCCAAACTTACGCAGCCATTGGTTCAGGAGGCTGATTCCTATATCAAGAACTCTGAACATTTTGTCCAAGTGCTGCAAGGAACCCAAGTTGAAGAAAGTGACATAAGTGGCTAGCTTGGCCAGTCGTGGCTAGCTTGGTCAAGTCATTATTTTCTAGCGTTCCCATTGATGAAGTGCTTCAGATGATGTCAATTTTTGAAGAGCTCCCTCCGCATGTCTTAGATCTGGCTAGACACTGCCTCAAAAACACTTACTTTTTGTTTAATGAACAGTTTTATAGACAACTTGATGGTGCCCCTATGGGATCTTCTCTTTCTCCAGCGGTAGCCAATATTTTTATAACGTTCTTTGAGCAAGACGCCCTGAATGATGCTTTTCTCAGGCCTAAAGCTTGGTTTCGTTATGTGGATGACGTCTTTATGATTTGGCAACATGATGGCACAGAACTTGATAAGTTCCTTACGTATCTCAACTCTCGCCACTCCAGAATATTTTTCACTTTGGAAAGAGAGAGTGATGGCTGCTTGCCGTTTCTGGACGTCTTGGTTAGGAAGAGTCAGAATGGATGTGTTAACCATTCGGTCTACAGAAAACCGACTCATACCAATCTTAACGCTGAGTCACCTCACCACCCATCTCAGATCCAGGCTATCGCTAACACGTTCTTCTCTCGGTCTCACAAGTTAACAGACATCCATTCGAGGGACCAGGAACTTATTACTATGAGAGAGGTGCTTAGAAGCAATGGCTATAAGGAATATGCCATTAATAAAGCGTTACACCGCCAAAGTGTCCTAGTTGACGTGGACGAAAGGGAGACTGAGAAAACTGGTACTGTTTTCCTGCCCTCTATTTTAGGAACCACTGATAGGGAGGATTGGCATACCCTTTAGGAGGCACAGTATACGTTCCGTTTACAAACCTTACATCACCATCGACAAGGTTGTTGGCAACGCCAAAGATAAGAACAACTTGGAAAACCATGGCGTTTACAGCGTTTCTTGTGGAGTTTGTAAGAAATCGGCCAAACGAACAGACGTATCTCAACTAGGCTTGAGGAGCACAAATTGGGCCTTAAGAACAAGCAGAAAACGTCGGCTCTGTACAGGCACCACTGCGATACAGGGCATACCATTGATTTCCAATCTTGCCGACAGATTGCTCAAGTGGAAAACTACAGGACTAGAATTATTCGTGAGCCTATCGAAATAGAGAAGCAAGGGAGTCTTAACAAACGCGATGATACTTTGAATTTGCCCGCAGTGTGGAAGTGTGTCATCGATGGATTTTATCGGCAGAAAGGTAAACAAAGGCAAAGGAATGTGAGTGATTGTTTGGCTCAGGTATATATATATATATATAGGGAGAGAGTGAACTAATAGAAAGAATAGAAGAAGGAGTCATTATTATCGTCATAAACTGTTTACAAAACTCTACTGTAAACGTTCTATGAAACTCTAATGTAGCCTTATCATTTAATGCAAGTCTTATTCTATCTGGTTTTATGCAAATTTAATATGCTAAGTAATTAATGACCATGGAATCAAGTTGTGATTTTCTTTGATGAAAGATGTCACCAAATGAGTCACTAATGACTTTATGATGATTTTTTAATGAAGCAGCGCATTCGCGTAACTCTTATCATAAGTATAAGTAACGTCTGTGCCTGAGTAAAAAAACTAAAAAAGTTAAAATCTAGATAAGAAAATAACTAGAGGAAACTAATTGGGTACAAAACTTACCCATCTCTATATCCATAAATATATTTTAAAAAGAGGTTTGTGTAAACTAGTATTTGTGTAAGGTTTCGTCCTTTACACTAGTAAATGCGGCGCGTCATGTATAACCGGTCTCTTTACATTATTATAATGTCGTTGTATTTGTTTATTTATTTTCTCTCAAATTCCATTTTAAACTATTAATTTATGGTAGTATAATATATATTATGAAATAGTTAAACCATGAATCGTAATTTAACATTATCTCTAAACATGGTTCAAAACGTTTAATTATATTGACAACATTTATTGGTAAGATATTACTATATTTACGCATTTTTCATTTTAATGTAAGTTATTTAATAATTTAATATACCAAGCAAACAAAACAAATTCTTTAAAAAAATCAAATAAAAACATATTTACAAAACACGAAGTAATGGGTTTGCATTGTAACCTCAGTATTACTTTAAATAATTATATCCCTAATGAAAAAGAAAAATATTACTATTTCAACATAAGTAACATAAATTATTTGCAGTAAATAAGTAAACAGAGAAAAAGGATTTAATTTAATTCCTTGGATTTGTCAGTTTGTAAATAGAATAATTTCTTTTAAAAGTAAAAGGTTTTAAATGGCTTTAATTAAGTATGGTTGAATTTCGTAATATTTATTAACGTTTTTCAAAGAGAAATTATAAGAAGTAATAATGTATTGAGCAAGATAATGGGTTCAGCACGGGGTAAGTCCAGATACAAGAAACCTGTGTGTTGAACTGCAACTAAACAAAACAAAACTGAAAATAGAAAAGTAATATAAAAATCTTTTCTGCAACTAAACAAAACAAAACTGAAAATAGAAAAGTAATATAAACATCTTTTTTTAGAGTCAATTCCTACTAAAATCAACAAAGAAAGCTTTTATTTTAGTTTCTTTTTATTTAAAAATCGCAATTAATATAACTATATATTTACATGTGTCAGAATAACAATATTAAATGCCAAAATAGAAAGAGAATTTCCTTGCAATTTTCCATTTCCCTTTCTATGTACGCTGTTGGACTATTATTTTCGTGTTACTAATTACACGTTTTTTTCGTCGCTTGCATTGTGATGTAGTTTCTTTTCTCTTTCATTCCGCATTGTCCCTTTGAGAAGCAAGCTTCGATACCGTTAATCCAGTTTGTTTGTTTATTTTATTAGTTTCAATAATTTTTAATGTTAGAGCATTATTTATGATACTGTGGGGTAACCATGGCAAATGTTTAAGGCTGTGCAATAGTGGTTTCGATAACAACCAGATGTTGACAAAAGAAAAATTCATATACATCTTTAAAAAGTTCATTTCCACCAATGGGAAAGCTTGCTTAGTGCCAAAGCGCTAGATTTCGAACATGAAGATACTCAATTTGAATCCCACCTAGACCTGCCAAATTTTTGTAATTTAACTGTTGAACAAATATTTAAAAAGAAAATGTATTTGAACCTGATTGGATGAATACAAACGTATTTTATTACCAATTGAAAATTATATCAGGAGAATGTGAGCAAAAGACGCAATAGGAAAAAGAGTAGAATAATAACGAGATAATGCAAAGCTTTGGGAAAATATAGATAGTTTAAGAATAATATGTTTTGGCTTTAAACAGTTATATTTATTTGGGCTAATAGTTCCTCTGGTTACTAATGGCTACTAGAAATAAAAAGTGTGAATAACAATTTCTTTGCATTTAATTTAAAGTCAGGAAGTCAATGAAACCACGTGGTGTGTTTTACTGACGCTCTACTAAAATATTTTACAACTTAATCTGTCATGGTCAATTTATTGTAGACAATTTGTTCTACCACAGCGCAAATCCCGTCTGTATAATGTTGTATCTCAGACTTTCTAATTGGGCCTGCTGACAGAATTTATAAAACACTAAAGGTTCTGAAGGAGGTAGACAACATCAAGAGCACAGTTGTACAATATATTATAGTAAACAAATATTGGAAACGTTCCCAATATCACAAAGAATTCAAATATTAACCGATATTACAAGCTACCTAAGATGACCTTATGTACATTTCGATGACCACGTCATCATCATCAGAGGGTCGTATTAAAAACCATTACAATC
>JBAIZL010000005.1:218326406-218381406 GCA_036971475.1 Prosapia bicincta
GAACTGATAACATCGCAACCCTAGCCTGCCACAGACCCATAGCAAACTCTGAATATTTAACTTTTTTGTTCATCTGCTGGTCATAAATTTTTCTTTTATTTAATTATTAAAGCAATAACTGTTGAGCAAATCAGAACTATCTTTATAAATTTCAAACCAATATCTCTTCAGTTTCAGAAGAACCTTATACAGCTACTCTGAGAGTAATACAATTATTATTTGTAAATTAAATTAAGCAGTAGAATAAGATTAAGAATTTCTTGAAGGTTAGTAGGCCTATAACTGAGCAAGCCAAAATTAAAGGAAAGAGTAATAAATCCTCATCTAAATATGATATTGTAATTCTTTCTGAAATAAAATAATGAAAATTATATTAAGAGCCAGTAGTTTTTTGTGTGGTATTTAAGTCCAACGAAGAGAATCAATATTATAAATAATTAACTTTTCTTATCAGTGATAAGTGGTGCCTAAATCAGTCTAATTAATTAAGATAACAATCAATAATAATAATTGAGTAAATAATAACATTTACAGGTTAATAAATATTAATAAATGTAAATTTAGAAAACCATCCACGATAAGGAAAAAGTGTATATATATTATTCAATGTTCTATTACTGTTTCTCAACAAAATTTGTAAAAGGTAAAAATCTTTTTTTAGTTCATTTATTTATTAATATTTTAAGTATGGCAAAGAGTAAATAAATCACAATTTACTGTACTGGCATATTGTGAATACTTCATTGCACAATAGTATATTTTTATAAAGCTCCGACAATGTACTGTAAGCAAATGACATAGTTTTTTAAAAAACTTTTCAAGTATATAAACCGACATCAGAAAACTGCCGGACTTGATTGACTTTTTTGTCGGAAGAGGGCTTGCAGGGTACTGCATCAATACAGAAAGCTGTGGTGATCTCATCTCTGACCACACACCGGTAATTCTATCAATTAGCGAAAAACTCTAAGTTGACAAGTGAAAGCACAGACTGGGATGCCTATAAGAAACAGCAACCAACTCGAAGAAGATATGGAGAGGTTTGTCAATTACCTGTAGGTTTTTCAATCACTGGCTTCTTGGAACAACACCCCTGACCCTATCAACAAGCCGGTTAACAATAAAAAATGCTGCACCATTGAGGTCCGTCTATTAGTGAAAGAGAAGAGGAAAGCTCGACGGCGATGGCATCAGACGCGTGATCCAGCTGACAAGACCACGCTAAATCGCCACACAGAGCTGTCATGAAACTTCTCCACTTGCTCAATGCGTGCTTCCTGTTAAAATATGTTCCGAGACAGTGGAAGGTAGCTGAAATCTTAATGATTGCGAAGCCAGGGAAACCACCGAATGAGAAAACATCTTATCGCCCGATATCATTGCTTCCAGTGACATCAAAGATTTTTGAGAGACTGCTGCTGAAACGACTCAAATCAAAAATTGAAGAACGAGGTTTGGTTCCAAACCACCAATTTTGCTTCAGGAGCAAACACTCCACTATAGAAAAGGTGCACCGAATTGTAGAAGTAGTTGAGGAAACCTTGGAGATGAAGAGGGTATGCTCTGGTGTCTTCCTCGATGTTTCCCAGGCATTTGATCGTGTTTGGCAAGTTGGCTTACTATATAAAATTCTTCGAGATCTTCCAGAAGAATTCTGGCAAATACTAAAGTCCTATCTGGCGGACAGAATCTTCCGCGTCAAGCCGGGTAGGGAGTACTCTGATTTCAGGGACATCGTTGCTGGGGTGTCTCAGGGTAGTGTCCTTGGACCGGTATTGTACCTCTTGTATACAAGGGACAAACCTGTAAATGGGAATACAATTATGGCGACGTTTGCAGATGACACAGCTATCCTGTCTGTTGCACAAAATGAGGCTGACGCAACAGCTAAATCACAGATCACCCTGGATAGTGTTAGTGAGTGGACTAGGCAGTGGCGCATAAAACTTAATGAAAGTAAATCTGATCATATTATTTTTACCAATAAGGCAGAGAGCAAAACTGACCTCATAATAAATAGCCGGGTTTTTCCTAATTGTAAGGAGGTGAAATACCTAGGTTTAACATTGGACGCTAAATTAAACTGGAAATCTCATGTAAAGAAAAAAAGAGATGAACTAGATGTAAGATACAGAAGAATAGCATGGCTCATGAACCGGTATTCGGAGTTAAGCCCCTACAATAAACTCCTTGTTTATAAGCAAGTGCTAAAGCCAGTATGGACATACGGGTTACCACTTTGGGGATGCACCAAGAGCAGCAATTTACAAGTAATAGAACGCTTCCAAAATAAAGTGTTGAGAGCTATAGTGGGAGCTCCATGATACGTCCGTAACTATTACATACTTAGGGACCTCAAGATAAAGAGCGTAAGAGAGAAGGCCGCCACTGCAGCAGTGAATCACTTCGGGCGGCTCCAGGAACATACGAACCCTATACGACTAGCTCACAGGATACCAGTGCGTAGACTTAAGCGCACTAAACCTTTGGACTTGATTCCAGAGCAACATTAAGTCAGTCTCGTTCATTGGAACAAGACGAATATTGTAATCTCCATCAGAAAGCAAGCTGCTAGATAGGATTTATCTTAGTTGCAGTTTATAATAAATAAATTGAAAGAAAATATATATATATATATATATATATATATATATATATATATATATATATTATTTAATGTTCTATTACTGTTTCTCAACAAAATTTGTAAAAGGTAAAAATCTTTTTTTGGTTCATTTATTTATGAATATTTTAAGTTTGGCAAAGAGTAAATAAATCAGAATTTACTGTACTGGCATATTGTGAATACTTCATTGCACAATAATATATTTTTATAAAGCTCCGACAATGTACTGTAAGCAAAAGTCATAGTTTTTTTAAAACATTTTCTAGTATTTGAGGTTTAGGAAAGATTTTAACTTTTGTTCTTTTCTTATGAAAATCGATTTTTTTCATTAGAAGTCAAAGCTTGCAAGAAGGCCTTGTTCTTCCTGATTTTGTCATACATTTCTACACATGAAAAAGTACAGTTCACTCCAATGACTAAAAGAGCGTGAAAACGCACTCAATTGACAAAATTATTGTAGGCCTAAGTTTGACATCTGCGATGAACAAATGTGATAAATTTATTCACAATAAAAATGCGCTCGTAATTCGGGACACATATATTTTACGTGACTCCACAACTTTAAAAATCTGTACCTTCCCGATTTTTCCGAGACATATAGTCACCGTACCAATTATGGGTATTATGGGTATTGCACAGTCATAATAGTTTTTCTTATAAAATCCTCTTTTCTTAATCTTTGTTCTTTCGTTTGGATTTCTTCTGATTCTTCTTCGTAAAATAAACTTTTCGTTCAGAAAAATATATGTTAACGAAAACGTTTGTCTAAGAATATTTTACACTTGGTTCGAGTGGTTGCAATTATGAATGGAATATTTATAAAATCTAAATTAAAGAGAAATAATTTCTACAAACAAATTAAAGAAAGCCACTAAAACTAACTGGAGCGGAACTCCAGTTCAGAGATTTATTCATTCTCAACGCTTCGTGTTAATTCTTAATAAAATGCAGACCTTATAGAAGCGGTAAATAATACGATCTAACCCATTATAACAGATATTAAACTGGAGAATTATTTTTATGTTTTAATATACTTTAATCCTTTTAATAATTAATTCAGCTTTACTGAATATTTTATTGAACTAAGAAATTAATTTAAAAAATACTAGATGTATTTGAACATTTGAATATTCAGTTTTAGCAATTCCATATTTTTAACAATATTCGAATACGTAATGAAAGCTTGTTTTATTTTAATTTAATGATAGTATACAAAAAACATATTTTACATTTTATGAAAATTTTATTTTTTTCTGATGTGTATATCATTCAATATGTTCATTTGAAAGATAGATAAACATTAAATCAGTTTTGTCTTAAACAACTATTTATTTCAGTCTTCCCTTAAAATTTTATTATATCAACTTTTATTAAAAGGGTTTCTTGCCCAACGTCAAACCTGCATGAGTACATTTTTAAACGTATTTTATTAGAAGTTTGGTTTAAAGTTAGTTAACAAAATTAGAGGTATATAATTAACATTTTGTCTATTAGAGAACAAATTTTAGCTTTTAAACAGAAGTTTTATTTAGCTGATAAACCATAGGAGGGTTCCGTCAGTGAAAAACCACAAACCTTTTTCTTGGTATTTTAACGTTATAAAGAACAAAGAAAATACTGACCAAAGAGCCTCCAGTAAATTAATTTAACAAATCCAATTCCTTAGAAACACTATTGTCCTTCTTTCTTTTTGTTATCTTGGAAGAAGGCAACCAAGCAACAATGTACAACGATTTTCAGGCTTCAACATATAATATTATTATTTATAGGGTACTTTCCGCTCAATTACAGTAAAGTCAATTTTACAAAAACCATATCCTACAAACGTAACATATCTCTCTCTGTTTCTTTCTCTCTCTCCCCCTCTCTTTTTCTCTTAACAACACTCTCTCTCTTGTCATCTCAAACACAATAACGTACCAATTCTCTCAATCTCTCTTGAATACACAGACACACACTCACATACACGCTCACACATACACACACACATCCTCTCTATCTCTTCCTCTCCTACTAACTCTCTCTATCTCATTCATGTTTCACTATTCTTGAAAATGGAGAAACTGCTTATAACCTTCCCAAAAGACGAGTCACCAAGAAAACAAATATAATTTTTAAAAAATTAAACATAAATAAATTTGAAGAATAATTAAATGAAAGAAAACCTTTTTTCTACTACATACATACATACATACATACATACATACATATATATATATATATATATATATATATATATATATATATATATATATACATATACATATATTAAATATGGTGTTATGTTTTCTTGTAATATAGTTTTAAATTAAATAGTAAATGTAATATAGTATAAATTAAAAATATTTCAAAAACAAGAATACTTTCAACACACACACACACACACACACACACACACACACACACACACACACACACACACATACACACACATACACACACACACACACACACACACACACACACACACACACTGCAACGGACCGGGCCACCACCTACGCGCGGCGCCGTGCCGTCAACCCAACCGTTGACCAGCACGCGCGCGCAAGCCCGCCCACCAACGCCCATTGCAGAGCAAGAATTTTGAAACGAGCCGCTCGCAGCCAAAACCACGAACGCTGTGCAATGCTCGCCAAAATCTGCCAGAGAACAAGTCACTGGACTTAAAAAAGAAAAAACCTAACTTGCTGCGGATTCTACCCTTAACGGGTAAGTCATCCCGGGGGATGGGTTCTTTTGAAAGACATCTAAACAGCGAAATGACCATATCAGCTGTAGGAGAGTGTAAGAAACTTGTTTAAAATAATACTCAGTTTGTTTGCAAGTTAGTTAAAAAATATTTATTTTTTAATTTTAAAAAATTTTAAATTTAAAATTACAATGCACAGTCTGCAATTTATTTGACTTAAAAATATCCTTTGTGTTGGTTCTTACACAGTTAAGAAACCATACTCTGCTTATTTTAGTTGACATTTAAAATTTAAATTAAGAATTTACGATTTTAATTTTCTTTCAATCGGAGTATGCCAAAGCGTAAAACTTTGCTCTTCTTGACGGTCAATCTTACTTGTCGAATATATAACTCTTTACTACCTGAAATTCTTGTTCTTATCTTCAAATTAAAAGTTCTCTTTTCCCTTAAGTGACCTTTTAGCAAGCCTTTACTGCTTGTCCTAATCTTATTTCATTATCCCAGGTTCTCAACCTTGCAATTTTAATTGTCAATAGTTTGTTTTGTTTACTTAAATTACTTCTGAAAATTTAATTGTTAGAAATTACAAATATTCGTTGATTCAAGCAAAGCCTTACTTTTCAACACACTCCGAAAGGTCCCTACTTTTCACATTTTGTTCCATTTATTTAAACTTTCTAAACACACTACTTTATTTATGGCCATATTTTACATAGCCATGTAAATGATAAGATTTTTCTATAACTTTATCAATTTAAAATGAGTATTTTAAAATTCAATTTCTATTTGTTTTAGCAGGTAAAGTTTCATCAATTTTACCAAACAACCTAAAAACAATTTCATAAAACATATCAAATTATATAACAACCAATTATGAGGTACATACTGAAACAAAAATTACATATAAAACATATAGCCATATCTCCTACAAGATTATCAAAATATTTACTGAACATCAAATCATAATTTGTAAAAATTGTTAAATCATCTGCTGAATAAATTCAAACACCTTCCCATATTGAAATTATAACATTTAAATACATATTTTAATTCAATCGTTTACTGAAACATATTTAAACTGTTTACACCTATCCTCAATCATTTACAAAATCTACAAATTTATTTAAATTCACTTAACCCTTTGATTAGAAAATATTTAACCCTTTGGTTACACTTTGATTAACCCTTTCGGCATGAAAATTCACATAATGAAATTTATTAATATTTGTTGAAACATAGTTAAACCCTTTTGAACTGATCCTTGATCATTTACAAAGAAATTTACAAATTTTAAAATTTATTTAACCCTTTTTATATAAAAACAAAAAAAACCTTTAGTTATCATTTGGTTAACCCTTTCTTCATTTAAATTATAAATACTGAGTTTCGTTTACAACTTATTTAATCATAGTTAAACCCTTTTAATGTAAAATATGTAACCCTTTGGTTATCATTTGAATTAACCCTTTCTTCATGAAAATTATAAATACTGAAGTTTAATTAAAATTTATTTAAAATTTTTCAATGCAATTTCTGAAGGAAATTGATATTTAATAAATCTTGAGTAACCTTTGCTAAATGGCTACTAGCCCATTTGCCTTTATTTTATATAATTTATATTTAAACCAATTTGCAAAAATTTCAATTTTCTTTCTAAGTTACCCTACCACCGACATATTATTATACATACATATAAATCATGAAATAAACAATATATATATTTATAATTCAAAAAAGAAAACTTATATTAACATATTTTTATGGTTAGCTAGACCCACTTACAAATTTACAATCTCTTGGTTAACTTAACTCTTTTGTTGCACCTTTTAAAATATTTAAAATCTACACATATCAAAATCATAACCCTTTATTCTTATTCAAACCTTGGTTTGATTCAATTTATTTTATACACATATATAATTTCACCCTTTTCTAAATAAAATCAAAAGTTTACCTTTAAAAGCTTCAATTTGTTATCACCCTTGTTTATTTTAAATGAGAACAATTTATGTCAATTTGTTTCATATGGAAAAATGTCGTAATGACTCCTTCTAAATAAAATACCAATTTAGTTTAATTTAATTATATGAAGTAACACTCCTGTTTATAGGAGTACCTGAAACTAAAGCATAGCCTTCCAATCAGCTGTTGTAAACAATGGCCTTTTGTCCGCCATCTTGGATATTTACTTTTAGCAAATTATATTTAACTTTATTACAACACATCTTTTATTTAATTTCTTTACCCCTTCACAAGATTTTAACTCTTTAATTAATTTAAATCCCTTTATTTGATTTGTTTATTTAAAACCCTTTCCCTTTACATAAGTTCTAATCTAAAATTTCTATTTCCCTTACATTCATTAAATACAACATAATTTCTGCTTTTATGGCATCGCCATCTTGAAACCCCCCACTCTTTAAAACAAAGCCACCAGCATTTACTTATAAAATTCAAAGTTTACTGTTAATGGTTTGAAAATTGATTTAAATATTATAACATTTTCCAAATTTAGAAAAAATTCTTCAAATTAACATTTTTAATTTGCAAAGGGAAACAAATTAGATCTGACCTGAATCCACACAAAGCACGGCTTGCCTATTTTCTCCCTCTCTTCTTCTTCGTCTCTCCCTTTGTTCTCAAACGGGGGTGGGGAAAGTCCGGCTTGGCTGTTGCATCGTTCCCACGCCGATATACTTGGGTGACTTCCCACGCGTTGCCGCCATCTTTGAAATCCTCCATCCCTTTGTGTGTCTGCTAGGCCTCAGGTAGATCAGCTCGCTTCACCCTTTGGTTGAAATTCTCCCATCTTCTTTCTTCGATGACATTCGCACCTCTTTTAAATTTTAACAGTTACTAGTAAAATTTTAACTTTAAGTCCTTCCTTTAACACAGTTATTGGGCATTTTTTTAACACAGAAAAGAAATAGAAAATTTTTTTTTTTTAAACGTTTATCAATTTAGTTAAATTTTGTTTAATTTTGTTAGAAATTTAGACTCACTCTTTTAAAACTGTTTGCTAGGTTACACTGTTCACATCGCCTTGTCTTTCTAGTAAGGCTGCAACACACACATTTAACGACGCTCGCACATAATTTGATGGAAATTTATGGGGAAACCCCTTTCGCCGCGATCTTGAAATGCGAAAGGGCCCCATTTTGAAATACAGCGTCACGACATCACAACGAAACGAACTTTCCCTAGCCACTCATAGTTTTTGAACTATTTACGGTAACAAAACTACTGTTCATTGTTTTACCGGAGCTACGCCCGACACCGACCTTACCCTTCGAGAGTCCTGGTTTAGCTGGGGCGTAAAGAACGCTTGGCTTCTTCTCCAACAGGGAAACACCCCCACCTTGCAGTCAGTTCCCACGAGTTGACAACCAATAAGGATCTTAAATCGATGTCGCCTGATCGGCGCGCGCACTTCTTTTGTACTAGTGCGTAACGGCTCGCAAAATTGATAGACAGATCGATTCAATCCACTTTTTCGATCAAGCCGTATAACTCTTTAAGGGTGCTTCTGATGGAATTTTATTATTCTTTATTTTTGATTTTTCTCGTCTTGCTTTATCTCTGGAAATGTCGATGGTAACTCTAGGTCAATTTTGACCATCTTCCCCTTGCAAACGGCCTTAAATTTAAGTTTCAAACCCTTCCCACGGTGGCTTGGTTTGTTTTACTTACAAGAAATTTAGACTCTTTATGTTTTAACTTTTATCTTTTTGCGGCATGTATTCCAAGAGAATATTGCCCGCCGCAACACACACATACATATATATATATATATATATATATATATATATATATATATATATATATATATATATATATTAAATATGGTCATATGTTTTCTTGTAATATAGTTAATAAATTAAAAATATTTCAAAACAAGAATACTTTCAATATATATATATATATATATATATATATATATATATATATATATCAGTTGATGATCGACAATGAAGATACTATCAATCTTTGAAAGTTAACTCGTATAAATACCAAGTAAGATTCTTGTTTAAATACATATAGTGAAAGTGAAATTTTCTTTAAAATTCCAAAAGTATTAGCTGGCAAAAGCTTGATCTGTTATGATGTATATCCTTATATATATATATATATATATATATATATATATATATATATATATATATATATATATACTAGTTTTATTAATTCTAATAATGGAGTAATTCAAATTATTTACAATGCATGGAATTGATGTATATGTTTTGATGTGTAATAAATAATAAACTTAAAATTTATTTATTTTTTTAACCATTTTACTTCTTTTGCCCAATCATTTTCTTCATATTAATAATATAATAATTCAAGACATTTTTGTCACAACCTTTTAAAAATCTACCGTGTCTGTAATATATAACAAAGTGTCAGTATTTCATTTTAAATTCCATTTATTTTCGACACCCTTCATGATCATCTCAATAAACTACAGGGAAATAATAGGAACGATCTGGAATAAATTATTCAGAAGGCCTTTTCAAATTTGTTAAAATCTCGTCAAAACTGTATATCTAAGTAAAACGTTTTGAAGTCGGTTTAAATTTAATTCTATATCAAGAAACATTGATTTAATCCTTGTTAATAATTTATATTAGCCAGGAGCAAATTGCCAGGAATTTCTTTTTATTTGAAAAATCACAGATCTACATTCCGATCTACTATTTTGAAACTTATCTTGGGAAACAAAATTATTAGTAATTACGGTATACGCAAAAAAAAGGAAAAAAAACATTACTGAGACTGAATCAGATGTAGTTGCCTTCTGGATCAGCTGTGTCGACTTTTGATTGTTGCCGCGTATTCATGCTGATGTATTTCATTTGAGGTTTGTTTTTGTTGACATGGTGCAAACTACTGCAGATAAAACGTTTATCTTTGAGCAATATTTTCCCTCATATGGAATTAGACTTGCGGGTGGGTCAAGTTTGTCACACACTGCTTCATGTTTTCAGTAAAAAAAAGACAACGCGGTGTCTTAAGTTTGAACGTTCTGACAACATACAGATGGCACAGCAAACTGGTGGACTGTGTCGGGGAGATGCATAATTGGTATATACTATGTTGAAGACGATATTGAAAATCATCTTACTGTGAGTCTAGACTGTTATAGTCATCCTTGGTCGTTTTATAGGTGACCTAAGGGGAGTTTGTTGTGCCCGAAACCTGCCTTTCCGTACACAATGGTTCTAGAAAGATGGCGCAACCAGTCAAACTATCTTAGATAATATTGCTTTCCTTCAAGAAACCTGTTGCAACCGCCTCATTTCCCTTAGAAGAAACTTTCCTTACACAGCCCACTCCCCCGATCTTACACCACCAGACGTCTACGTCTGAGGAATGACGGAGAAAACTTTCCTTAATGACCCACCAACCACCAACGTCAAACTACACGAAAAAATAACAATGTGTAATGAAGCAACCCCACTTCACCAAAATGATGCAAAACCTTCAAGAACTGTATAACCTCAAGACCTCATATAGAACGTAGGTCATATAGAACATGTTTACACCCGAGTCTAACCCATTTAGCTTCTATTTACTTGTATGTGTTTATAAAGCTATATAAATGAAATGAAATCATACAACTGTTTCAGTACTGTTTATTTTGTCCATACGGTACATTTTGTTTATACTGTCCATGCGGAGGTATATATAGAGGCTAGATATCCACGTCTCACAACCATATCCAGGGCTCACATCCCTGCAGCTAACAACCAAATGGAATTAGAGCAAGAGTAGAAATAGGTTTTCTTTAAACTAAATTGCTCCTACATTCCCATTAATATTAATTTAAATCTGAAAAAACATGTTACGTTGTTATATGTCTCCGTGCTGTTATATTGTTTGGGAGATTGGACTTTAAATCATAAGTCCATCAAAACTATTGAAGCTTTGAAATCTAGTGTTATCATAGATAGAAAGAGTAACAAATGGGAATCATGAAGAAAGAACCCGAAACGATAACAAATATAGAAAGGCGAGAATTGGTATAACTGGGGTCATATAATGAGGGGAGGAAATTGTTTACTACTACAGCTCGTAGTCCGAAGACAGATCAAAGGTACGAGAAGTATTTGGATATAGAAGAATCTCTTGGTTGCGGAGTCTCACGGAGTGGTACGGATGTAGTAGGGCAGAACTGTTTAGAGCCACAGGTAATAAAGTAAAAGTGGCGATGACGATTTACATCAAAGTTGCGATGAAACCAGAAGGCGGAAAAAAAATTCCGAAAAGTATGAAATATGATTCAGTCAGAATGTATATTACTTTTCTGTTTTAATGTCATCCCTTTAAATATAATATTATTTACAATATTATCAAATACGATAAGATGTAGGTTTTAGTATGCGGTACAATACCGGTGCACTTTCAGAAGTAAATCTGTGCAGTAAGATCTGAGCAGTAACTAACATCAGAAGAAACCGATTGTGAAATTTCAAAGATTCTAATTTTCACAGTTTAGCCATAAATAAGCAATAAAATGCAAATATAAATGTATTACACAACAAAGGTATTTATTAAACAATAGGAAGGAGCTTTTAGGAAAATGTGTTTATAAAGTCTTTTATAAGAGCTTTTAAAATCTTCAAGAAATAATTACAAAATTAATGAGAAACGCTTTAGCCTCTGAGGAATAAAAGAGGTCGAAAACGGAGAAATTCTTTATTACAAAAGAAGAAAGTAAGGGTCGGTTTAATACACACAGCTGCATATAATAAGGTTCTGAATAAGCAATAGGATTATTTACACTTGAAAATTTCTAGTAGGAAGTGTCATATTAAATTTAATTAAAATTCTGACATTTTTATTAAATTCCTTCTATTAGCTCATACTCTCCTGATATATATCTTGTACACATTTTCGATCATTAATAAAATACGTTTTTATTGATTCAATCAAATTAAAATACATTTTTTAAACCTATAGGGATGACAATTGATGTTAATAGAGTTTTTTCCAATATTTATTCAATAATTAAATTATAAAATTTGTGGGATCCAGCCGGATTTGAACTGCGAATCTTCATGTTCGAAGTCTAGCGCGCGTTATTGGAGGTAGAAACTTAGAGCAATGAGTACTTTACTGTTAAATTTATGATTTGATTTAAACGTATCTATTAATCATTAATTATAACAAAAGTCAAAATATTGTACTAGAAATAAAACTTTGGTTCATGTTTTTCTCAGAACAGAATTGGATTTTATAATAGAAAGGAGATAATTATTGAATTGAAAATACGAATTACCATCATACAAGTTATTAATCAAATAATAACTCTCTAAATACCCTTAAGTAAACTTAATATTCTTCAGTTTAAATCCTTAGTACATTTTGATGATCAAGTCATCATCAGAGAGTATAACTCTAATGTAGTTGTACCTGATGATTTTATCCAAATAATATAGCTTTGGGTTAAAAGAGTAGAACTTTCTTAATGAGGTATTATTAGATTATTGTCTTATAATATGCTATTTCTAATGTTAATTATATTGTTTTATTAAATTTTTATAATAATTGTTATAATAATTTAGCTGGCTTTTGAGTTAAGGTTATAAAGAAATAAATAACTGCACACGAAAACAAAAAATAATTTACTTTATTTATTACGCGTTTCAATGACTTATGTTATCATCATCAGCTACTACCAATTTACAAATTAGTTACAGTTGTGAACTTATCGTAGTATCACTGATGATGACGACATAAATCATTGAAACACGTATAATAATTATGTAAATTATTTTGTGTGTTCGTGTACAATTATTTGTTTATAATTTCTTATTGATAAATCTTATATTATACATTGAAGATCAATAATTCTTTGATCATTGACTTTTATTACAATAAAAAACAAAATTTCAGTTTTTATACGTTACAAAGTTTAGTTATTTTTTTTATTTCAATTACTATATAGTTTTCCTCCCAGTATATTCTTAAGGTGACCTATTTACAACTCTACCTTCGAAAAATTGGTGCCCTGTAAAACCATCAGACCATTTCCCCATAACTTTAAGAGACAACTTTATGAGGCTATAACTTGTTTACTCTACAAAACCCGTACGGTGGCACTCTCTTTTCACAAAGTAAAATTATATCTTTGCAGCAGATTTAGTCTAGTTCAGGAGGATGTGTTATTCCAAAAATCATATATATATATATATATATATATATATATATATATATATATATATATATATATATATATATATATATATATTATATATATATATATATATATATATTATATATATATATATATATATATATATATATATATGTGTGTGTGTGTGTGTGTGAGAGTGTGTGTGTGTTGCAACGTCCCTCCCCTTTTATTGATATCCCTCCTCGCAGAATACCAAAATTTCGTTGTTTAAAAAACTTATTTATAAACAAACCAAACATCTGCCAATCACCCCGCTTGTTAAACCGTGCTAAAATCCCTGAGTTACGTGTATATTTCCCGCTCATAGGGCCAGGCCCAAAACAAGCCTATTCCCGCTGACTACTATTTAAAATAAGTATAAACTCCCCAAAATTGGTTTATCAATTATGTAGGGTCTAGATATAGTCACACATGTCATTTCAATAGTCAGCTGGAAAGAAACACATTTAAAAAAATACACAAAATATTCACAGAGTCTTACCACCTGATGATGATCTGCAGAGACAGCAAGGGAACGTGCAAAATATGATCGTGTTTAAATTACCTATTTTAAAAGGCTCCTGTGTCCTTTTAAACACAATCTGCCAGTAGATAAATCTCTGGACTTTTATACAAAAAACCAACTAATCTTTAGGCTAGCTCAATGAAGTTAGTTGAGAGAAACTCTTTAAAAACATTAGGCTTTAACTATTATCAATTAATGAAATTTAATTAAACTTGTTTACTGATTTAATAATCATTTTCATATTAGTTGGAAAAAGCTAAACAGTTTTTATTGATTATTCGACACAGGATGAAATGCAAATACTGTTGATTTTTCTTAACATATTTAATTTTATTTATTTAAATAAAAAAGAAAATTTATCCTTTCAAATAAAACACAATTATATTGACAAAACAATTCACTAAATAACTTGTTGTTTTCCATATTTTAAAATCTTATAATTTCCATATATATCAATTACATTTACATAAACATAAAATTATTTCTCAAATTAGACATAATAAAAATTTATCTTCTATATTAAATTGGTAAATTCATATTTATGACACATAACTTTTAAATTTATAATATTCAAAAAAATTCTTATTTCCTTGAAAATAAATGGCTCATGGCCAAAAACCCTTTGTAAGTTTAATATTTATCATTTGAAATATTCTGATCACATAAATTCCTTTTACTAAGCATAAAATTTATTTAATTTTTATAAAGAGTGAAGTCATTGTTTAAGCTTGAATATTTGTTTGAATTTAATAAAATTAACTGAATACATTTGACGTAATTGGTATCGAATAGAGACAATGACTTGCAAAAGATGTTCCTGCCGGTCCTAGAGTCCCTCGTCTGGATTCCCTGGTCCTTGGACATCGGAAGTCGCCATCCCTGGTTCGTCGGTAGTGGTTTTTCTCCATTCCCGCGTCCTGGAGGCTGAGTCTGGAGCCTTCATCCCTTGGTAGTCCTAGACGTCGGAAGCGTTGAGGTTTGGTCCATCTGGCCTGATGGCGGTCCTACTCGCGGTCCAGCATAGCGTTCCGCGGTACCTCGTATTAAAAATTTATTTCAGACTGTCTCTAAGGTCTTAGAGACCTAGTATATATAGCGGTGAATTTAACCTACCTCGCCCCACCTGCAATACTTGCTATCTTTAGATTTATTCCTTGTACAGGCAAGTCGGGCAACGAATCTGTTTTAGCTTGCAGAGTTTGATTATCTTTTTTGAAACACTGAAAAATGTCTATTTTATTAAAACTGCTGTAACTTTTTTGTTTTTTAAGTTTTTCAAATTTTGTTTTCACTAATGTTTATTCTGGCTTATTCTGGTTCATTTAAAATGTCGATGAAAGTTCTACGTGGTTTGGTTCTTAAGATAGCTTTTTTAAGCACTTAGAAAATTTTCGCCTCACTCCCGATGGTCAAATTTAGCTAGTTATTACAAATTTATTCTTTAATACTTTTTAATTTAGCTTAATTATTCTATTTATGATTTTATTTATTTCTTCACTCTTTATTATTTTTATAACTCCAAGCTTGATTAATTTAAAAATCAACTTTATTACTTAAAAACAGGAAATTATTTATTTCCTATTTGTCACGGTATGTCAGACCGTTACAACTTCCCCGATTGAAAGGTCAAAAATGTTTTTACTTTATCAAAATATTTTTTACCAATTCATAACCTTAATTCTACTTAAACTATCTTATGCTATTACAAAAATTGCCTTATTATTAATTTCTTGTCCCTTGATAAGTTTTCAACCTGAAACACTTCAAACACATTCCATTAGTAAATTATAAGTCACTGTTGTCTATACTAAATTTTATTTCGTCTATTAACACATTGTCCACCACACTAATGGCTGTCATTTTCTTTATTTATCTACCACGTCAATATAATCTATATCAGTTATGGCTTTAAAAACAATGACTTCGTAACAAGCCTACTTGCAAATAAAAACCTAACTAATTCTACAATTTTATATTTTAAACATATTTCCTTTTATATCCTAAGTACACTTTATCTAGCTGAGTTTGTTTATTTTCCGATAGAACCCCTCGTCGTACCGACTGACTGTTACGTGAATTCCACATTCCATTCTACCTGGTAAGGTCAATGAGCTGGCTTGTAAACATCCTATCAAAATACACAAATAATTTGATGCATTACTTCCTTGAACGTATCATGTTAATCACTCAAATTATCACTTGAATTTGTTTACCGCGTATTTCCCTTTCTCGTTCATTTTCTACCCAATGAAAAACATCGATCTTGGCTTCTACCAATCAAATTTGAAATTCGTACGTTATTTTTTTTTAAACTATCCGTTATTTTTGAAAGTGTACGTGACACATCTGTCGTTCTCTCCCGTCCCTTTCAACTTTCTAAATCCTAACAAAAAACTCTACCCTAGTTCTCTAAGGGTTTTAAAAATTGTTTATTTCCTTAACTACTTTTTTTTTATTCAAACTTTTTTGTTTTTGTTCAATTTATTTCTTTGTCGGCTTTTACTAAGTCAACTTTTGCAAGTATTGCTTACTGTTAATGTTTATTTTTTATTTTTTTTTATATTAATATTTATAAATTTAACATTATAATTTGTCCCCAACAAAAATTTTCTGTGATTATAAATTTAAACAATTTTATTATTTGCTTTTTTCTCTTTTTTTAGATTTAAATGAATGAAAACTTTTTGTTTAAACCCTTTTTTAAATTTTTAAATAGTATAATCTAGACATATTTACTAACTTATTCTAATTTCTTAAAACACTAGTGACATGAAACTCAAACTGCTACAACTCTATTGCTGTCACAAATCTACCCATAAAGTCCCTTTTCATTGTCTCTTACACAAAGGCTCCTTCTTAGCTACCTGTTTCTTATTGTCTCTTTCCACAACAGAAACCTTTTTTTTCACAAAGTCCTTCTACTGCTGACCCTCAACATTCTTGTCCCCTTATATTTACAACCTTACTTACACATGTCTATTTCTAAACAAAATATCTAACAGTTTATTATAGTTAATAGTTGACAGATTTTATTGGAGTTTATTTAATTCTAATCCACTATTACTGATTTGATATATTTTTTTAAACTTCTAATATTAAATTTTCCTTTTACAACATGGTTTTCTAGAGTGGCAACTAGGTAGCTAGACTTTCCATATTTCTCAATTACCCTATATGGTTCTTTGAATAATTCTAAAAATTTCCCGTATATAACCTTTTCCACATTAGATGTATTTAGTGCCCTGATCAACACTAAATCTCCTACTTCATATTCGGTTAAATGGTTTTCTTGATTAAACTTCTTGGCACAGTTTTCCCTTTTCCTTTTCATTCGTAAATAAATTTCGGCGGTGTCGACGATTTTTTCACTTTCATTCTCTGGCATTTTTATAAATTCGTCCTATATTCTTTTCGGTTTTCTTATAATTGTGCTTCATGTGGAGTAACTCTAATTGTCTCTTGAAATGTTTCGTTGATTATCGTTTGTACATCCTCCAATAGTAATTCCCAATTTTTATGATTTTCTTTTAATAATATTCTGAAAAGTTGATTCAGTTGCCTCATGGTTCTCTCAGCTCTGTTACTTTGTGGGTTCCTCACAGAAGTGTGTAGTGTTTTTATTTGAATTCGTCGGAGTTCCACTTTCCATTTTCTTGCAGTAAATTGCGTCCCATTATCCGTGATAATAGCCTGCGGTTTACCATATCTATTGCAGTAATCTTGCAATCTCCTTAGTGTAATAGTCGTTGTAGGTCTATTGACTTAATAAACTGTACATATTTAGTGAATACGTCAATGATAACCAAAATATATTTAGCACCACTTTTTCCCTTTGGTAAAGGACCACAGTAATCCATAGATAACAATTCTCCTTTGATTTTTGGTATGATACAATCCATTTCCCCAACTCTATGTCGTATGTCATGTTTGCATTTCTGGCATATTTCACATGATTTGACTATTTGTTCGATGTCCTTACTTAGATAATCTGCTGCGAAATCTTCTTTAAATGTTTCATAACTCTTGTTAATACCTAAATGGCCAAAGTGAGTATGTATTTCCGTGATTGTCTGGTATGTATAACTTGAAAAGACCTTTATCTCGACGATATAACTTGCCTTCCCATAATTTGTAATGCTGGTGTAATTTGTCCGATGAATTCTTTAATTTATTAACTATAAGTTTTGTTTTATGGTCTTTGTCTTGAATGGTCTGTATATGTTTCAACATATCCAAAACTTTGTGGTCAAATTTATTACGTATTGTTGCAATTTGAATGAAATTACTGTCTTGATTTGTTTCTATGTTGTCCTCGCCCGGGTGTCTGCTTAATGCGTCGGCTACAACATTATCTTTTCCGTTGCAATGTTTTATTTCAAAGTTATACTCCTGTATAAGTAACATCCAGCGAGTCATACGAGCGTTAAACAGTTTACAGTTGTTAATGTATGATAGGGCCTTATTATCTGTAATCACCGTCAAAGGGTTCCCCAACACAAAACATCTGAATTTTTTGAGATTATGCACAATACTCAGAAGCTCCTTCTCTGTCGTACTCTAGTTCAGTTCAGCTCCTTTAAATGTTCTACTTGTGTACCCAATCACGGCAATACGTTCTTTTTCATCATATTGGATTAATTGTCCGCCTAAAGCATATCCACTCGCGTCACACTGCAGGTAATACCGTTTATTTAGTATTGGATGTGTTAACATTACCCGGTCTAAAAATGTCCTCTTTATTTGTATAAAGCTATCTTCTTGTTCTTTAGACCATTTGAACCTACATCCCTTCTTCAACAGTTGTTGTAATGGTGCGGTAATTGATGCGCTGTCCTTTACAAAACGGTGATAGAAATTTATGAGCCCAAGAAATCCTTTTATTTGTCTCGAATTTCTTGGCCTTGGAAATTGATTTATTGCTCTGACCTTTTCTTCACTTGGCTGAATTCCTTCCACTTTTACAGTTTGTCCTAAATATTCAAGCTCCCTTCTACAAAACTGCGACTTATTGAAATTGACAGTTACGTTTGCATCTTTAAAAATCTTAAAAATTATCTCTAGTTGTTCTACGTGTTCATCGAATGATTTAGACAAACATAAAATGTCATCAACGTAAATAATCAAAAATTTCCTTGCTTCCTTTGTTAGTATGGAATCTAAACTCCTTGTAAGACTAGCTAGACTAGAGCTTAATCCAAATGGTACCGTTTTGAAACGATAACACAGTCCATTATGTAGGAATCCCGTAAAGTCCCTGCAGTTGGTTTTTAATGGGTTTTGCCAAAAGCTACTGGTCAAATCGATAGAAGACATAACTTTATAACCACTACATTTTGTCAGTAGATCTTGAATCGGTAAGTTTCCTTCATAGTCAGGTAACGATCTCTTATTAATTTCTCTAGCATCTAAGCAGATCCTGACTGTACCATCCTTTTTAAACACAGGTACTATTCTGTTTACGTATGGACTATTGGCTCTTTTTATAATATTTAATTTTAGCCTCCCTAAATTTAATTGCCACAGGCCAACTATTTTGCTTGTATGGTCTCGTATCAGTTACGGTGAATTCATGCTCATAGGTAGTAATTAACCCTGGTTGCTCACTAAACATTTGTTTATACTTATAGATAATCTCTATGAACTTCTTCGTTTGGTCGGGTTTTATATTCTCTAATTCCAAAATTTTTTTTCTATTATTCCTAATCTTTCTTCCTTATAGTTCATTATGACATTACAATCCAGTTTTGTTTCTTCATTATTATAGAACTTAATTATTTTTTTTTTCTTTCTTTAATCGATCATTACATTTGGCATTAAATTCGACTGTTCTCTCTACAAAATCGATAATAGTTTCATATTTATTAAAAAGTTTATGCCTAATATGCAAGTTTTAATCAGACCTGGCACAATTATGAAATGTGTTTCCACTTTATATTTCCCTATTCCTACAGTAGTTACTATTTGATCTTTAGATCGACTTCTGACCCAACGCTCTCATAACTCTCATGTTTGACATTCTCCAATCTGACGAATCTTCTAACAGCTCCTTGTTCTTACTATAAAAATCTTCTGACATTACATTAAACTGACTTCCCGAATCTATCAAAGCAACAGTTTTAATATCCCCTAACCGGATTTCAAGTTCAGGGCAATTTTCTAATTCTAATGATAGTTCAACACAAACTTCGTCTTCATTTAAAATGTCCCGTATTTCTGCAATTAGTGTCATTCTCCAATCTGACGAATCTTCTAACAGCTCCTTGTTCTTACTATAAAAATCTTCTGACATTACATTAAACTGACTTCCCGAATCTATCAAAGCAACAGTTTTAATATCCCCTAACCGGATTTCAAGTTCAGGGCAATTTTCTAATTCTAATGATAGTTCAACACAAACTTCGTCTTCATTTAAAATGTCCCGTATTTCTGCAATTAGTGTCCTACAGTTGGTTATTTTACTAGAGTTAGGTTCCTGGCTAGGGTCAGCGTCCTCGTTTCATGCACTTGGGAGGGGGCTTGGGATGGTAATTTATGACATCACCCTTATGTTGTCTATCCTTGTCCAGCTGTTTACTCCGATAGTCGTTCTGACAATACCCTGTCACCCGGCTATTTTCGTTATTCCTAAGGTCAAGTCGTTGCTTTCTTGACAAATTCCTATCCCGACTGCCATTCGCTTGTCTTTGTAGGTGCAGATAATGAAACTCTGTTACTAGGTCGACAAATTCGCCATTAGTTTTAATTCCCCTCGTCACCAGTGCAATCGCCATGTTAGGATCAAAATGTTTGGCTAGCTTACGTATAATTAGATCATCTGGAAGTCTCGGTTCGAGTCCTTTAAACCATAATAAATTTCGTTCTACATATTCTACCATGTTCAACTGCCCCCTGTAATTATATTTTCCAAACTGTAATTCATCCCGAACACGCCCCTGTATTAATTTACTCCAGAATTTTTGTTTAAATGCAAAGATAAAAATCCCGAACTGTTTAAAGCTTTCCGAATGTAATCTAAACCAATTGGCAACTGGCCCGCGTAGATGTTGCATTATCCATTCTAAACCTGTTCCCTGGTAATACTTTTCATGTAACCCCATAAGCTCGTTAAGAAATGCCATAGGTATTTTTTCATCTCCCGAAAACATTATATTCGTGTTTATTGGTGTTATAAGATTATTATCTCTTCGGTTTTCTGTCGAATTTATTTGTTTTCTAATTTGTTCAATATTTTCGTCTAATTTTCTCAATTTTGGCTCAAATTCTCCGCTATTATCTGTTATTCTCTTGTCAATTGTCGTTTTCAAAGTTTCTAGGTAACCCGTTTGTCTGTTATATAGCTCTGCGCATGTCTCTTCAATCGTCACGATCTTTCCCTGCGTATTTTGAATTTCACTGTTTATGTCGTCTAATCGGCTATCAATTTTATGTGCATATTCTTGGTGTAATCCTTGTGTATTTTGGCCTGATACTAATATTTTTTCATCTAGTGTTTCCAGCAAATTTTTTTCGGTCACCATTAACTTGTTATTAAGTGTTGCAATATCTCCCCTCCAGTCTTTATCCAGTTTCCTTAATTTGTTGTCAAAATTCTCCCCCATTTTTGTGATTTCCTTATTCAAGTCTTCCCTATTCTTTTTTATATTGTCATTTATTTCTATTAATTTATTATCCATGTCTCTTTTATTTTGGTCAATATTTTCATTTGTCTTTGTTATATTGTCATTTGTTTTAGTCATGTTATCATCAAGATTCTTTAACTTTTTTAATATTTCCCTCAAAATATCATTATCTCCTAGTGTTCCTACTGTGATCTCATTATTAGTCCCCATGCCTGTTGTGCTCTCTGTCCCCAAAACCCTTATCTCTTCATTCACATTTTCTGTTACTCTCACCCATTCTACGTCTCCGAACCCGTCTTCCGTACATCTCATCTGTCCTACTTGTGTTTCTTGTGTATTTTGATGTTCCATTTTGAAATTTTTGTCGCGTATTCTTATACTGCGTCTAAGCGTGTAGCTATCTATTTGCCCTCTTACAATATTTCCCTTACTCATTAATAATTATAAAAACTTACGCTAGACAATTCTTATTAATACAATAATACACTACTAGGTCTACTGGTCAATACATTTAAATTTTGATGCAATTTCAAAATAGCCCCACGTTCAGTAGCCAATTTATAACATAATTTCCCTTGGGCTTTATCTATGTTATTTCAAATTTGTGAATTTAATTGTTATAGATTAGAACATTATTAATTACTGTTGCCAGTTAAATACAAAGTAAAAATGTTAAATCTACATTTAATTACACAATTATTTCAGACTATATTGTCGAACCAAAATCTTATACGGTAAGCAAACTGTTATTTATTTAATTCATTTTATTTATTATTATTTAAATTTGACCAGCTAATAAATTAAAAACTTTTGGGGCGTGTTTAGGCTCTTGCTTTATGAAATTACTTTTTTCTTTTGAAATTTAGAGTTACTTGTATATTAGAAAATTTGTTTTATTGACCAGAAATTTATTTTTTTTTAAATTAGTTTTTAATTAAAGTTTTTACTTAAGTGCAGTGACGTTCTTTCCTTTTTTTTGTTCCGTTAATCCTTGGCATTAGTTCGACGATTTATGTAACACTTCACTCACAATTGGTATCTGGTACTCTGACTCAAGGATACCTTTATTATGCAGTGATTATAAATTTAATAATTTAACTATACCCCAACTTCTTAACACCACATTTATCGATAATTAAATTACTTATATTTTTCTTTAACAATTTCACACACTTTCTTTAGGCAACATCCACACACGTCCATCTACTTTTTTGGTCGCAAGAAGACTGCCTCTTTTTTCTGCACTTGAATTTGTTACCGCGTATTTCCCTTTCTCGTTCATTTTCTACCCAATGAAAAACATCGATCTTGGCTTCCACCAATCAAATTTGAAATTCGTACTTTATTTTTTTTTTAAACTATCCGTTATTTTTGAAAGTGTACATGACACATCTGTCGTTCTATCCCGTCCCTTTCAACTATCTAAATCCTAACAAAAAACTCTACCCTAGTTCTCTAAGGGTTTTACAAATTGTTTATTTCCTTAACTACTTTTTTTTATTCAAACTTTTTTGTTTTTGTTCAATTTATTTCTTTGTCGGCTTTTACTAAGTCAACTTTTGCAAGTATTGCTTACTGTTAATGTTTATTTTTTATTTTTTTTTATATTAATATTTATAAATTTAACATTATAATATATATATGTCTGTGTGTGTGTGTGTATAATTATATATATATATATATATATATATATATATATATATATATATATATCAATAAATAAATAGTAATACACAGTTAATATCAATAAATAATTAGTTAATACATTTGATAATATTAAAATAGATTTGGCAAAACTGTTGTTGTTGAGTCAATCTAACACATATATGTTATGACATTCTTTGTTACATGTGTTGTAACGACATTCCTGATGACGTATTTTGTTATATATATATATATATATATATATTACAAAAAATGCACAGCATACCATTACATATTTTAGGAGAAGAGACGAGAGAAGAAAAAACATTTTAGATTGTTTTACCGAAACAAGAATGATTATTTTATTAGATGACCTTCCTAAGACTAATGTGATTACCTTTCCCTAATCTTTTGACTTAAAGAAAGGACAGGGACATTGTCGATGTCCTCCCATACAATTTCATATGGGTGGTAAAATGGCAAATTATACCATTGACTTACGGTCTGAGTTGACAATGGGACACATCTCCCGAAACCAGCGACCCCAATAATAAATAAAGTGCGCCTAAGGCAAGTGTAATATATGGTCGAATGTTCCTAGCGATAAACTAGTAGCTCAAGTGAAGATGGAACTAAATAATATTAGGTGATTCATACATTTCATTTCCAAAGCAATTTTCCTTCCTTTGATAGTACTGTATTTACTAATACTTTGCTTACTATTTATTAGGAATATAATGTGGTTCAATTTAATAATAAATACATAAAAACCTCTTAACCACAAACTTGTTTTTTAGAGTCTTTGTATATTATCCCTCTGAGGATGGTTACTTGGTAACTGAAATGTACGTAAGGGTAAAAAAGAATGATTGTGGTTAAGAGGTTTTTATGCATTTATTAAAGCTTTGCTTGTTGATACCAATGCATTCAAAAACTAATCTGAATTGAATTTACTACTTAAACTTGTTGAGCCCATTAACGCTTCCTAAACAGTCAGAGTATGTGGATTCTGTAACGATTTGTAGCTAACCGTTATCATTCCAAACTACGGCAACAACTATAGTTTATGCCCTTTAGAGCTCACGAGTTGTGGCACAAACTTCAACTAATCTGTTGCGAGGTATTGGTCGGGTGTTATTCCCGGGTTACAGCATTCCGGATAACTTTGGTTATAGTTCAAGTTTACAGAATGTGAAGCAATTTGTGAACTAACAACGCCTGACGAATTTACTCGTACATGATTATCTGAATGCAATTTGTATTCTTGTTGTAACTAAAGCGTGGAAATGAAACGTCTGTATTCTAAATTTTCAATCTGTGAACACAGATCAGTTATGCCATTAATGCAATCAGAAGTTCGCTCTAGAGCTGCGGTTCCCAAACTGTGGTACGCGTACCCCTTGGTGGTACGCGAGACGTTGCCAGGGGGTACGTGAGCAGGATCACGCCAGTTTGTTATATGTGCCGGCTGATGCGAGAGAAGTTTCGGGTTGCGGGAAAAGCAGGGGAAGTTTTGTTTTGCGCGCCGAGTGACGTTTTCCACTTTCTCTGTCAGTTTGTCTATCGTCTGCCAATCTTCACAGTGTGTGTTTTTGAGAGTGTGTCATACAGTCACATTATTCTTATTTTTTTATTAATTATTTCATAGGGCAGTGTTTGTTATATCAATATGGATAAGTGGTTAAGCCAATCTTTAAACGTTAAGAAGAAGCAAAGAATTTCATCGTTACTTGAAGAAGGTAAATTTTACTCCTGTACCTAGTATGTCTTCATCAAAAGAGCAAAGTTCTTCTATGTGTTCTGCGACGCCATTAGTTCAACAAACGTGCGTAAATATGATTTCAGCTACTTGTCTTATGGATTTACTTGTAATGAGGTCCATGACAATGAAGTTGGGTCACAATGCGTCATTTGTTTGGAAACACTTTCTCACCATTCAATGAAATCATCTCTTTTAAAGCGTCATTTCCTAACAAAACATGATAAACCATTGGACTTTTTCAAAAATAAGGAAGCTTCATTAAAAGGCAGCAAGATAAATATTAATTCTTTTACCAGTTTGAATTTAAAAGCGGTTGAAGCTTCCTATAAAGTTAGTCTTAGAATTGCTCAAGAGGGTAAACCACATACCATTGGGGAAAGATTAATATTGCCAGCAACTAAAGACATTGTGTCAACCATGTTAGGAGAAAAAGAGGCTAAACAGATTTATTCACTTTCGCTTTCTAACAATACGGTTTCAAGAAGAATAAGTGACTGCTAATGTAAAGGAAACATTACTCATGAAAATAAAAAAAGCAAATATTTTGCTATTCAAATTGACGAAACAACTGACGTAACTAACATGGCTCAGCTAATATGTTATGTTAGGTACGAAGATGGAAATACGGTCGGAGAAGACATGTTATTTTGCCAAAACGTACCTTCACACACAAATGCAGACGAAATATTTGGAAAATTAGACAGATTTATCCGAGAAAACTAGCTGAACTGGGAAAAATGTGTAGGAATTTGCACAGATGTTGCAAATGCAATGGCTGGAGTTCATAAGGGAGTTGTTACTTAAGTGCAGCAAGTAAGCCCAAAGGCTAAGTTTATTCATTGTAGTCTTCACCGAGAAGCTTTGGTTACAAAGAGATGTCCAGCGGAGCTGAAAACTGTATTGAATGAAGCAGTAAAGATTGTAAATTTCATCAAAGCCAGAGCACTGAACTCACGCCTTTTCCATACCTTATGTGATGAAATGAATAGTATTCACAAACAATTACTTTTGCTCACGGAAGTAAGGTGATTGTCGAGGGGAAGAGTGATATCTCGAGCTTTTGAACTTCGCATGAAATGTTGATTTTTCTATCCGACACAGACTTTCAGTATCGTGACCGTTTTTCAGATGAATACGCTGAGCCGATTGGCTTATTTGGCAGACATATTCAGTATGTTAAATGATGTTAACAGGAAACTACAAGGAAGCTATAACACCCCATTCCGAGTTATGGACAAAATCAATAGTGTGAAACTGAAACTAAGATTTGCAGAAGGGGAAGAAAAGAAAAGCCAAGTGTCATCGTTCCCATCTCTTGAATCTTTTATTAAATAGAACGAACTTCTCCTGAATCAAACAATTTTGAATGGCATATCAGATTATTTAGCTCCCTCCAAGTTAGCTTTACAAAATACTTTCAAGAAGATCTGAGTTCATACTCGTGGATTAAAAACCCTTTTGCTGACATTGAGAAAATTGTTCCAAACAGCTTTTCTCTGAAACTCAAAGAGGAACTTTTTGAGTTAAACTGGGATTCGGATCTGAAAGAAGTATGTAACAAAACCACTGATTTTTGGATCCAACGACGCTCAGAGTATGGGGAAATTGCTGACAAAGCAGTTGAGTTTCTACTACCGTTCCGAACTTCCTATCTATGTGAGGCGGGATTCTCACATCTGCTGTACATCAATAATAAATACAGGAACCGAATGCAAACAGTGGAATGTAATCTCAGACTCAAATTAAGCCCAATTATACCAGACATCAGCAGTTTAAGCCGTTCCATTCAAGCTAATCCCTTATATTGAATAACTGATGATAACTGTACCAGAACATTTCCATTGAGTGACATCCACAATTGTGAATTTTGTATTTTATAATTTGATTATAATTAAATATATGTATTAGTACAGTTTCTTGCATTTTATTATTCCAACGTAACAAGTTTTAACACAGATAACTAAAAACAAAATATATAAAATGGTATTTTTATACATTACAGATCTTTTATTCTAATTGCATTTTATTTTTGAAATTCAGATTTTATAAAATATGAGTGTGTGTGTGTGTGTGTGTATGTGTGTGTGTGTGTGTGTGTGTGTGTGTGTGTGTGTGTGTGTGTGTGTGTGTGTGTGTGTGTGTGTGTGTGTGTGTGTGTGTGTGTGTGTGTGTGTGTGTGTGTGTGTGTGTGTGTGTGTGTGTGCTACAACACTGGTCAAATTTGCAGTATTTCTTCAGAGCATAAATTTCTCTAAAGCTCTTTGGGGGTGGAGTATTTAGTTGCAGAACCCTCTCTTGTCTTCCTGAGTTATTCTGTTTTCGAGTTAAACAAATTTAATTAAAACACTATTCCAAATTAAGAGTAACGGTTCGGGCTTTTATTTGTAAATTTAGGGTATGTGATCCTACTGCGGTTTTGGGTTGTATGAAATATTTACATTCTGAAGGATATGTACATAAAACATAATTGAAATAAATGTTTATACAATGCAGCTAAACAAAGAGGTGTAAAGTTGATATTAGATAATAGCCTCAGAGATGTAATTCTGGAGAAGGGGTTAGGGAGTGGTAGGGGCAAATAAGGAGTGGCGGAGAGTAAGGAATAGGACGTTCTTAATGCGTCGAAGGCAGAACTTTAAATAAGAAAGACGTCCAGTGATGCCTTCGGGGGCTCAGCTGCCTCATCAAAGTTTTAAAAAAATCAAACTTAAATAGGAATGGAAACAACATAGTAACCTCCGACCATGCTCACCTATCGGCTACCAACAAGCCGCAATCGGCAATGAACAACGTACCACTGGCTACTGACCGGTCTAACTTCCAACCCCTCACAAGACTCAGGCAGTCGGAGGTGTGTCGGTCCATACGGGTCCTCCGCGGTTGGAAAATCCGCGTCAAATATGAATGAATGCAGTATAACCGGATTGTAGTAGCAATACTAAACTCGGCGCGGGCTTGCTTTCGAGTCGTGCCAGCCACCGCTGTACACGGCAAAAATATATAATCCCATATAATGCTCCGATATCCAGCCCGTTTAATCAATTACCTATTTATGTTATTGTGCTGTTTATTACGATAACTTTTAAATAGTTCCTTTGGACACAGACGATAGTAACGTAACAGGCTTATATTATAGGCTTTGCATTGCATCTTAAAATCGGTTTGTTACTCATTTTATTAAAGGGGTCCCCACATTTCTTTTCGCATTGGGTCCCCGATCCCTTACCGCCACCACTGAAGACGTCAAAAGGCAGTAAAAAGAGGTTTTGTCAGAAAACCTCCTACATAAGAACTACAGAAGGAAAATGTATGAATGTTAATAAGGAATAACCATTATTGATAGGTGAACAACAGTTATTCTCTATAGTAAGTACCCCACGCTCAGTTCTGCATTAAAGCTATATACGTATATTTAGTAAAGATAGTCTTCTAAGAGTTTTCAAATTTATAGAAGCATAACTTGGCGTTTCTGGTGGTGTGGCTTTCATTAAAGAAGATTATAAAAACAAATTAAATCTGTGTTATGAGAGGGGCAGAGTCGTTTCAGTAGATTATGAAACTGTGGCGAAACCCAAAATGAACTGCGATCACCCACTCCCCACTCTTAACATAACCACCAACAATGTGGTTTAACATGAAAGCCACTAAAAACAGACAAAAAATACATATTTCCCACTGCCTACTCATTTGAAGACGAGTACTAGCCGTTTCAAAGACATCCAATTTTCAACCACAGTATGTAGAAAGTATATTATAAACATTTCCTTGGATGAAAAATATTTTATGTTTGAAGCAAATTTTTTAAAAGTTAATTATCGAAAACAAAAGTCTGTTTGTTAGATAAAATAAAAAAGTTCCCATAAATTTAAAACTTTAAAAATTATTATAAAATATTTAAGAAACTAATGCAAGCGTTTTAGTCAATATGATTATTAGGTTATAATAAAATTAAAAAAATTAATATTACAATAAAACTTAATATTGGCGTGTATAGAAACAATCAGATATTGTATGTATATTCTTTTTATAGTATTAATTAAACTTGCTGGTTTATATTGCTTATTATAGTTTAGTGTTTCCTGTACTAAGATATTAAATTCGACCTGCTTTCTTCACTATGTAGTAAACTTTTTAGTTTCACAAGCTTATTTTATTCCTCAGAGGTTAAGTTGTTCTTACTAATTTTATAATTACTTCTCTAAAAATTAATTAATCAAACTTCTTCCGTACGCTCAGTCCTAATTACGCGTATAAATACATGTCTTTATACAATGATTCCGGAAAAGGGTATTCACTTAATTACTAAAACTTTCCCATTTTATATTAGTTTAGAAAATAAATAAATTTACTTTGCATCTTGTTTTTCTTTTAGTATCAAACCATCTGTCTTTTAGAAAACCGATTTTAGAAAATAGGTTATGCATAGATTAAACAAATGTTTCAACAAAAGCGTTTATACATTTAAAGAAGTAAGAAAATCATCAAATGCCTATTAGTTATAACTTTTTAAATGTTTATTTTATTACAATAAGCAAACATATCAAAAGCTTAAAATAAATATATATTTTAGAGTCTCTGTTATAAAAATATATTTACAACATGATTTCAAAGGTAATAGTGTAAAACACTAAGGGTTACAACACCCTTAATAGTGACACTATACTCGTATTTCTTCGTATGTCTATTGAATTGCATGGTCCCTACTTATGATTCAATTTATAATACAATTGAATTTTCGTACAGCAAATTTTAAACGTAACATTCCTATTAGTGACAATAAAACAGCACAAATTATTTCCCTATTAATATTATTCTTCAAAGCCTTTCATTAATTTCAACAGTTGGAAATAAAAGCTTGCCAAACAAAACTGTTCATTTCGCACCGAACCAATTGTTGCAAACGTCACGTGGCTGTAATTGTGTTGACGAAACAAAGGACACGTTACGCATTTATGTAACCTAACTTTGTAATTCTCTTGCCTACGTGGAACTCGTTTGTTGTGATACGTGGGTCGCCCTGACGTGAAATAAAGTAACTCACGTCAGTACGATTTTTACATTACTGCTATAAGCCACGCCCACGCAATTATAATTGCAGGTAATAATATTGAATAGGAAGTATTCTATGAAATATAAACCGAAATTCTTGAGCCTGTTTTAAATACTAATATTTAATCGTAACATTAATTAGTAATATATTATTTAAGTTCCAAAAAGCAATAGCTATATATATAAATGTAATGAGTAGCGATATGAGTATTTAAATACTTATAAGAAATATACAAATCAAATTTTGCAAATAATAGTATTAATAATAACAACAAATTTCCAAATATAAAAAACAAAAAAGTTATAAGAGAAATTAATAAAGGATTAGGAATGAACATATATGAAGCATTCGAAATATATAAATATAGCATTAATAACAAACTAATCAATAAACAAATACAAGTTTAATACATTCTAAATTTGATAATATAATCATTTTCTTTAATGTTACAGAAACAAGATAGGCTTGGAAATATTCCAATAAATTTGGCAACAATGCTGTTTCTTGCATATTACCAACGAAAAGCTTTGAATACAAAAATTAATAAATAATTCTTGTATATGAATAAACTCAGTTTTATATATATATATATATAAATTTTATATCTTAAATATATATTTTTTATATATTTCAAGATGTGTTAACGAACTCAAGTCTTTGCTACCTTTTCTTTTCTAGGTTTATAGCCTGGGGCTGATATTTCTGTTCGAGCTTGAAGGCTCTTTCTAGGCGACAACTTAAAGCTACGCTCTGTTTCATCATAGTTGAAAATTTTATCGCCAGTTAAGCTTTCTTTTTTTAATAAAGAGTTGAAATCTTTTAAGAAATTTCGTCATTTAATCAAAACTAGATGACAGTTTCCCTCCACAAATTTTTAAAATTGTGATAAAAATGCAAACTTCTTCCTGCACGATACACCTGGATATAAGAACACCTTTGCCTCTAAACTGGGTACAAAACCTCTTACATGTTGGTGTTCGCAACCTTTCATTGTTTTTCTCTCCTTGAGTGCTCTTTCAGTCACTCTTGAAGAACACCATTTTTTTCCAATCTCCTACTGTTACCCCTCCGACACCATAATCATAAGCGACGTTCTGCATTGACCTCTCCTTTATCAAGTCTTTTTATTGCCTCAAGTTTCTGTTGCAATGATATTACTACTTTCTTTCTTTTCGTTGCCATAACGAAATAATCAATAGATCTATCAATATGAAAACGATAAGACAAAGACAACACAACAATAACTACGACTCAAACTCGAAAGTAACACCACTTTAGAAACACTTACACTCCACAAAACAAACGGTGTCGGATTATTGAGACTGTATATCTATATATCCGAGACAGAATAATCTAATATATATATATATATATCGCAGTATATATATATATATATATATATATTATATACATATATATATATATATATATATATATAAATATCGCAGTATATATATATATATATATATATATATATATATATATATATAATAAAAGCACTTAATACCATATTATATATATATATATATAAATTATAAAAGCACTTAATACCATATATATATATATATATATATATATATATATATATATATATATATATATATATTAAAAATATTTCAAAAACAAGAATACTTTTAATGAATATATTTATTCAAACCTTGTTTTATTAGATAATTATTTTCCTGAAGATGCTGATACTATTTTATCGGCAAAAAGCTTTGAATAAATATATTCATTAAAAGTATTCTTGTTTTTGAAATATTTTTAATTTATTAACAATATTACAAGAAAACATGTCACCATATTTAATATATATATATATATATATATATATATATATATATATATATATATACATAAAATCTTATAGTAAAAACAATTGGAAATTATTTTTATACATTATCCTTCAAGATAAGGTATTTCGAAGAACTTTCATTTTAAATAGTTATGTCTGTCTGATTGTCTATGGTTCTAGTTCTGAACCATAAAACAGGAATTAGAGTAAAAGTTTTTAAAAATTTCCCCGTCAGCGCATGGCAGTTAAAATTATTTAACTGTAGTAGCCTACATAAACGTTTTCATTATATTTGGTTTAATTTCCTTGAAAAGCCCAGTTTCAATATTTTACAAAATCTTCTTAAGACTTTAAAGTATGTTAAATGTATAAAACCATCCAGTCTCTCATTCTTTTGCAGAGACTGTCGTATTATATTTTTTTTATAATTCTATCTTTTTGTCGTCCTGAAAAATACCCAACGCTTTGATCTCTAAACTCTTACTTCGCACAGAGCTCCAAATATTTTCTCTAGACAAAGTCTTTCATACATCTTCTATAAAGCGTTACATTTATCAAAGGTTCGTAGATTTTCTTTCTAATGTCTATAGAAACATGAGGGTTTACTCTTTGTAATGCACTTTAGTACGTAGAATGGTTTTGTATGTTGGTAGGTTCTCTCCATCCTAGGAATATGTCTTTAAGACAATGGCCACTTTAATATTGTTTATATTTGTTATTCTAAGCCTCTATGAAAATAGTTTTTAGTTTCCATAAAAATTTATGGAAATTATTTTTCAAACTTTCTACTTTCATGAATTTCTTGGACACTGCATTATTTAATGAATCTTATTATTCAATAAATAAAGACTGAAATTGGCCTGAAGGATTAACGTTTGGTATGGGAAATATACTGATTCAGCTTCGATCAGCTGTTAGGAAAACCTGAATTTAACCTTAAAACTTCATATAACAACTAGTCCGCTTTATATGAAGAGCATTCAGTGACCCGTTTTTTATTATAAATGTAAACATTTATTCATAACTCATTTGTATGTTATGTAAACAATGGACATCTCAGTTTACAGAATATTTCGGAAACCACAGTTCTGTCCATCTGTCGGAGTTCCAACTCCGTTTGAAACTCGAGTTTAATAGATTATTCTGAAGACAAACTAGTCACAGAGTACGTATCAAAGAAAAGATTTAAGGCAGTGTAAGAAAGTTTGTAACATTAGCAGCGCTAACTTAAGTACTCAAAAAAAATATCAATGCAGAATGGACCCCAAAGGACTTATCTCAAGGACATGAGACTAGAGTGTGCACAGGACTAGATTGCGTGTTAATGAGTGTTAATGAGGTGAGGTTTTCACTTATTTATTCTTATCAAGGAAGCATTGCACTGGAAAACCTTCGATGTCGACGATGAAATAAAATAATTGTGGCTAAAGCTCAACTAGACAGACTTGTTTGCAGTGAGTATAAAAACACTTAGTTTAGATATACAGATAATTGTGCTTTATAATTAGTGACGATTACGAAAAATGAAACGTTTGATTTTGTACAATTATATTTTTTCTAAAGAAATTTTTCTCGTTTATTATTAATTCATCGGGCAATATACAGATTGTAATAGACATTGCGTGTGTCTAACTCGAACGTTCATATTTAATTAAATGGTTTAATAAAAATATACTAAACCTTTTCTGCTCAAATAATACGAAAACGTGTTTAAGAGAAACATTAATAAATCTTATTTCAACATTTGTATATTTAAATTTTAATTTAAAAATAAAACTTACACTACTTTTACATCTTATTAACAAATAAAAGACTTACACAAAACTCACAAATTAATCATTTATTTACTCATACGTGTTTCAATGACAAAGCCATCATTAGTGAGTGTTGCTACTACAAATTCCAACTTACAACAGTTACAGATTACTTGTAAGTTATAGTTTGTAGTAGCAACACTCACTAATGACGACTTTGTCATTGAAACGCGTATGAGTAAATACATTATTAATCTGTAAGTTTTGTGTAAGTCTTTCATTTGTTATTAACGTACTCACAAGCTAAGCCTAGAGAATATTTGGTATATTTACATCTTATTATATGGATTAGTACCAGATGGTTACATTTTAAACGATCTACCATTAAAAATGTCTTTTTCAAGGAACTAGAACCTGTAATAATTCCCTCTGGCTTTAAGAAAGCGGAAACTCTGTTATAAAAAGTAATTCCAGTTTAGCACAAAGTTGCCGCGACTTCTTACGGTTCGGAATCACCTTAAAGTGAACGCTATGGAAGTTCTTGAATTAGATTTGTAATGCGGTGATTCATTTTAAAAATAAAGATTAAACAATTAATAAACTTTTGCAATAAACGCCTGAATTATTGACAGCTTTTGGCGATTTAGAGTGTTCAATATAAACTGAGAATTCTAAGGCGCGCAATGTTGGTTTCATATTTACTTATTTGTAACACATTATTAAAGTATGTGGTTAACGTATTGTATTTAAAATAATAAATTGATAACCGTTACAAAACGAACAACAGAACGTTTACGATATTCCCCAGTTTCCAATAACAGTCAATCAATATGATGATTGTCAAGAAATATATATTATTTTCAGATTCAAGATTAAATAGGCCCTACATAAAAAAGTAATAATTTGATTAACATAGAAACTACTAATATTTATCTACTTTTTCAATATTTTATTTTTTTCATAGGATTTATTTTCATATATGAAAACAACCACAAACCAAAGCCTAAATCATACCCGCCAGAAAAATTTCGGGCCCCTGGGCAAACATGAGTACGGGCCCTGGGCAAACATGAGTACGGCCCCTGGGCAAACATGAGTACGGCCCCTGGGCAAACATGAGTACCGGTCCCTGAGGAAACATGAATATGGGCCCTGGGCATAAGTACGGGACTTCCAACTTATACAACTTTGTATTTTGTACATTACAGAATAAATTTTTGTTTCCGTGTTAAGCCCAACTAGACCTACTGTATCTAATCTGTGTGTGTTTAGTTTTATTAAATTAAACTGTCGTTCGGTTATAACAACCAAGACATTGCATTTTGTGTGAACAGAACATTTCATGTAATAAGTATAGGCTAAGTTTGCCATTAAAAGCTTGAACAATTGTACATTGTACTTTTTATAATTTATTTATATAATGTTTTCATCTCGTTTATTAATCTAGCTACAAAAGTAATTAATGCGTCAGTAAAAAAACACTCGCGGGCCCCTGAGCCTTTGCCTCCCTTAGCCTCCTCTCTGGGCGGACCTGGCGTAACTTACATGTAGGCCTACTATTGATTGAACCTATTTTCACGGATTTATGTTTTAACTTGCTTTAGTAAGCTACGGATGTTTATACCATTCAGTTGTTAGTCACTGGTATGGCTTAACCTAAATTATCTATGAATAGTTCTGTATATAGGATGAATACGCAACATATGTTGTACAAAATTATTAGCACGGGAATATAGTACGCTTTTAGAAAGAGCCAATACCATATAGTAAACCCATTCTAACATTTTAGTTAAAACGACTCATACAATAAACTCATACTAAACGTTTCAAGTAAAATGACTTATCCCTCGTAACGTCAACACAACGCTATTTATATTTTATCTCTATCGTATCAAAAAATAGACTTTCGTAAATTCTTAATTGTCTAGCCATAATAAATACATTATCATTTTATTCTGAAACTACCGACAAAGTCAAACTTATTTTAAAAAGTAGCTTTACAGATAATGTCATTTACTTTGTAAGAGTAGGCTATGCTTAAAATTCAGATCGTGTTGATGTATTAAGTTGGTGAAACATTAAAACATATATCATAAATTTATAAGAATGTTCACAATTAGGAGTTGTCGAGTTTTAAACATGCTTTGATAAAATACTCAATAATATTTGTTTTAAAGACTACTGACCAAGTCAAAATTATTAGAAAATTTAGCCTTGTAAATAATGTTATTTACTTTAACATGTTTTAAAATTTAGCTTTGTGTTATTTACACTAAATTACTTTAAAACATTAAAATTTATTACATAAATTAAAAAGAATTGTCAGAATTAGGGATTAAAAAGTTTCAAACATTCACTGATAAAATGAGACTACCGACGAAGTCAAAATTGTTTATAAAAGTAGGTTTTTAAATATAATTTCATTTACTGAAATGAACATTTTGAAATATCTCAAAATTAGGTTTATATTGATTAAATAAGCTACTGAAGTGTATTAAAAATTACTACACATAATAAAAATAATTATTATCAAATTAGGAATTGTTAAGTTTTAAACATTCATTTACTAAATATAAGTGTGAATATGATTAATTGTTGAAAACTATGAAGTAAACGCTGCACCAACAGTCTGGTCAATTTGTTAAAATAAATGTAGGCTTACCTTGAAAATAAGTACTCCAATTTGTTTATAAATACTTTATAACCTTTAACTAACAATATTCAAACACTTTACTACACTAAAACACTCATGGACAGGAAATATTTATAACAAACGCAATGCCCAACGCCAGACAAAAAACTACACTTTCCGCCATTTTGTTTACTGAGTTCTGCAGAGCCTTCTTGATAAAGTAAACAGAGGTTTCCAAGAACTGACAAAGCTCGCTTAACTAACCAACAGCCATCGACAAATCTACAAATACGATTCGCCTCTCTTCGATGTTTGCTTTTTACGACAAGAAGTGGCTCGCACAAGTTATTGAAATCACATCCGTTAGCCAGAGATGTTCGCAGTAGTATAAACAAACTTCAGTACTTTCTTAACCTAAATGTTTAACGTAAACGTTCATGTTTTTTTGTTAGAAAGGAGATTGCCGCACAAATTGGAGGGTGAGGGCATGCGAGTTAGTTGTGGGTAATACTTGACCAAATGTTATTCAAGTTCGATTTTTTCTTTTTGTTGGCACATTCGTTTTTCTTTTGCCCATAAAAAGACTACATTAAAATGTGTATTAAGGAAAATCATTAATTATAACACAAACGAAAAATGAACTAAATAAATAAAAACCCACTACAAACAACACAAAAATCTTTTATTTTACTAAAACTACTTTATGCACATTTCGATTACATGGTCATCATTTTCATAATTACTGTTTAAAATTAGATTCCAACGTTTTTTTAAATATCAAAGCTCGCCATCCTTCCTCTCATACTATCAAATACGTCAACCAATAGAGACAGGGCTTAGCCGATCCTCATAAATACAACCTTAATATTCAACAAACGAAAACAATTTTCTCAAAAAATATACGAAATTGCAAAATCGTATACATAAATAGTACTATGTGGTTGCGGCTTTTTATTTATTGAGTTAAAATTAGTCCATAGTGCTCAAGAAAATTATTAAACGGAATATTATTTATTGCTACATATATTTACCGTAATTTTATGTTTAATTTACTAAGCATTCAATCTTGGTATTGGCTTCCAAGAAAGTAGTATCACAAATGTTACAAATACGAAATCATCGTCAGTAACAATGATACTTTTATAACATTATTATTAACCAACTTTTCTTTGAGCTTAGTTTGTGAGGCTATGTTAAAACAAATAAAAGGCGTTCACAAATCTCTCAAATTAATCATTTATTGCTATTAATAAATTATTAATTTGTGAGTTTTGTGTACGTATTTTATTTGTATCAACATAACCTCACAAGCTAAGCTCAAAGAATAGTTATATAAATATGTCACTCATAGTTGTAAGTTAGAATTTGTAGTAGCAACACAAGCTGATGATGACTTTGTCATTGAAACGCATCTGAATTATTAAATGATTAAATTGTCAGTTTTTGTACGTATTTTATTTGTATCAACATAACCTCACACGTTAAGCTCAAAGAATAGTTATATAAATTTGTCACTCATAGTTGTAAGTTAGAATTTGTAGTAGCAACACAAGCTGATGATGACGTTGTCATTGAAACGCATCTGAATTATTAAATGATTAATTTGTGAGTTTTGTGTACGACTTTTATTTGTATTATTAACAATGATAAAAATGATATTTATTCAAATAGTTTTTATTTTATAATATTATAATATTATTATATATTGATATTAGTATCAATTAACAATGGAATCCATTTTTTTAAATGTATTCCTAAATCGTCATATATCAAATAATGTTGCTCGCTGTCTTGTTCAGATACCATATGGAATGCCGGTCACTCGGAAAGCATTTCGCAATGCGGAATGCCCAGCCAAAATACATTGCTGCAATATCAAACGTCCACTGTAATTGCTGTAAACTAATTAAAGATTGCTTTATAATTTTGAACTAGTAATAAAATAAATGATTTGAAATCTTCCGTTAAAACATACGTTTTCTAAATTTTATTTACCAAATTTTCATGGACACAAAAATAATTAAACAGGCTCAAAAATGTGTATTAATAATTCTTTTTTTTAATAAAATTATGGCAGTAAGCTTGTATGTCCTTGAAAACCAAATAAAAGTACATTAGACTACAACTAAATACAATTGGTATATAAATTAGTATGTTACATTTGCCTATAGTAGCACTTATGTTTTTGACTAGGACGGCCGTTTCGGCAAACACTGAGTTACAGCCTGTGTTGAGAAAAGGGGCACATCTCCCGTAATGGTATTCCTCAGTAATCAAACATTTTCAGTGCTTCTATAGGCAAGTGTAACATACAAACATTTTTTACAAGTGTTTTAGTGAAAAACTAGTAGCTGAAGTGAAGATTGAATCACACAATATTACACAACTCATTTTCAATATTTTAAAATTTTTTTTCAAAAATAGGATTTAGGCTACTGTTTATATCGAAAACTTGTTAATATAATAACACCACCGTAATATACAAATGTTTTGAAGAGGTAGACTATATAATTAAAGATAAATACATTTTAAATCAACAATTATGAAGATTTTTTTACTATTATACATACTAATATTATCTACTGCCGGGTAATTATCATGTGTTTAAACATTTATCCATTATCCAAGTATTACTTAGATATCGATGTGGTGTATGTAGACGAACGTGTATATATGCTTTGCAGACTCAGACAACATCGGTCTGAATAGGCACCATTAATGATATCATGGAACTGAGAAAACGAAAATGAGGTACAGAAAAATGAAAATAAAGCTGTGAAAGTTTATATTCCCCCAGTTTTTAAAATTAAATATTTTCAAGGTACAATAAGGCTTCGATTACAAGGTTATCAATACGAAAGTATGATTATATCAACAAAAACAAATTTCAAAGAATTTAATAAAAGTAGACAACGGGAGGAGTTTGTCAAAACTTTGTTTCGTAAATATGTTTATATCTAATTTTCTTTTTTAGAAAGATGTAATACTTGAATATAAATTCTGGAAAAATGTTTGTCTTTTAACAAGGAAATATTTTTAAACTAGCAAGAAAAAAAAATAAAGACTGGTATAGACTAAATGTATGTTTCTTTAAAATAAATGCGGGCTTGCGCGCGCGAGTTTGTGTGTGTGTGAGAGTAGTGTTTGTGTGTGTGTGTGTGTAAATGTGTGAGTGTGTGTGCGTGAGCACGTGCAAGAGAGAAAGAGAAAAAAGTGACAGAGAGCTTCAGTAAAGCAAAAGGAAATTGAGTTTAAGGCTGTGGAATAATAATTTAATAAAAGAGGGTACTGGAATATAGATTAGCTTCAATTAAATCTCTTTGGTAAATTAGTAAAATTAAATGAAAGAATAAATGCGATTATTTTATACATGTAAAGTCAAAAGCCAGAATTGAAACGTCGTCACGAATTCTAATCCAGTATTTAATTTTGCTGGGTGTGTTTAGTAAAAATGTGTTTAGTGAAAAAAAATACATTTATTCCTTCTGCAAACAAAAATTAGTTATGTATATGGTATGCTCGATTGAATTGTAAACGTTTCATGGCCAGAAATAGGTTCAAATAATATCAGTAATTTTGAAATCTATAGGAACGTTACATAACCCCATCAACGAAATTAGTAGCTAAATTTTCCTTATATATTTATTGTATATTATTTCAAAAAAGCTTGAATATTATTATTATTATTTTTTTTTTTTTTTTTTTTTTTTTTTTTTTTTTTTTTTAACGACGGGAAATGCTTTATAAAACCCGTCTTTCCCAGGCAAAGATTCCACCCCGGGACCGCCGAAGCATTACTTCGAGGTGGTGCCTTTTATCTAGTGCCCTCTATCATGGATCTAACCATCCCTCTTCTTTTTTACAGCGTAGGATGGTTTCGATATACCATTCTACAGTCCTCCAATTGTCTTCAGTTGCAAGCATCATCCGCACGATATTCTCTGTTGAGAGACCCGCGGTACGTGCCATCAACCGGCTCCTCTGGTCTGCGAATCTGCCACACTCAAAAAATGTGTGTCTTGCGTCATCAATACAATCGTTACACACCCGGCAGTACTTTGATAAGACTTTTCCCATCCTATAAAGATATGCTCGGAAATAGCCGTGGCCTGTCAGAAATTGTGTCATGAAAAAACTAACTTCTCCGTGTTTGCGTTCTGTCCACTCCTTCACGTTGTTAATCAGGGTGAACGTCCATCTCCCTGTTGGTTCAGTATTCCATCGCTGCTGCCACTCAGCCATGGTTTTGGCCCTAGCTCTCTTCGCTGCCTCCACTTTACCTACATCCTTGCTGGAGGTATAGGCAAGTTTCCTCTCTTGAGCCAATAAGTCAATTGGCACAATACCTGCCACCACCAACACTGCAGCCAACGAAACAGTACGGTAGGCACTCGCAATTCTTAATGCCCCCATTCTCTGTACTGAGTTTAATCTGACACAATTTCTACGTGTTTTGACAGCATCTGCCCAGATTTCAGCACCGTACAGCAAGACAGATTGCACCACAGACCACAGGAGCCGGCGCCTGCTTGCACTTGGGCCGCCGACGTTGGCCATTAATCTCGCGAGTGACGAGGCCGCCACCGCAGCCTTGTCACAGGTCATACGAAGATGTTCCCCGTACGTAAGCTTGTTATCCATTACTACTCCAAGATATTTGGCCGTTCTCCTAGTGTAGATAGTCTCCTCTCCCACTAGCATTGGAACTACCATCGGCAACCTCGATCTTGTCAGCAGCACCATCTCCGTCTTGGAAGCTGCTAGCTCCAATCCGTTCTCCTCCATCCATCGGTTAATCCTTCGCATAACCTGGTTCAGCCGCACCTGCGCCAACTCGGTGCTACGGGCTGTAATGACAGCCGCAACGTCGTCAGCGTAGCCCACTAGATATACGTCGTCTGGCATTTCTAATCTAAGCAGGCCATCATATGCCACGTTCCACAGGTCTGGTCCCAATACTGACCCTTGAGCAGCCCCAGCTGTAATTTCCTTTGTCCACTGTCTTCCCTCGGCCGTCCAAGTCAGCCGGCGATCTCTCAGATAATCTCTGATAACAGTCAGTAGATATTGTGGAACAATGAACTTTTGCTCTAGGGCCTCAATTATAGCTGACCAACGGACCGAGTTGAAGGCATTTTTGACATCTAGTATCACCAGCAGGACAATAGGTCTGGCCCCATGACACACGCGATCTCCCATTTCCCTAGCCTCTATCACCTGTTTTATCGCCGTTATTGTCGAATGGCCCTCCCGAAACCCATGTTGATTCATGGTAAGGCCTCCTGCTGCTTGTATTGCGTTTCTCAGCCTCGGTTTTATCAGCTTTTCCATTACCTTCCCTGTCGTGTCCAGCATGCACAACGGTCTGTATGATGACGGAGAGTCGGGAGATCCCTTCCCTTTATTAATCAGCACCAGCCGTGCCACTTTCCAGGGAGAAGAAAATATGCCTACCTTCAAACAAGCATTGAACATATCCAGTAAAAGATATGGTTGGGTTCGGGCGACAATCTTTAATACCTCCGATGGGACTCCGTCCGGTCCTGTGGCCTTCCCATTTTTTAAAGACATTACTGCCGTCGACAGTTCTGCTTCAGTGAACAAAGGAACATTGATATTCTCACATGGTGCTCCAAGTGGGACTGAACGTTGGTGATCAGGAAAAAGTGCATCTACCATTCTTCTCATAGTGCCGGCACTCAATGCCTGATCAGAGCATCCACTACTCAGCTTGCGTGTAACCAACTTATAACCCATACCCCAGGGGTCTTCATTAATTTCTTGACAGAGGGATTTCCAGCACCGTTCCTTGCTTAGCCTGATTGCTTTAGTTGAAGCTTTTTTTGCTTCTTTGTACTCTGAGGATAGAGCTGCTGCATTAACCCCGCCATGAGCTCGCTGTGCCTTCCGTCTGAGTTGAAGACATATCCGCCTAAGGTCGGCTATATCGTCGCTCCACCAATAAACCTGCTGCCTTGCTTTGTGGATGCTCTTTCTAGGCATTGCCATTTCGCAGGCCTGTCGTATAATGCGTGTTACGTGTTTAACGGCAGTTTCTACGTCTCTTACGTTAGGTGAATCTGGGTAGCAGACCGGATCAGAATGCACCATAAAACTTAACGTCTCAACCAACATGTCTTTATCCATTTTCCCTACATTCCACCTTGACTGGCATCGGTTCCTGAAATGAGGTGTGACATTCCTTTCTTCAATATCAAAAGCTATATAATCATGGTCGCTCCCCGTATAGCCTGGGAGCACTCGCCAGTTTCCACATCCCCGTTCCAGTTCTTCAGATACCATCGTCACATCCGGAATTGAGTACCCATAGCCTGGTCGATGGTACGTTGGGGTGCTGCCTGTATTTAAGATCCTAAGCCCCAGTCTAGCTGCCATTTCCAACAGAAGTTGGCCTCTTCTATTTGCACGCGGCATTCCCCATTCTACCGCCCTGGCGTTGAAATCTCCAGCTATTACAATTCGTCCACCAAGTTCTCTCACTGAGTCCTCCATGCTGCCCAGTTTCTCCTGATAAATCCGGATACCCTCATTTGGAGAGAAGTAGCAACTGACGAATGTCAAGTTCCCGCTTCTAATCCAAACGTAACCACTTCCCGAACCACTCCTACTGACAGGGATCTTTGGCTGGTCCGTGATCCAGATTACTGCCATTCCAGATTCGTCCGTAAACCATGTTGGTTTTCCTCTATTACGATATGGCTCACTGATGATTGCGATTCCAGTTCCTGTCTCCAGTACCAGTTGGTCAATCAATCCATCAGCGGCCCTACATCTGTTGAGGTTACCCTGCAACACCTTCATCAGCCTTTGTACTTATCCTTTGTCGAAGCTAAAGCTTCCCGAAAAACTTTACAATAACCTGACCCCAGCACATGGTTTACAGATATATCCTTATACCCTCCATCCGTACAAAGGATACACCGTGCTTCTGCCTTACACGTAACCGCCTTGTGATCTCTGTGTCCACACTTCCAGCACAGATCACTTCTATCAGGGCCCTTACACTCACTCCTTACATGGCCGTATTCAAGACACCTGAAACAGCGTCGGACCTCAATCCTTCGTCTGAGCCTGGCAAAGATCCACCCTACCTTTATTCTGCCTTTCCTTATCAGTTTAACTCCCTGCGCCTCTTCTACTTCTATTATCGCCATACATTGTTCCCTAACATTAGGGCCAAGAATGGATATCTTCACCTCCCCTTCTACCATGTCCCGGATAAGAGCCTCCTTAACTTCCTCTTCGGTCGTGTAGGAGTCGAGATCCAGAATCTCCAATCTCATCTTGGGGATTAAGCTTCGAACCTCTCCGCTCTCTCCGATTGCCGTTTTAATTGCAGTTTGGAGTGCCGCTTGGTCTTTGCAGCTGTTGAGTTCCAATAGCACTCCGCCTTCCCTAGTTTTCCTGATCCCGCGGATCACCGTCCCACTGTCTTCTGGCCGCACGTCTTTCCTTATTGCTCCTAGAATCTCGGCGTAGCTCTTTCCAGAGGCGGCTTTAATAACTACAGCGCTTCTTCTAGGTATTGCTTCTTTTGTTGGCTTCTTCTTTTGACTAGATTGTTGTTGCTTTGGCGCCAACACTTGCTGCTGCGGTGTCTCTAGTACTGGCTTCTTTTTATTCTTTTTTTTACCGGCCACTACATTCCATGCCTCGGCCTTTTCTGGTTCCTGGCTCTTGGTGTCCGCTGCATCCTGACTCGCAGTAGACTCCCTCGGGCGCTTTCGTGGAGGTAGGTATGGGATACCAGGACTACCTCCTACAGACACAGGAGGATTCGGCCTCTGAAATAAAGCTCTGCAAATCTGTTCTCACTTCGGCGTCCACAGCACGTTCAGGAACATCATCAAATGGATCAGCTACCTTACTACTCTCCAAGGTTCTTGTTAGAGGCGGAGTCCTTATTGTGCTCGTGCTTTTCTTAAACGGGTCTTTTTCTTTTTCTGCACTTGTAGCTTGCGTCAGGGCCAAGTGTTCCACCCTTTTCGAAGAATTGCAGTCAAGGGCTAACGACCCAGGTGTGGCCTGCCCCTGCCGGTACTGGGGATCCGACTCCCTGCACCGTAAAAGATATCTCCTTCTCACTACTCATATTTGGTTTATTTTCGGGGTTCCCTCCCCTATCTTGTTTTGGTTCACCCTGGCTATTTTATTTCACCAGTACCCAAAGTGCAAGCACAACGAGCGTTCCCCTATCCACCACCTGGGGAGGCGCCCGATAGCAGACAAGCAACTGCCACGGGATTACTACTACTACTATTACTATTTTTATACTTATTATGCAGGCTGGGAAGGGAGAAGGTTGACGACGGCAAAGTAGCAGGAAAGATGTTCTGCGGACCCACCGGAAGATGGACAACCAGGCTACTAAAAAATCTATCCAGTTGGTCTGACAGGCAACATGGAGAGGTAAGCCTCTACAAAACACAGTTCTTAACATGTCATGGTTGCTTCCGGGTCTATTTATATAAAATGTGGAAGGTGGACAACGCACAATGTTCTCAGTGTGGCGAAGAATCATCCGGCATTCGCTAACACATCTTCTTTATGTGTAGAAGAGGGCAATCGGAGAGAACGGCGATGTGCCAATAGACACGCAGAACATTGTTGGCATGATGTTGTATAATGCATCCAATTTGATAGACGTAGCGACATACATCGAGAACATAAAATTGTATGAACGAGAACTAAAATGTGAAAGAGGAAGATGATCGAGGTCATACCCTGTGAACCAGGCCAAATAATAGTTTCAGGAATAGAAACCACTGGGGTTATTAAAAGGCCTTCCCAAGACCTGGACGAATGCTAATACAGTGATACCCTAATCAGATCTACAAAGATCCGGAAATCAGGATGGGTAAAGTGGTAATAAGCCAGGAGTCCCACACACCAGGTCAGACTTGTTGGTGCGTAAATGCATTCCAACCTCCATAGAATAAAAGATTATTATTATCATTTTTACTATTACATACTTAAATTTGAAGTTTCAAATTTATCATATTAAAAATTGTATAAATGTAAATATTTAAAAGTTTCTTAAACAAGCTCCAACAAATTGACTGAATTAATGAATATAGTTTATGGCAATAATATATTAGTAATCTTGTAATTCATTTTGCATATTAGGAAAAATTATAAATTCTGTATGCCCAGACTTCTCTTATGCTGCTAGAGTACAACACATAAAGTAATATGGAATCATACATAATTAAAACAGCTGTTGATTAAAACCATATTGAATTACATAAATTAATCAAAAACGCGTTATTTAGGAATTTCCTTTGAAAACGATTTAAACTTAGCCTCCAAATAGCCTCTAAGTTCAGGGGAAAACAGGGATTAGAATTAAGCTAACGCTTTGTCCTCGGAAATTTTCGATTCAATTCGTTTCTCTTCCGAAATCTGATTCAATAATGTGACGTCCTATTTTTATAATTTTACATCCTTCGAAAGAAGCTAAATAAGTTTCAAAACATAAATTTAATTTTAAAATATTTTATAACTGGAAATTCTTTTATTCTCGTCTCCGTAGTACTCTGATTAAATTTGATAATCACTACAAGTATATAACTTCTGGTCAGTTAGTTTGGCTACATTTAAACCAATGTATTATTTATACGAGTATTTTTTTATTGTGATGTATTTACTAATATTAATTAGTATTTAGACATTAAAAATAAACTAGACGCCCAACCCTAGCGTTTCTACTATTCTGGGACGCGCTGACCAGTAAAGATAGGCATTTAGTAGAAATTCGTCAACAATGAGATATAAATCCACTTTTTTAAAATAAAAAACAAAACTAAGATAAGACATCCTACATTCCAATGCGCGGAATGTCGTGTTATTGTCACGAGAAGGGTAGTTTTGTAGGATGCCTATTGTTGGTGGAGCGTATTTTTAAACCTTATTACCCTTTTGGATAGTTTAAGTTTAACAGTGATCACCACGTGCAGCCAATGAGCTACAACACCCCTCATTCATAAATACTACATCGATATAAAAACAAATAATATTCAGAAACACTCCTACTCAAACAAATATTCTTTGAGCTTAGCTTGTGAGGTCATGTTAAAAACAAATAAAAGAGATGAAGAAGATTCTATCTTCTGTGCAATATATCTGTTGCTCTCCCAGTTATTGGAAAACGTGTTTAGCGAGAGATATTTCTCTTTCCAATATGAAACAACTATTTTGTAAAGGCTTCCTAGAGAATCTCTTACGCTACAAATGAGACTCCTACCTTTACTTCAGTTTATATATTCATATTAATGATACTTCAGTCTATCAAGTAATCCGCCCATGTTTGCGTAGATTTCTCAAACTGTATCGCTTTCTTCAGGCAAAGTGAAAATATGTAACTCCATGATAATAAACATATAAAGTAGATACGTTTATTTTTTCACCTGCCTTTAAATAGATACTAGAAATTTATAACTGATAGAAAGAATCCGTAGAACATAAGTAGGGAGCAACTTCGCCTACGCAAGCAATGATTGTAACTACCTTAATGTAGGAGATCCTTACTTGTCAGTTACGGTGCCAGTGATCTTACATCTAAATGGAGAAGACTTATCCTTCCTGTGACGGTTGTCTACTGACTCTTCGCTGCTGAGGAAACGGTGGAGACTATATAGAACTAACCTTCTGGCCTCACGAATCCAACCTTAACTCTCGGCTACTCAACCCAGGGGATTTGCGTCACCAGAATCAAGGAGCGTGATGCTAAGACCCGTGGTACACGTATGTAAGAACTGAGGGCCTTACTGTACTGTGAGGCCTACACTGGTCACCCCTCGCCTCTGGCTACACGGTCACTCCACTGCCTTCACGGCCCGCTCCCGAGACGAGACGAGTCTCCGAACAGGAACCACGGTTTATCCCGCTTTCCAGATCCACCGAAGTAGTCGAACAGCCAGAATATTCATGATTGGTTCACTTAAGGTAGTGCAATCGGATATAGTTCCAAAAAGATTGATTGGTCTTTTCGAAGTGTTGGGTGTTTAGATGGGCTTTCACCAACCAACCAGCTAGTCCTTGAGGGCATGCATTTTCGATATTCGCTATTGTGTTACATAAAAAAAAGAAGGAAACGAGATGGTGAAAGAGAAGAATGATGACATGAAGTACCTCCCTCTTACGACTTTCTCCCTTATCAAAGAACACAAGGATATTTCCTTATATGGGTAATAAACAGTCTGGAGTATGAAAACACTACCCCCACGATATCACCTTCAAACTTATGACTTCCACCCGGGTGACTAGCATCAAGACGGGGCTTGAATTCTACGTTTTCGACCGTTTTTCCAGAACTATCGGGACCAATCGAACCTTCCTAGCTATACTGATAGCCTATAATCTCATTCTCTACTTTTCACTTTAATATATTGAACAATTTTTTAAATCGTCATTCCAGTTAATTAACTATTTTACATCGTGACCTATAACAAAGTAAAATGAGCTATTCATTATTTCTACTGAATTATTATTTTTAGAAACTAATTCTGTTTCTGAAAAGCCATCCTGATGATTATAACAATACGTTTCTCCCATTTAACCCTTACTGAAGTTCTATGCCCTTAATTTAATTCCTTCTGATGCCAGTAATTCTTCCCTTATCTTTAGGAAGCTGCAAGACTAATGACTACCCACTTCTAACATATTCATGAAATACTACTGTAAACACTTGAAGGTTTTAGGAAAGAAAGCAAAATATTTATCTTTAAGGAGTACAGGTATATTCTATAGAAATAAAAAAGCTTATATCACGTTTAAAAAGTATATAATCATTTTAAGTATATATAAGCTATATAGGCTATATGTATATATATATATATATATATATATATATATATATATATATATCGCAATACGTATTAAATCTATATATATAATAGATTTAACCTTGTAGTGAATGGCACTTGATGTTCCAAGTGCCATTGGATGAGAACATCAAGTGCCATTCACTACAAGGTTAAATCTATTATATATATATAGATTTAATACGTATTGCGATATATATATATCGCAATACGTATTAAATCTATATATATAATAGATTTAACCTTGTAGTGAATGGCACTTGATGTTCTCAATTATTAATTAAATTTTATTAATTATTTTTTGATTTATATGGGAGAAGACTTTTCACTAAAGGAGCCAGATATAAAATATAATTATTTCGTCCCATTTTTCTTAAAATAAATAATAAAATCTTAAATAAAATAAATAATTTCATAAAAAACCTAATGAAAATGATATATTATAGGTTATGTGGTAGAGGGGTTGTGTTAACACAACAGTTATTTTATCCAAGTTATAGTAATTGTATATTCATTATTTAATGAAAAGTAACTAAAATTTTATATGGAATAAAGAGGAATTTTAAAAAAGTTTTGCATATATATCTTGTTCTTTTAGAAGAAAGAATTACAAAATTCAAGTGATAATTATGAACTTAAAGCATTTTGAGTGCATGCTTAGTTGCTTCTTTCCTATTACACAATGAATAAATTTTTCAGTATTTTCATAAACAATACAGTAGAAAATACTTTCAGTTTAGCTCTTTTAAATACAAATTTTACACTGAAATATAAAAAATATAGGCCTACTAAAATGCATTTGATATTGTATTTGTATGAAATTATTAAAACAATTTTTGATAGTTAACGAAATCTTGAGTAAACTATTGAAATAAATTCAAGATAAATATTAAACAGGTACGACAAGCTGACGGTATAATCAAGTGACCAAGTTTATTTTTTCGCATTTTTGTAACATATACCTTGGCCTACAGTAAAACCGTTTTAATTGTGTTTATATCGTAGGATTTGGTTAATAGGCCAAAAGCTAGGTCAGTCATTGCATAGAGACATTAAATTCGATCGATAAATAGAATCCTGAACTACACTTAGCTGCTGGTGAAGTACAATTACTAGTAGCATTTATACAAATGTATTAACAGTAAAAACAGCTTTAATTATTTGAAATATGTTTGAAGTAAATGGGTCAATGTAGCTGCACAATTTACCTCGGCAATGTTTTGCTTCTACAATGCGGTACATGTTTATGAATGAGGATGGAATTATTGGAAACCTTTTAATATTAATGTCAGACGAGTTTTTTACATTTTTTTCTCTGTGAAATATTAATAATTACCGAAGAAACTAAAATATTATTAACTGCTTCAAATGGAACACTCGATTGGCAGATTGCCATTTCCGTTTAATAAAAGAAAATTATTTATCTTCCGCAATACTAAGATATTTATTGTAAACTAAGATTTTGAATTTAGTTTGACCAAAATATTACATAGATATCTTCTCATTTGCCAATTATCTTAAAATGACATCAAAACTATCAGCATTATCTGTTCTATTTAACTTTACCGCATGACTCTTAAATTATACAAATTACTGTTTTTCTAAATATCCCTCATAAACTGTTTGTACTAACTTTACTATTTTTTTAACCAATATCCTTATAAAGTCTTTCTCCTTGAATTTTGGCGGACAATTGATATCACGAAACACGTCATCACTAACACCCATCTCCGGTAGTTTGTCCAGAAAATATTTTAAGGGGCTTGGTGGGCGGGGGGGAGGAGAATGGGCCCCCACGCCCGGGAAATATTTAGGAAATATAGTAGCTACAGTGTAAACTATCAGGGTCTTCTATGTGAGGGGATTACATAGTTATAGGCCTACTTTGTGACATTACAGAATCATTAAATAGCCTCATTTACTATATACTATTTACAATACTAAAAAATTATTTGTTACATTGTAGAAGGGTTATTTATTAATGACTATAGTATGGTATTATAGTGATTAATATGGGTTTGTAAACATATTCCACTAATTAATACAATAATTTAAATCAGGTACGAACGCATAGGAAATGGCATTTCATTATTCATTTATAGTTTAAAAATTTTCACTTTTCCATATTTTGAGGGGACTTGATCCCCAAAGCCTTAAATCCGTCACTGACTACCTCCATATTTGCATGGCAATTATTTCTTCATTTTTTCTAATACAAACTCCAGTGCTTTCTTTGTTTATGGTTCCAGTACAAATTCCTTACCAGATTCATTGCAGGCCGGGCATGGTTTTGCCACGACCACCAACCAGTTGTCGATGATAGGGATCACTGAAAGTTTCAGTGTGCCGTTTGACTTTCAATTAGACATTTGTTGAGAAGGTTTAAGTTTATGTCGTTAGATGTAGTGGGCGGTGGTGGTTATTGGTTCCTATGGCAATTATAGTAACATAATTATTTTTATAGGTTTTCTTAGCAATATATTCCGCAAACATAAACCTTGCAACACTTGGAACTTCGGCAGAGGCCGCCACCAACTCTGAAGCTAAAGTAACATTCCAGTAAGTAATGTTTCTGATGTCGTACATCGTATTGCTGACGATTCAGACTGTAAAGGGTAAATAATGTTCAGTAGCTATACGCACAGTGGCGGATTGCAGCCAGTGCAGCCCGGTCACCATTGACAGATCACGATAACCAAGACATTTCAGGTAGGATATTGCAGAGGATACTTGAAAGGATATTTACTTTAACATGAATACTTACTATATTCTATTAATATTTACAAAAATAACAAATAAAGCAAACTTCTTAAGTCACAAAGACTTTTTATTTATGTCCTACTACAAATTTCGATTCTAAATCTATCATCTTCAGAGGAAATTTCTACAAGACTCATATTTACAATAGCAACTAATTATATAATGATTTTAGGGAAAAGTTACAGAGACTAGTTGGGACTGCTGAGGTCGCCTTATACTGATCAATATTATTTCCACATAATTTTTGTTGATTTAATTTTTTAAAAAATTAAAAACAAATTGTAATTGCCATAAAAGCTTACATAGAGATCTATGTAATAAGACATTTTCAGGTTCTGGGATAGTTTTTATTTTTCCTTCTTTTAGTTAACACTCTATATATCTATATATATATATATATATATATATATATATATATATATATATATATATATATATATATATCTGGTTCAAATTTTCAATCGTTAATCAAATACTTTTTATTCATCTTCTCAAGTTCAAATACATTTTTTTAAACGTGTAGTAGATTGATGTTAATACATTTATATATATATATATATATATATATATATATATATAAGATTAAATAATATACACTAATTACAGGAATAATTTATTGAATAAACACTCAACGCTTTTCGTTGATTGACATTACCAACATCCTCAGGAATTACAATACTAAGAATGACAAAAGAACTGTCTAACAAATATGGTTACTAGATAAACCATTATCTATTACAATATTACATAATCTATTACAATATTGCCAAACCTATTCCACTGCTGCCACAACATTATATACATTGCATATAGTATGGAATTTAGAACGTATTTGAATTTGTTCATCTATCAATTTCTACATATATATAAACTCATCAATTCAAATAATAATGAGTAATTCACCGTTATATATGGGAGAAAAACTTTTGACAAAAGGGGCAAGGTTTGCAATATATAGTTATATTTTTCCTTATGACTTAAAATAAGTGATAACACACGATTTAATAAAACGGCTGATTTTATGTTATAGGTTATGTGTTAAAACAACTAATTTAACGCATAGGTTATGTTACTCTATTAATATTAGTTGTAATTATTTAATTAATAGTAACGAAAATTAAACGCATTTTGTTTACCTAAGTATAAATTTACTTTAAACAATAATTGTTTATATTACTGGTTAATGTTTAAATCGTATTTTCACTTTATAAAATCCTCTTACTTATCAAGGCCTGTATATAAGACTATTCGTAAGTCTTACTTCACTTACTATGAAGTATCCACTTCATATGATTTCTCCACATGCTATGATTACTTATTTCTAGTAGAAATTTACTGAAATGAATTTTCGAAATAGTAAGAAACTTGTATATTCATCCATGTTTACTTAGGCCCTCACACTTAGGCACACTATTTATGTGAAAATAATAAACGGCTGATTAGCGGGTCAGTAAATTTATTTAAATTAGGTGAATTTGTTTATAACAAAGAAAATGTTTCAACAACTGTTTTTTTTTTTTATCTGAATAAATAAAACCTACTAACCACGGTACAAAAATCTTTATTACAAATATTTTATGTACATTTCTAGTAGTTCAAGAGTACTTCTGAAGATGTGTACCATGCAATCGAAATGTACATAAAATAATTTTAATAAAGACTTTTTTATGTGGCTAGTGAGTTTTGTTTATTTAGATTTTAAAAAATTAGTCCACAGTGCTCAACAAATTTATTAACTGGTTTATTGTAGTTATCAAGCCTGTTTTACTATCAAATACGAATTCATGACTAATATGAGAAGACAAAATATCAATTCCTAATTAGACACCTTAGTGATAAATGTAAGGACTGAGTTTTTATAGTAAAACAGATAAGGACAACACACTAGTTGTGGAAACATCTTCTTTGTAATAAATACATATACTTGATTCGCTGATCGTCGTTTAATTACTTTTGGCAGAAAAACGTTCTGGTTAAGGATGTGGTAACACAGAAGCTAAGAGTTAAATATAAACTTGTTTAATGATTTAACTTTCCAGCAACCACTAAAACTTTTGCATAAACTTGTTGCATGACTAAAGTTCGTGACGTCCTTTGAAGGTTTACTTCCGTGACCTCTCGCCTACAGCTTTGCAATAGTCCAGAATTAATTGTTTCTATAATTTTTTTAAAAATTATAATTCCTTTTTTTTTAATCGCGTAGTTGGTGTATTCAGAAACCGCCTGCAATCTTTTTATTACTGACCTTCACTTAAACTTTACGTGAAAAGGTAGTACAAATATAGATCAAAGTCTATACACCCGAAATCACTTTAATATAAATCCATTTTAACCTACGTTTTTTACAGTCTTGATATTGTTTTAAAAAAGTGAAATAAAAAACAACACACATTTTATTTGTAGCGTATAAGTCAATTTGTAACTTCAATTTTCTTGTAAAGTTTAAACCTATTTTATGGGTTTCTTATCTTTCTTTCTCAGATGGAAAGATTTTAATATCGACGGTCGTAAATTTTTAAAATACTATTTCTGTTATTAATTATTATTATTATTTCTGTTAAGTAATTTTAAATTTGTGTTTTACCTAATTTTAGAAATAAACACAGATTTTTAATATCGTCGGTCAAAACTTTTTAAAATATTATTTCTGTTAAAGTAATTTTAAATTTGTGTCTTAATTCATTTCAGAAATTAAACACTTCCTATTACAAACTATTCATTTAATTTGTTATTGTTTGTTTTAATTAAATATTTATGAAATAGTTTCAATAAACGTTACAAGTCACATAAATTCAACAATTTGTAACGGATGTTATAAAATGAAACAAGCAGAGTCGCGCAATATGTGTAACGGTTTATAATTTTACAAATTGGATTTTATTTAGTTATAACTCTTAAAACATTTAATATTCACTTCTAGCTTACAGTTGAGGCGTAATGAAACGTCTGTCTGTAACGCAACAGAAGCTATAAGTCCGTTACATTTAAAATATTTTAAATTACCAAGTTAAATCATTAAAATTAGCAGAATATTCTTGAATTAATTCTTAAGGTTTATTTATTTGAAATGCAAGGAATTGTGCGCTGGTAAAATAATGACTCTTTTAAATTCAATTAAAGCAAATTATAAACTTTTATTTTAAGATAGACAGATAAAATAAATTAAAATCATGACACATAAATTTCTTTAACACTCAGTTACGGATTATGGAACATTTTTAATTTTACTTATAAATTTTTAATGATAGCAATCCTTCAATTAATTAATTAATCAATGGCTGAAAATCAACATATATTCGAGTTCACTTGCCTTTTTTTGTATAATCAAATTTAATAATTTATTGAGAACATATTGGCACCAAAAGATGCGTAATTATAATTATGCTTTTTTAATTAAAAAGTTCAATGTTCATTATTTAGAAATTCTGCCGCGAAATGTTTTAAATTTTGAAATTAAGTTTTAAAAGTCTTAAATCGCCCACTTAGCTGTGTTAACTTGTCGCAACTTCCCTTCCTCCTCGTGGAAAATCTCGGTAAAGCCTGGATTCATCTTCGTGAATAAGCATCGGGAGAAGCCCTCAAAAGTCTGCAACCCATCTTGTATCTGGTATCGTATGCCGTGTCTATGCCATGATTAAAAGAAAATAATACTTTATATTAATTAAAATAAAAAGAAACTAAATACATCTTCTTGCTATTTGGGGACGTCCTTTCCCTGTTACATCCTGGCCAAATGAGAGAGATAAATTAGTCGCGAGCCACCTTCCTATCTATCGCGCATCCGGGGTGCGCATGCCTTGCTTGACTACTTATTTTAAGTTTTTCTCGATAGATGTCACTATCAGCCAGAGATCTCATTAAAAATATTTATCATACATTACAATTTTTTTTTACATAGTTATACATTATTACAATTTTGAATTTATTCTCGTTTGTTTTCTGAAATTTGCTATTTTAATATGTAACACCGTCTAAAGTGTGTTACAAATTTAGAAATTAAAAAGTAACAATAAGGGGCATAAATTTTAGTGACTCATTTGTTTAAAAAAAATTCTACAAAATAGTTTGAACTATTTTGGAGAAAGGGTAAAACAGTAATATTATGTTATTGTAATATTTTA
>JBAIZL010000005.1:218388906-218403906 GCA_036971475.1 Prosapia bicincta
TAAATTATTGTATTTAATTTATATCTGTGGCTCACGGAAACTGTGTAGATACTAGCCTTATTGTTTCCTACACCTCGAAGGTTGGTCGGCAGTTCCCCGACTCGTTTCTTTTCACTTCTTTTACACTTAACGACTTTTTTAATAAATTTCTTTCCTTATTCTAAATTTCCCCTTTTCCCAATAAATTTGTTACTCACTCGTCCTTCTACAGTTGTTCCCGTCAACCCAGTTCCCGTACTCACACTTCCTATCACCGCCGATTTTCGGAAACAAGTCCTTTCTCGCGTTTTTGCGTTCCATTTGCATTAGCGTCCCATTCCCCACGCTGATATTTTCAACCAATCACAAAACTATTTGAAATACAACCAATAACCTCTTAGCTGTAGCCACTGGTTAAAAAATTTACACCGTTACTTGACGGTTAACTTATAATTTTTTGCAATCTTAAAGACATTGGCCTAACCTTTTCTAACACCTAACCTTTTCTATTTTAGCGACCCCTAGCGCCCTGTTTCTTTTAGCACACACAAAAAAAAATGCTTAGGGATTCTATCGCCTTGAAAAATAAAAAGCCTTCGATTTATTATTTTATGTTTACGACAACCGTTGTACTGTGCCGCCTTTTTAAAGGCTGTGCCGTGTCAGCATTTTAAAGACTTAAGTTCAATATTTTTACTCTATGAAATACTTTATATATATATATATATATATATATATATATATATATATATATATATATATATTAAATATGTTGATAAAGTTTCTTGTAATGTAATAAATGAATTAAAATATTTCAAATATAAAAAATGTGTTGATTTTGTTTTTTTTTGCAATTAATGTAGTAGTACCTTCAGGAAAAATAAGTGATAGGTCAAATTTTTAATATACATAAATTACATGCACTCTTATATTTTAAATAATAAATCACTTATTTTTCCTGATTAGGCTAATATATTAATTAGCGAAAAGCTTTACGAAAAATATAGAAATTAAGAACAATGTTTGTGTTTGAAATATTTTTGTTCATATACGTACATACACACACACACACACACAGACACACACAAACATATATTTGTTTACATTAGACCCTACTTGTGTATCTTGAAATCCCAGGGCTCTAGGTTTTGCTGCAATGTAACGGACAAAATGTAGATGAGTGTTAATTTTAATACATTTAATATATATGCCTTATCTATGGAAGCGACTTATATCGTCTCTTTATTAATGTTGTTTCTATTTTTGTCTAGTTCAAGTATCCACGGGTTGATTATAATTTTCCTTGTGTATCAATGTTCATGAATAAACGTGTGATATGATTATTATTATTTTTAAAGTATCTTCCTAAATAACGTTTGTCTTTCTTAGATTACTGTCGCTCATTATGCTGTGGAGAGCTTGCAAACTTAATATAAATTGAATCCTTGGGGAAACTTTTCATTTCTTGCTACCACCCAACGGCGCGGCGGTTATATCTTATGGCAGCCTGGAGCGTGGTTATTAAAGTGTTTTATGGACCCGGGCAGAGTTTTTGTAATGTCTAGTGTAACGTATTCTATGTTAAAATTTCCAATCTTAGCATCTTATTTTATTATGGATTTATTTCGTAATGTTGTACCCTTATTGTTACACTTTCTTCATCATTTTTCAATTCCTAACATTAGTTATGTTTTTAATACTGAGAATTCCATTTAATTATACTATTAGTTTATGTAACTAGGTATTTGGACCAAAATTTTTAAAAACCTGCAAAAGCATGTTGTAATCAAAAATTTACACTGGTTAATTGATCAAAAAATCTGCTTCATTGTTAATTTTTTTCAGGACCAATTTATTCTGCTAGAGATAAATTTAGAAGTCAACTAAGAAAACTGAACCTTAAAAATGTTTCAATAAACTTTAGAGAAAGTAAGTTCAGGGTCACCCTTGTCACTCAAAAGTGACAACTAATAAATGTTCTACCATTTCATTAATGTTACGTAGATTGAAGCTTTCTTTGAGGTTTCTTAGATACGTAAGATTGGGAGAGTTTACTTGAAATGTTTATTTAGTTTACAAGACGATCATAAATGTTAGAAATACTATTTAACACTATTTCTTCATAAAACACATTCTTATTTAACTTTTGCTTTGACCAGGTGAAGTTCGATCAGGTAGAATATTTTTTTAAAGAGTTTGTTTTATTTATCACTGCCAGGTATGTGATTACTGCCAAACAGTAACTTTTATAAATCTCCTTTCTAAATGGATTTAGCAATAACCCTCTCCATGAATAAATAAAAATTTATTGAATTTAAATATGATCAGCATAAAAAGATTGACCTGGAGGCTAGGACTGTGTGTACGAGTGAAACAATATTTGCCCTTCAAGTGGGATGTTTGTGAGTTTCATTCTGTAAAAAACTATTTGAAATTAAATCTGTTTTCCTTTATATATTTGGATGTCATGTAATTGCTACAGGACAAAATAAAACTTTATTTCACAGATAAGTTACACAATCGGTGTAGATAACAACGTAGCTATATCATAAAAATTAACAAAACATTCTGTTTTGAAATTAATTTACAGTTATGTATGAGAGGGAGGGTCAATTTAAGAAAACAGACTGGATGATTATCAAGGCTATTCTCCTTCTCTCTCACACACACACATATTATATGTATATACAGTAGAGCCTCGAAAATCCGGAGTCCTGGTTTACTTAGCTTTCGTTGAGTTCGAGCCTTTTACTATTAGAAAGGAAATGAGTTGGGTGTCCTAGAAATGTTTATTTCAATATTGTATTTTTCTTCCTCCCCATTTTGGTGTATCATTCAGTTCATTAGTGTTCTACTGATTGGTATATTACAAAACTTCATCAGTTGTGTTTGATTGTCCTTATCAGTTATGTAAAGATGTTTGGCAGAAGGACAATGGATCAGAAATACCTTTGTTTTTTTTTGCAGAAAGTTTCGACAGTCGACAAGATTCCTTTAGAAAGCACAAATGTGTGTAACATATCAGAAAATAAATTGCCTTGGAGCAAACAAATCAATCAAACAATGGTGACACTAATGGTTAGCTGGACTGGTCTTTATTGCCGCTATTAATGAATCTGGATCTGACTGCCACCTTATAAATGTGATTATGAGGGGTTTGACTGTATTAGGGTTCGTTGGAAGTCCTATTTTTCCAATGCACAGGAACTTATTTCTGTGTAATCCGAGGGTGCCTGTGTCCCATTCATCTCGAACTTTCGAGACTACTGTGTCTCTATATGTATATATACATTTTTTTCATTTAATAAATATTTTAATTACTGTTTTTAGGTAACTTTCCTAATCATCAAGCCCACTGCCGGCTATAAAACCACCAGCATCAATGACCAACTACATCAACACCTATATCATCACCATCAACATTTACGTCAGCGCCATCAACACCTACATCACCACCATCAAATTGCACGCTGTCTTTGTTATACTAATCAGGTGATTTTTTTTCTGTTTGTTGAAAGAAATAGCGGTTACTGGTTTAGTTTTATCCAGAAACCCTAATAAAGAGTATTGTAATATATTAATCTGTATTAAACAATTGTGTTTCCATTTTCTGAATTTTTATTGTCAGATCGCTAGACTGTTCCTTCCCCATTTTGCAAATCCTGAATATTTTTGTTGCTGTATTAAATGAACCTATTATTATGAACTTCCCTTAGTTATGATCTCTGTTCTTCAACACCCTTGTCATATACCATTAATTCATTTCTTTTATCTTAATGATGCACTGAACTAAATTAGTTATAATTTTTGGTTCCTCGTCACATTGAATCCCCATCTTCCAGTAATCAGATACCAGAATCCCATCTCATTTTTCTTTTATATTAATGCTGCTCTGAATTAACTTCCAGTTATTATTTTCTGTTCCTCGTCACCTTGAATCCACATCATTCAGTAATCAGTTGTCAAAATCCCATCTTGTATCTAGTTTGAACTTTGTGTTAACCTGAAGTAAATTTGTTTTTCAGGCTGTCAGCATTGCTGTACAGGTACTTCGCTGTTATAATTTTTCAACATTGTGGAAAACTTTGAGTGACGGTAGTGTAAAATAAAGTTTTATTGGTTTATACAAATAAAACTTTAGTTCATATATAAGAAAATACATTTATATCAAATGATTCACTTTCCATTCTTGTGGAATCCCTTTCTATCTTGTTTTCATTTTTATACAGCGTTGCTGTACAAGTACTTCGCTGCTATAATTTTTCAACATTGTGGAAAACTTTGAGTGACGGTAGTGTAAAATAAAGTTTTATTGGTTTATACAAATAAAACTTTAGTTTCAGATATAAGAAAAGACATTTATATCAAATGATTCGCCTTTCCATCCTTGTGGAATCCCTTTCTATCTTGTTTTCATTTTTATCATCTGGTTGTTGATGTCAGAAATTATTTATTCTTAGTTATTTTTATATTCAACTTTTAATGACATTATTGTCCACGTCTCAATTATTTCTAAATATTAAATTTTTCTCATGTTCAGTTGATAATGCTGTAAGATTATACAACTAAAAGTAATTTGTCGTTGAAATATTTTGAATTTGACAAATCATATCAAATAGTGGGATTAATACCTATTTCAAATAGCTCAGATTTGTTGTGAGCACTGAAACATTTTTAAGACAAAATTAATTCTTCTGCAAAGGTATTGTTTTATTTTAGTGTAATGTAAATCGAATACTGATTGTGTAGTTTTATTTGTTTTTTTTACAATAAAGATAATGGTATGTTTATGCTAAAACAAGCATGATTGTAGGCCATATCTATATTACTTACAATTTGTGCACTTGTCAGAACTGGTGATTATTTATGTTTTAGTGGTTTATCAATTAGAAGGGAGATTTTGCTTTCATAGGCCTATATAAATTTCAAGTAACAGAGAACAGCAAAGAGAAAGCCAGCGATTACATATGTCTGTCTAGAAAAAAACTGGGCTCAGGTAGCAAATATCTCAATTATTTTAACCTTAATATAATAAATCTCGTTGTTTTCTGTTGTGTTAAGTTTGTTGCTATTTCTGATGTAGTGTAAGATTTTCAGACTGGTGTCTATGTTAGTCTGTGAGTGTATTGTGTTTTGTATGTGCATGACAAAATTTGATTTGGGTTGTGTTTGTTGTATCTTGTGGTACATTTTCTCCCTGTTTGTCCTATTTAAAAGCTGGTACAGTTATTGCATGTAATCTTGTACACTCTTGCTTATGTCGTGTTTATTCTGGTGTTTTTTTTAATTGTGTTGGATGTTTTAAATACTACTTTATATAGTTTATAGTTTGCGGATCGAGGGAGCTATTTTTTGTGATGTGTTGTAGTGATATGTAAGTGTTGAGTATTTTTGTGTATGTGAGTTTTGTTTTTTGCGCATTATGTTGTCTAACAAGGTGTGTTTGTATCCGATTTAATAGGCTGTTTTTTATTGTGTTTTGTCCTCATTGTTCATGGGTATGTTGTTTAATCTGTGTGTCATGGAGTGAAAGGCGGCATGTTTGTGTTGTGTATAGTAATTGGAATGTTGTGTATAACTGTCAGTGGTGGTGGATTTCTTTGTATATTTTGAATGTGTGTTTGTTGTTCTGTTTTTGTTGAATCTAAGAAGTAGATTTTGTTCTGTTTCTAGTGTCAGTTTGTATATGATTAGGATGTCATTTACCGGAACCCTAGACTAGAGACTTGGTCCTAGACGAGTATAATCCACCCGTTGGACCTTGAGGAGCATAGGCGTAAATACTATGTGATTGTTCTTTGTGAAAAGTTGAAGAAGTAAAACGATGTTGAAACAGAAGAGTATCGCCAAGGAGTATCCTCTCGGCTGCTAAAGTACACAGTTTTAGCCATAAACTTAGAGAGATCTACAGTCTAGTTAATGATACCTCTGCCACTACGCATCCAACCTGAAACTCGTGACTCCTGTCCGGGTGACTATTCTCAGACCAGAGGCGGAGGGCTTGGCGCCACCACTCACTGTACCAGTATGTAAGAGTCATAAACCTTACTATATGGCTTTGTCACCGGCCCGTCACTGGAACTCCACCAGTAACACCAGTTCGGCCGCTTTTCCAGAACTACTCGGGACCAGTAGAACCTTCCAAACTACCAGTTTTCAGTATCTCAATACCCCGACTGATGAACATATAACAATATGACGAACTGTTAATATCCTGAGATCATCATTTCATTTTGTAGTGCATAAAATCGCAGTCCCGACGTTTCGCCAGAATCTCATCCAGCATTGACAAGGTGAACCCAACAACAGTTGCAGTGTGATTCGTTATAGTTGCTGTATGAGATTCTTTGATTTTATGTACTACAATTTGAACAAATGTACTCCGGATATTAACTATTTATCATATTTTTCTAACCGTGAAGAAATATTTATCAACATATATCAATATATATACACATACTACTATTTAATGAAACTTGAATCTTTAAATCCTCCTACTGATTCATATATTCAATTTCTCCTTCTGTCAAATTCATCACTTTGAGGATAGACCTATAATGACTATCACGTCATGCATATATATCCCCTACACCTACAATATACTCAAACAAGATTCTTACTTGGTATATATGCGAGTAACCTTTCAAAGATTGATAGTATCTTCATTATCAAGCATCACTGACCGAGGGTTGTAGTAAACTGTGAGCATGTGGTGTTTCCGTTTTCAGGTGGTGTACCGTTATTGTTCTATTTTCGGATTCACTGCAGTGTGGGATTCTTTTAAGTTTGTCTTGGGGTTAATTTTGTCTATTAGGTTGAATAATTTATTGTTTTTTTTATTTTATTTGTAATTGTATGTTGACGATGGATTTTACATCTCACAAAATAAGGCAATAAATAATAATATCATCCTAAATGAAATCAACAACCTACACCCTAACATAAAATTCACCATGGAAGAAGAAATAAACATATAATAAAATCAATCTAGAACTAACAATAACCAGAAATACCAATAACATTGAATACTCAATTTTTAGGAAACCTACATAAACCATTAATACAATACCAAACTACTCTAACATAAAACTACTACACAACATAAAATAGCTGTTTACAACTAACTTTTATACAGAATGCTAAAACTACGTTTAAAAAATGAAGAAAAAGCCAAAGAAAAACAAATAATATATCAAATAGCCCAAAAAAATTGATACAATAAAAAAACTATAGATAAATTAGAATTTAAAATAATAAATAAATTTAAACAACCTAAACTCGAACTACAAACAACAACAAAATGGGCTACATTCACATACACAAATTACATGATAAAAGGAATAACTAAAATACTAAATAATAATAATATTAACATAGCTTACAAAAACACAAGAAACATAATCAATAAAATAAATCAACAAAAAAAAAAATATGTCCCACACTTAATAACGGAATATACAAAATCGAATGCCCAGACTGTAATAAAATATACATAGGCCAAACAAAAAGGATTTTAAAAGACAGCTATCAAGAATACCTCAATGCATACATCAAACCTGAAACTTTCAACTCAAACTTAGCTACACACGCCATCAAAAACAAACACACATTCCCGACATTAGAAAACATACACCTAATAAAAAAAAGTACAAAAAGGCTACAAAATGACAATCTGGGAACAACTACAACTTTATAAACATAAAAATAATATCATAAACTAAAAAATACAAATAAAATAAAAGAACCATAAATTATTCAACCTAATAGACAAAATTAACCCCAAGAAAAACTTTAAAAAATGAAACAGTGAATCCGAAAATAGAACAATACGGTACACCACGTGACAACGGAAATTCCACACAGCTCGCAATCTACTACAACTCCCGGTCAGTGATAATGGAGATACTATCAATCTTTGAAAGTTAACTCGCATAAATACCAAGTAAGATTCTTGTTTAAATACATATAGTTAAAGTAATAAGTGATTACAAGAAAACAGTGTTGCAAAGCTATATATATATATATATATATATATATATATATATACGATGTGTGTGTTTGTGTGTGTGTATTATGTATATATATATATATATATATATATATATATATCACCTACACTATAATATACTTGAACAAGATTCTTACTTGGTAGCCTATATATATGCGAGTTAACTTTCGAATACTAATTATGGTGTCTTCATTATCGAGCATCAACTGAAACTCTTGATAATGATACGTAGTTTCAGTTGATGCTCGATTATGAAGACAAAATAATTAGTATTTGAAAGTTAACTCGCATATATAACAACTAAGAGTCTTGTTGAAGTACATTATAGTGTAAGTGATAAGTGACAGAAGAAAAGAGTACTAAACACTTTTAAATGTTTTAAACTTGCCTATAGTAGCACTTACTTTGCTTGTTGCGGACGGTCGTTTCGGGAGATGTGTCCCTTTGTCAACTCGGACCGTAACTCCGTTTAAAACATTTAAAAGTTTTTAGTGATTACTAGTAGCTCACGCGAAGATGGAATCAACAAATGTGAAGAAAAGAGCATTGCAAAGTTATATATATATATATATATATATATATATATATATATATATATATATATATATATATATATATATACATATATATAAAAGAGATAACTCAAGTTCTATATTTAATTCTAATTTCGAATACAAAAGATTTATATATTCAATTTAAAAGCTGATATTATCAGTAATGCCTCGAAAGAGTCGATTCGTAATTCCAAGAACAAATTTAATACAGACTTAAATATTGCTTCAACTCCTACTCATTTATTCATCTACCTCAGTGTAATTTCAACATTATAAAAAATGGTGTTGTTGATGATCTTCCTCCACTTACAACTAGAAGTACATTAAATACTCTACGACGGAGGGCGTAACATTGGCTTAGTTGCTGTACAACTAACAAACCGGATGCACTGCTGATAGCGGCTCTGCTTATCTATCCTGAGACAGGATGTAATCAAGTCCAAACCCATTATTGCCAAAATAGGGTTAGATACCCCAGCGAACAAAGTGGCCATGAAAAGATTGCTGTAATCAGAATAATCATTTATTATCAAAGGCGTTTAGGGCTTTAATGTTACTCCTACTGGTGGCAAAATCATAATAAATATTTTAGACGAAGAAACTAACTTTTCTCAGATTACAATGGTTGTTCTGAATCTCAAAATCTATCAAATATTTAAACGCAGGAAAACACGTAATGGTGCATTTACAGCCTTTACTTATTATTATTAAATTGTTTAGCATACAACTTATATATGTGTATGAATAGGTGTATGAGTGTGTGTGTGTGTGTGTGTGTGTGTGTGTATGTGTGTGTGTGTGTGTGTGTGTGTGTGTGTGTTGTGTGTGTGTTGTGTGTGTGTGTGTGTGTGTGTGTGTGTGTGTGTGTGTGTGAGAGAGAGAGAGAGAGAGAGAGAGAGAGAGAGAGTGTGTGTGTGTGTGTGAGAGAGAGAGAGAGAGTGTGTGTGTGTGTGTGTGTGTGTGTGCATGTGTGTGTGTGTGTGTGTGAGTGAGTGTGTGTGTGTGTGTGTGTGTGTGTGTGTGTGTGTGTGTGTGTGTGTGTGTGTGTGTGTGTGTGTGTGTGTGTGTGTGCGTGTGTGTGTGTGTGTGTGTGTGTGTGTGTGTGTGTGTGTGTGTGTGTGTGTGTGTGTGTGTGTGTGTGTGGGAGTGTGTGTGTGTGATATATGATGAATAGTTATTATCTGGATTGCTTAATAACTATTCATCATATTTTTCCATCCGTGAAGGAATACGTATCAGCATATATATATATATATATATATATATATATATATATATATATATATATATATATATATATATAATACGTTTTCTTGTTTAATAATTTAAAACAACATAGGTATTTCAAATACAAGAATATTTATTAATTTATATCCAACGCTTTTCGTTGGTAAACAGTACCAACATCATCAGGAATGAAATTTATAATTTTGTAATTTTCATTCCTGATGATGTTGATACTGTTTACCAACGAAAAACTTTGGATATAAATTAATAAATATTCTTGTATTTGAATAAACAATGTTGTTTTAAAATATATATATATATATATATATATATATATATATATATATATATATATATATATATATATATATATGACCATTATATAAGATAGACTCTTATTCAATTTAAAGAGTATAACTAAATTATAACGAAAATATTGGTTTCTGATGCGGTTGCTCGCACAGATGTTTACTTTCTTCAATAAACCCGGAATCTAGAAGTGTGTAACTCATAAAAAATATCAAACTGAAACGTACTTATGTCCGTAGTGGTTGAATGAAAAACAAACAAAAATTAATTGGATTTCGTTCAGACATTGGGGAAACGATTACAAAGGAATTGCCAATTTTCGTTTTATATTGCGTTTCTCTTCTTCTACAATGTAAACGTACTCTCTAAAATGTAACATCTAAAAATTCTAATCATTCGCTGATTTTCTTTTCAACAACAGTTATTACGTGCCTAATAAGCTCATCGATGAAATCTTTATCTCTACTTCCTTTTATTATTGTGTAACATCAACTTTCCTAATCAAGAAATGAATTTCTTAAAGATGTATATGAATTTTTTCCCCATCTGTTTGTCAACGAAATCTCCATTGTACAACCTTAAACTGTTGCCATAGTTACCACAAAAGACCATAAGAAGTGTTGTAGGGTTAGAAAATAATGAAGCGATTGAAATAAACAAACAAACTGGAAATGAGCAAACAATGATACATTTTTTCTTTCTTAACCTCAGTAGGAATTTACTTTTTAAAAAAATATATTCATATTACTTGTTTTTATATTTCGTGATTCAGAAAAGCCTTTTAACTTTGGGTTGGGTTTATACAGAGTTGTCCATTATTCTTTAAAGTTTCGTTTGAAATAAATACGAAATGTAACCTCTTTGGAAGCAGATACTGTAGTAATATGTTGTTGTTAGAAGTATTTCCGACTAATCGGTATTTGTCATTTTAAAGGTTCGATTATTGCCGGGTGTCGATTATCCGGCTATGGGAACACACAATGTAAAGTCTAGTTAGGGCGTGGTGCGTGGAACACACAATCTAAGGTATAGAGAGGGTGGGTTGCGTGGAACACACAATGTAAAGTATAGTTAGGGCGTGGGACGTGGAACACACAATGTAAGATAGAGATAGGGCGTGGTGGGTGGAACACACAATGTAAAGTATAGTTAGGGCGTGGGGCGTGGAACACACAATGTAAAGTATAGTTAGGGCGTGGTGCGTGGAACACACAATGTAACGTCTAGTTAGGGCGTGGTGCGTGGAACACACAATGTAAAGTATAGTTAGGGCGTGGTGCGTGGAACACACAATGTAAAGTATAGTTAGGGCGTGGGGCGTGGAACACACAATGTAAAGTATAGTTAGGGCGTGGTGCGTGGAACACACAATGTAAGATAGAGATAGGGCGTGGTGGGTGGAACACACAATGTAAAGTATAGTTAGGGCGTGGGGCGTGGAACACACGATGTAAAGTATAGATAAGCTATGGTGAGAGGACCACACAATGTAAGGTATAAATAGTGTGTGGTCCATGGAACACACAAAGAAAGGTATAGATGGAGCGTAGTGCGAGGAACACACAATGTAAGGTATAGATAGGCCACGGTGCGAGGAACACACAATATAAGGTATAGATAGTGTGTGGCGCGTGGAACACACAAAGTAAGGTATAGATGGAGCGTGGTGCGAGGAACACACAATGTGAAGTATAGATAGGCCATGGTGCGATGAACACACAATATAAGGTATAGATAGGGCGTGGTGCGTGGAGCACACAATGTGAAGTATAGATAAGCCATGGTGCGTGGAACACACAAAGTAAGGTATAGATGGAGCGTGGTGGGTGGAACACACAATGTGAAGTATAGATAGGCTATGGTGCGAGGAACACACAATGTAAGGTATAGATAGTGTGTGGCGCGTGGAACACACAATGTAAGATATAGATGGAGCGTGGTGCGAGGAACGCACAATGTAAGGTATAGATAGGCCATGGTGCGAGGAACACACAATGTAAGGTATAGATAGGGCGTGGTGGGTGGAACACACAATGTAAGATATAGATAGTGTGTGCTGCGTGGAACACACAATGTAAGATATAGATAGGCCATGGTGCGAGGAACACACAATGTAAGGTATAGATAGGGCGTGGTGGGTGGAACACACAATGTAAGATATAGATAGGGCGTGGTGGGTGGAACACACAATGTAAGATATAGATAGTGTGTGGTGCGTGGAACACACAATGTAAGATATAGATAGGCCATGGTGCGAGGAACACACAATGTAAGATATAGATAGTGTGTGGTGCGTGGAACACACAATGTAAGATATAGATAGGCCATGGTGCGAGGAACACACAATGTAAGATATAGATAGCCAATGGTGCGAGGAACTCACAATGTAAGGTATAGATAGGGCGTGATGGGTGGAACACACAATGTAAGATATAGATAGTGTGTGGTGCGTGGAACACACAATGTAAGATATAGATAGTGTGTGGTGGGTGGAACACACAATGTAAGATATAGATAGTGCGTGGTACGTGGAACACTTCCCAAGTTATTAAATTATAATTATTTCTAATTTTCCGTTCGTAATTACAGTACAACCATACATACCCGTTAATATCTTAGTAGGACTTCTTGTCCAGTAAATGTATACTAAATTTAATGTATAGCATTTATAAGATATTTATAGTATCTTACTATAACTTTTAAAGGCTGCTGTACCTTAACTCTACAGTTCACTCTGAAAATATTTTATGAACTTAAACTGAATCCAAATTTTCAGCCATTATAATGCCCAAACAAGATTTTTGAATAGTTTTAAAAACGTAATAATTTTTTTATTGCCAGTAATTAATTTCATTCAAGTAAAAGAACAAAAATGTTGTCCAAATGAGCTTCTAACAGGTCCTTTGTATGCTCTTTGTAAATTAAAAACCAAGCCAAACGCAATTTTCAAACTTCTTTGTGAATAAAGAACAAAGGTTTAATTATAAAACTGACAGGTTTTAAATAAGTTTTATAATTTCCTTTTTTTAATGGAAAAGCTTCTTTCTCCAGGAACTGCATATCTCTTTCAGATGTTAAATACACCTTTATTCGCGGCCCTGTCACTTACCGCAGACTTTGTAACAATATTTTACACCTTGTAATTTCTATTTCTTCCTTTCCTTTTATTCGTCTTTGTTAGAAATATAATTCAAGGAAGAAATACCGAATCTAAGAGCAAACAGCTGTTAAAAGCTGACGCTTTATACTAGTGTCACTGGATTTGGTTGAACGCAAAACTCAAATATAAAAGCTTACAAAACCTAAATTTGCAATTACAGTTATTTAGTTATTTTTAAAGTAAATTTACAGTAATTTTAATTACTAATTATTAAGTTAATTCTGTAATAACTTAAAGTTACTGTGGATTATGTTTTTATTAAATAAATAAAACCTCCAAAGATATTTTTCATTTATTTAAATGCTTACGTACGTTTCAATTACTAAGAAAACATTTTCAGGGGAATCTGTTGCAATTATTACATATCACTATAAAGACCCCTCTAAACTAAAGGTGGATGCTTTCCAATCAAAATATTCTTGTGTATTTGTTTAGGGTTATGAGGTTTTGTTTTATTTAATAAATATATTTTTGTTCACAACAGTTTGGTCTTAGTAAATAAACCTTTTTCAGGAGTTCCAATTCATTATTTCTAGCTCTCAGTTGCCGTATTCTATTTGGAAACATAAAAACAAGGTGTATTAAATATATTTAACCCTAAATAGAAGGTTCCCTAAGATGTAGATGACAATAGAAACATCCTAAAATCATTGAAATCAGAAAAACAAAAATTCAGTAATATTCCTTACCATTTGTATTTACACAGTATTTTTAAATTCCTGTTTATTTAAGCCCTCAAATTAAATATTAAATAAATTAGAAAACTCTTCAACATCGAGTCAGACATTTCTTTAAATAATTCAATATTTCAGCAACTACTTCGCTGCCCTCATCAAGCCTGATGTGCTATTAAAACGTCTTACGTTCAACATTCCAATTTGTAATGTGAGGAGGTAAACATCAAACCCTAAGATCTTCGATCTGTTATAGCACACAAGCTTGATAAGGGCATCAACTACTTGCCGAAACGTTGCATTATTAGACTAAATAATAAAATAAATAAAGTACAAAACGTGTCTGCTGGGAAATATCAGTAAGTAGTGATTTTTTAATCAAGCTGATACTAAAAGTGTAATTTTCAAGTAATGCATTAAATAAATGAGAAAACGGTTGATCAGTTGGGCAAAGATATTCATTTTAATAATGCAACGTTTCTGCAACTACTTCGTTGCCCTTATCAAGCCTAATGTGCTATTAAAACGTCCTTACATTCAACATTCCAATGTGTAATATGAGGAGGCAAACATCAAACCCTAACATCTTCGATCTGTTATAGCACACAAGCTTGATAAGGGCAACAACTACTTGCCGAAACGTTGCATTGTTAGATTAAATAATAAAATAAATAAAGTACAAAGCGTGTCTGCTGGGAAATATCAGTAAGTAGTGGTTTTTTAATCGAGCTGATACCAAAAGTGTAATTTTCAAGTAATGCATTAAATTATTAAGAAAACGGTTGATCAGTTGGGCAAAGATATTCATTTTAATAATGCAACGTTTCTGCAACTACTTCGTTGCCCTTATCAAGCCTAATCTTCTATTAAAACGTCCTTACATTCAACATTCCAATGTGTAATATGAGGAGGCAAACATCAAACCCTAACATCTTCGATCTGTTATAGCACACAAGCTTGATAAGGGCAACAACTACTTGCCGAAACGTTGCATTGTTAGATTAAATAATAAAATAAATAAAGTACAAAGCGTGTCTGCTGGGAAATATCAGTAAGTAGTGGTTTTTTAATCGAGCTGATACCAAAAGT